>VZZY01002630.1:537236-587041 GCA_013400335.1 Eurystomus gularis
CCGCCCCCCGCACGTGACCGGCCACCGGGGGAGGGCGGGAACGGGAACGAGGCTCCTCCCGCCGCCACGTCCCGGTGCGCTGCCGGGAGCCGGGCTCGGTCACCGGGAGCCGTGTCAGAAAGCGCGGGCTCGGCAGGAGCGGGGCAGGGATCGTCCCCCGGGACCCGGCCCTGGGCAGGCCACGGCTCCGGTGCTGGGCTCAGGTTTGGGCCCCTCGCTCCCAGGAGGAGCTTGAGCGTGGCCGGAGAAGGGCAACGAAGCTGGGGAAGGGTCGAGAGCACAAGTGTGGTGAGGAGCAGCTGAGGGACCTGGGGGGTGTTGAGCCTGGAGCAAAGGAGGCTCAGGGGAGACCTTCTGGCTCTCAACAACTCCCTGGAAGGAGGTTGGAGCCAAGTGGGGTCGGCCTCTTCTCCCAAGTAACGAGTGACAGGACAAGAGGAAACCTCAGGCTGCGCCAGGGTGAGTTTAGGTTGCACACGAGGAAAAATTTTCCTCCCAGCCTGGGAGGTTTAGGGCGAACATGAGGAAGAAACTTATTCCTCAGAAGGGTTGTCGAGGCCAGGCCCAGGCTGCGCAGGGCAGTGGGGGAGTTCCCATCCCTGGACACCAGTACAAGAAGCCAAACTCTGATTTGGATCCTGCTAACGAGCGGGTTTCTCATCTGCTTCAAGCTAGACATGCTTCTACTGCCTGCGGGATTAGACCTGGTGTGGCCTTTTACATAGCCACTGTTAGATAAATAAAACACATGTCAAGTAAGAACAGAGTCAATTAGCGTTATAAAATTACAAGTTTATTGCAATGTGAAATGAGTTCTTCCCTTCAACAGCACAGCCCAGGGCTGTTAAAATTGTGTACTTTGAGCTGAATGTTCCTCAAAAATCATACCCAAGCTATTAGAACCAAATTTAATATTTGTGTGTCTATCCACTTTCACAAAACACTACTCTGCATCGATTTATGATTGATGGGCTTATCCAAATATTTTCAATTAAAGGCAGTTAAGTAGTTGAAGAAAATCCTTAGTAAATGATTGCTTAGCCAAACTACAGTTTAAGTACATTGGGCAGAAAACAGGGAGCCAATCCAAAGAAATTTACTTGATTACAAATACCATTTATAATGGTCATGTCAACAAAAGTTTGGCTCATCTCTGCTCATCATCACCATATACTCCAGTTTTGAACATTCTGCTTAGCAAATTAATTATCACAGTTCAACAAGACAGCAAATCAGTCCGTGTCTTCAACCAGAGAAATTCCTTCCTTTTCTTCTAGCTTAGATACCTGCAAGTTAAAAGGAAAGTGATTCAATATTAAAAATAAACTTGCATTTAATGTCTCCTGTCTTGTCTTCCATCACAAAACAGCGGAGACCCCAAATTTACCAGGAACTAACAGCGGGATATGCTCTGGAGGACACCTGAGCTGAACAGGGTGTTAGTTCAGTCAAAAGAAAAGGTCAAACTTTCCTCCCATCCACCCCTCAACCACCACCCAGCTTCACGCTCCCATCAATTCCTAGGTATTTTTTGTCAGCTTGGTGACTTCACTTGGCTGACCAAGGAGTGAGACAAGCACCAAAGCCAGCTCAGAAACCAGGAAAGACGGGAAGGGAGGCAAGACTGCTCCTCTCAGTGACACTTGTCAGATCGGAGCAGGCCATAATCTGGAACTCTACCTGTAATAGAGAGCCTAGAACAATTAAAACAAGCACAGGAAATGCTTTTCATGCACAACTTTATAAATCTGACCTTCGCTGATCTTAAGAACTGTATTAAGCTAAGCTGTTGTTAAGACTGACAATACAAAATAATTTCAGAAAGGATTCTACAGACCCATGGAGGATAGATCAAGAGCACAAACTAAGCACGCTGCACTGCACGTTATCTCTAACTCTGGAAAATTCAGTTCTACGTTCCCCAGCTCTATGGGGATATACAGGGAGGGTTGCATTATAAATTCCCTGTTATGTTCTTCCACTAATGGTCATTAAAAAGATGCACAAAGATGCCGAGGGTGATAAATCTTTTGGTTTGGCCCAAAGCAGCTAATCTTGAGGTATCACCAGAAAGCACTGGAAAAAACAGAAGACAGACTGCAGAAACCTAATCCTTGGGGGCAGGTGTGCCAGCTTTCTTCTGAGCTGTGTCACTGTTCCTTCAAATTATGCCAATGGATAATCTGGCACCTAGAAACTGTTAAAGTGCATGCTCTGACCACACGTCCTTTACCTCAGATGTAACTCAAAGGCCGAAGCTACAGATATTTCCTAGTGTTGCTCTAAAGCACTAGAAATTTCATCACCCAGGTGGAACCTGCATCTGAATGACATTAAGACACTAAGGGCAAATCTGGCAATTCCCAGCAAACGCTACGATCTCAACTTCCTCTTACCTCTGCTCCTTCTGCAGCAAATACAGAGGGGAATTTTGCACTTAAAAGAGTGGGTAACTACATTGGCTTGGCCACACTACGAACAGCCAAAGCAGAAGAGTACTTTGCACAAATCCAATAGATTTCTCTATCATTAGCACACCAAACCGCTTCCCTTCACAAACGATCTTGAGCTGTAACGTGACTCTTCTCCGGGAGAACGTGGCATTACCTAACTCAAGGTGTTTTCCAGGTCATTTAGAGTTTATGCCTTATTTCCACCGTCCCGTTACTACACTAGAAAAACCTTAAGCGCAGATTAAGTCCCAGGAGCATAATCAGCAGCGAGACGTTGTCCAAGAGAGTGATTGTTTCAGAATTACAATTTGCACAATAAGCGGAAACTCCTACAGCATTCCCTTTCTTGATTAGGGCAGATTTGACTCACATTATTGCAAGTCATTATTTTCCAGTCTTGCAGAAAGCTATCCGTAACAGTGAGGTATCTGCTCGGGTTACTGCTGCCTGCGTTACAGATTCTTCCCCCAAACGTGACTCCCAGTTTTCAGGACTAAGTTGCAATAGCAACAACTGCTATTCCATACAGTAATAGTTTAAGAGTGTAACGATATCCTGGATCATTAAAAGATCTTAACCACACTTACTGTAAGTATAAAATAATTATGTTTTGGTCCAGACCCTATAAAAATATTTTGCCCAACTCCCACTGAGGCCGAAAGAACTTTTGTCCTGGACTTCAGCAGGGAAAAAATTGCAAAATGATGGAAAAAACCCCACCATACAGAGCTACAAAAAAGCGCTGCATGTGGTAGCTTTTATCCCAGGTTTCAAGGTAATAAAACATGATTACGGCATGTCTGGCATTTCACAGATGAGGGCATTAATATTTTATTACATATATAAACATATTCTTAAAAGCAACTGAGGCGTAAAATCTGTGGCAGGAAAAACTTCGAGGTGCTACAACTCTTCAGCCCGGCACTTTTGCCATTAAAATAACAGCAAAGGTGTGACTAAAAAGTACAAAAAGCCAAGAGCAGTTCGGGTGGCTGCTTGAGCCCCTCTGCACCTCGCAGGGCTCAGACCAAGCACTCTGCCTTTACTGCTCCTGTATTTGAACAAACACGTATTTCGACTTGAGGTTCAGAAAAGGAAACGGTGGTAGAAGCAGGTGGGAGAAACATTTATAGCAAAGTGCTGCCTCTTACTGGCTTTTCCCACGCAGATGTAGGTCAAGTCTTAATCCCGCAATTAAACAGATCCCTTCAAACAGGTTCTAAACTGAAACCAAAACACATAAGCTTCTTCTCCACATGAGCACGAGCCTTTCTGAGTCCAGGTACACCTGTTCGTTTCTGGCCTCGGTAGATATATTCTCTTCGTTTTTCTTCTTCTTCTTGCTTTCTTATCAATACGCCAAGCTGTACTTGACCACAAAAAACCCCAAACTGAAACCAGAGAATTCTTAGCCTCACAGCTACGGGAAAAGAACCACCGCAGTTATTTCTGTATTAAACTATTCACCTAAATGCTACTTGTCTTTTGCTAGATCTTCACTGGAACGGGGTTTGTCCCATTGCGAGGGCTTTAAATCTAAAACTGTATAAGAAGTAGAGGGCAGTTACCTGTGTGTCTATACACCTAAATTGCCAGGACCAGGTGGTGTTATAAAGGAAAGGCCTCAGGTCAAACCGGTTGTCATCAGGACTGTAGTTTTCAGCATGGTAGGAAGGAGTGAGGGTGGTCATTTTATGTCTGTTTATGGAATACATCCTGAAGAAATGCTTAACCTTTGATGCCACCTGGTGTACAAAGAGTAGAGATTGAATCAGATGAAGGATTCTTAGTATTTAAAAATTCAGCTGCGAACGTGTTCTAGCTCTATAGATCCGTTTTCTTCCACGGACATTTATATAAATGATCTACCACTGCTAGTATGAATCGCTGTGGATGACCCTACCTGTAAGAGACCATTTTCAGACACCACCTCACTCTCTACACCTAATATTTACTGGTAAGGAAGTGCCAGGTAAGAAATCTAACAGCAAGCACTAGCCTCTGCAATTCAGGTAACAATCTGAATTTTTTCCTTTATACACAAGAAGGGAAAAACTGCCTAACAGCAAAGCAGACTCCTTCAGTGTAGACAGACTTCCAAAGCAAGAGCCATTTTCTGTCTCAGAACACAGAACCAAAGGCTTCAGGAGTAGTTAGCCATGTGTATTTCAGAGGATGATTTTTCCCTGGAAGGTATAGTTCTGAAGTAATTATTTTCAAATTACCCAGTAAGAATTCTAACAATTTGCAACACGGCCAACAAGCTCTGTTGATTTAAGAGATGCATACCAGTTTTTCCAGCATATCTTTCTATAGCTGTAGAATAACCTCTAAACACAGAATAATTAAACTATCCCTTTCAGTTAAAAGGAGCTCGACTCGACCTTTCTCCAAACATACTCTGTTTTGGCAAAGATATTACACGATTTGTTTGGTTGGGTTTTTTTTGTATATTACCTCTCTTGGCGTACAAATTTCCTTCCACATATTGATCAGCTTACAGAACATACTGTATGGTCCAGCCTTTGCAATTTTCCTTAATTTGCCATAGACTGAGAGCTCTGCGTATGTCATCCCCATATCTGCCTGAAATCACACACACACAGAAGGTCACTGAAAATCCTAACTCTTCAAATTATAATTGTTTTATGGAACATTTAAAATAACCCAGTTTAATCAAAGAAGCAGTAAAATGAAATTGCCAATGATCAAAAAGACGAAGACGTAGTAATATTACGAGCAGAAGAAAAAGAAAACAATCTGGAATCTCTCTGAAATGGGAGACTTGAAATTCTTCCATGAATGTATTTGATTTTATTTGGTCAGTGAAAACATCTCTTTCCTAAGAATGATTTGTTCATTTTACATTCTGGGTAGCTTAAACATGGTGTATACCAGTAAGGTGAGGCCAAATGAAGAAAACCACTAATTCCAGTTCAGCAAACCTTTGGTTTATCACTAAACGTTTTACAGTACCCTACAGTTAAATACCCAGCAGCCCTTGGAGGTCGTTGATCAGCCTGGCAAGGGCAGGGAGAGAAGGGGAAGGGCTTTGCCGCCAGCCATTCTAATAGCAGTAAGGCCCTGACTCCCTTTTGATATTAAGAAAATTTAAACCAAACTGAATTTCAGAACACTCATCCTTCTAAGTGCCCCAAGTATAAAAATCATCCCCCCAAAAGTTAATCTGTTTTGGAAACTGCTGTCAAGAGAGCTAAGGCTGGTGTGGGACAGCAGTGCCTTGTCAGCAGCTTTAAGACTGTTTACAACGTGCTTGTCAATAAGCACGGACACATTCAAGTGCAAACAGTTAATGGACAAAAAAACCAAATCTGGGGATGAGGCTTACCAGAGCATTTTAAAGTCACTGGCCATTACCTCATCAGTTTGAGCCACTTGTCCATCCAAGAGGGGCTCTAACTCCGCTGTGGGTGCAGCTGACATGATACTGTACGAAACAGAGGAAAAGAAAAACAGGAATTCTATCCGGTCTTCTGAGTCCCAGTTAACAAACGGCTTGGTTTGTTAAAAACCAAATGCTTTATTCAACATTTTTTCAGGTTGTAAGCTGCTGAAGGACTAGATAACTCTAAAGAGGTGGTAGTTGCAAGATATTCCAGGTTTAAAAAGCAGTGCTTTATACCAAACCCATAAAGCATCTGGTTCAAACAGTTCCTTCAGTGGAATCAACAGCACAAATGCTTCCATACAGTAACTCCTAAGACTGGCTGCGTTTTCAGCACCCAGCAATTGACACTGTATAATCGTATATAGCCATTTAAAAACAGAGGGATGTGCAGAATAATTAGCATTTGCAACATTATTTTAGCTTAGAGAGAAAACCAAACCATAAAACCCACAATATGCTGCGTACAAATACAGCCACCAAATACCAGCGCTTCCCTACTCGCCTTCTGAGGGCCGTCAGCTGAAAGTTTTCAATGCAATATTGTATGAAGTTCTTCAAATCAGTCTTGCTGATGCCACCAATGGGATTGATATCAGCACTCGAGCAATCATACTTCGTCAGGTAACCTCGGAGGCTGAGCAAGAGAGGAAGTTTTATAGAGAATATATATGTAGTATAAAACCAGGGAGAAACAGAGTGCATATTGTTGATGTATTTATACGTAAGGGGCAAATGGGTTCAGCTGCAACAGGGCTCTCCTAAAAGCCACGAAATTGCCAGGAGGAGGAAGATGATATTTTAAATAACTATGAAGCACTGCAAAACTGCCCCTGCTAAGGTAACACATTTGATGCAAAACAATTAAAATACTGCCCTGCCCAATTACAAATATAAACCCCAAAACACCAACAGAATCAACACACTCCTCTCCCACAGCTTTAGAGGTTATCAACCCCACGGTGTTATGGGGATTGCTTTAATCTTCAGTCAGCTCTACTCCAGATTTTTAAAATCTATTTTTCAGCTCAAAAGTTCACAACTTGATGGCTAATACAGTAATTGAAAATACAAATGGTAGATTGAAAAGTTCACCTGGTAACTGCACAGACAAGCTCCACTGAAAACAGCTAAGGAAGGAACAGCTTTTTATTGGAAAACTCTATCAATACTTGGGCTAAACTTCTGAAAAATACTCAATTTTCCAGGCTGATTCAACTATTTTAATTAATTTCACTACTATCAGCATATTCTTAGCTTATTACTACTTCTGAATAATAATCTACGCTGGGATTGGGTAGAGTTGCAAGGAAACGCAGTGACCTGTTCCCGCTTCGCCTGGTTTGAGATTTCTGACTTTCCCCAACCTTTCATCCACGTTGGCTGATCCCAGCACCAGGAGTCCCCCTGGCATCCCACGAGTCCAAAGCGTCAGCTGAGCAAACAGGTAGGCGAGGACCATCCTTACTCGAGCCTGCACAGCAAAATGAAAAACAAAGCAAATTTACACGGCAGAATGGTTTCCCCTCCAATTACTTTACTTAATGATTACCAATTCCCTAAACAAACCCATAAAGAAGAAAATGTGAGAGGCAGAAGCATTACTGCAAGGAAGTTTTGTGGAAAAGATGCTGAACACATGTAGGAAAGCCAGGTTCAGCATCTGCTGCTGCCACAGACTTAAATGGCTGAGTTATGTGGGACCGTAGATTTCTGCTGCAGACGAGCAGTTACTGGAAGCTCGTGAATCTTCAAGGACACCACAACAACTTCAGGTTTTCACTGCAATGCAAATGAAGGATCCCTTTGCTGCTTTATCATTTTCAACGCTTTCAAAAGAAAAAACAAAAAAAGACAAAGCAAAAAAAACCCAAGGGCTCTGACCTGATTCAGCCTACACGAAACACACCTGCACATTCTGGAGTGCCAGGTTTTCTCGGCTGCTCCCTCCGTAGACAGAAAAACGGGGAGTTCGACCTGTCACCACGCTGAAAATTCCCATAATAGCTTTCACAGCCGCATCTATGTTCAGATTGATGTGATAGCTGAGAAGAATTCAAGCAGAAGTGACTCAACGAGCGCAGTCTGACCATATTAAAAACACATTTTAAAAAAAAAGCGAAAAGCCCACCCATCAAATGATGTTTGAAGGCTGCTACCACCTCATCTGGTACGAACAAACTTAGGAAAGAACAACACTTTCCAGAGTCTGTTTCCGGATTTCCATGTCCTTCACTAAAAGCTTCTAAGTTTGCCTCACAGTTACACACTTAACTAATGTCTGTAATACTCCTTACTTAGCACAACTACTATTCCCCTCCTATTTTTTCCCCATTTTAGAGTCTGTAAGATTTACATACCAGCCTTTGCCAGACCATTATTTTTTTCCCAGCACTTCTCAAGGTGTACCTGCCTATTTGCTCGGCCAGAAGTTTAGCCCTGTTGCAAGTCTCCTGGGAGGAGTTCTCACTAGCCATATAGCAAGTGGTAAAGACACGCTTGCACAGCTCTCGAGGATCCTCGGGGACGTAGGTCTCGTCGTTCACAATCTTGCGCGCATCTGCCAGCACATCTGCATCTGAGGACAAAGCCAAAGAAACAGAACAAGAGTGGAAATGGTTGTGCTCCTGCTGTCCAGGACACGCAAGTACCTTGTATGTCTGTATTCCAGTTAGGCTTTACGTTGCCCCTCACAAATGAGATGACTCCATCGTCTAACTCCCCAAACATCTTTTCATATATCAAATGAAAAAATTACTGATTTTGCTCCTCATTTTGAACATGGAAATACTAAATCCTTTTGTTCTATGCCTGAAAGAAACTTTGTAGAAAATATGATCCAATGTGTACAAAGGCTTTGCTAAATGCATCATCTACTTAAAGCCAGTGTAAGAGCTTGAAGCGTGCCTAACCATGTTTTGTGGTGCTGAATTTAACAGAAGAAGAAAATTGTCACGATAAACTGAAACCCCGAAACCACATTAGCCAACATTTTGAATGATACTCTGGACAGAAACTAGGCTGAGCTCCACATCGAGTTCTTAAACCCAAAAGCAAAACTATTAAGCTAATTCAAAGAACCTGAAATTTGGATGTACATTTTTGCTGGAATTTCTGAAGAGATACAAATGACTCCATTAGAACAACTGGGCAAGTGTCTACCATTAACGACCTCTTGCATTTATTGCACCCAGCTAATATTAACTCATTTGTAACCATGACTAGCCAGATGTGCAGGTCTACTTACTTCCATTCTTGACTGCCAGGCAAACCTGGTGACACATGGAGTACACTATACAAGCTGTAGCAGAGCTGTCAATTCCACCACTAAGAGGGAGGAGAAATCCTGCCTTGGAAACAGAGCAAGGAAAACATTCCAAATAGAAACATTAGAAAAATATGTGTTGTACCATACAGAAACATACTCGTGTAAAAGAATTACACAAGCATTGTTCAAGTCTGCTTGTATTCTACAAACAAGCCAACCAGACCTACAAACCCTCTTAATGTCTCAACTGGATAATCAAATGTAAACTCTTTGGCTAGAAAAACTTCTGTATGTCTTTATCCTCTAGTAAGACAGAAGAGTTAATCAAAAGGATTATTTTTTTCATATATATTTCACTATTAAACTGAATTACTAGTTCATCTCACTCTGCTTATTCTAAACATCTCCATTATACCATTAAAATATTGTCCTTACTGAAAAAACAGTGTTTCAAAGCAAAAAGAAATCCCCTTTATGAGATTAAGTTTGACTGCTGCTTTCAAAGCAAGCATGATTCCTAAGGAAAAGGTCTGAAGGACATACCAAAGTCACACTTTGCATATGGGTTTGAAGTCTGAATGAGCTACCAGCAAAAAACCCCAACCTTGCACCTTTGACTAACATCACTTTGTGTTAACTGCAGCAGATACAGCAGATCAGCACGCCAAGGCAAAGAACAAAACCAGTTCTTCTTACCTGTTTGCTGCGCCTTAAATAGTCCCAAAGCCAACATGCAGGACCTAGGCTGAAATGACAGAATATGCTTGCTCCAAGAGGGTTATGGAAGAAGATCTGAGCAAGTCAAAATATTTACTGTGTTCTTCCAGTGAGATACTTTTACTTAAATATAAATAAGATCTTATGTTCATCTCTTCTTTTGGTTTGTTTGTGGGGTCGTAGGGGGTTTGTTTTGGGTTTTTTAAATTAAAATAATTTTCAAGCAACAGATTCAGTGTGTGCTTACCTGATCTCCTCCTCAGGACTATGATGTCTCCACTGGATAGGCACACAAGTAGGTACAGCTACATCATCGGAACACGACAGAGCAAAATCCACTTTGACCCTGGGATAAGGATTCACTTTACTTGCCTAAGCAACGGTACAGAAGAATTGGGAAGATGTCAATTTTAATGCGGCACACGCTTGTAAAACATCAGATCTACAGAATACTGTGAAAATCAAGCCATGCAAATACTTCCAAAATTCAAGAACTATTCACCATTGGCAGAGTTTACAAACACAACCCCCGTAAGGAATTCTTACCGCTAGGTTACGAGATGAAATCTCTGCTCTGTAGCTTCGAACATCCTCCAAGTCCAGAGTAGCAACCAGCACCTCCTACGGAAAGGCTTTCAGGATTAGACTGATTCTACACAAACAGATGAACAATGTCTGACAGGCCTGGACTATGCACAATGTTGGGGAAGAAAAACGAACACAACTTTTCTCAAAATAGATTCTCATGCTCTCTTCACAGCTGTTTCTGACTCAGTAGAATTCCTTACATCAAAGCAAGCACAACTGACTCGCTTCACTCGGTGCGTTAGGATGCTCGTAAACCACAACAAATTTAGAGTGCTTGTCAGAGGCTGAACAACAGGTTCACCATCAGATGCAGCAAAGGACAAGAGGGAAAGGCAAGAAGCACACTGGGGAAATATTAACTTGGCACATTTTGTGAGGAAACCTATGGCTTTGATGACAAATCTACTGAGAAAGGCCTTTCTGAAGTAAAGGTCAACCTATCAAATCTTTTGTCTACCAAACCGGGTCATAATTAGAACACTGCAATCTTTGCCCCTTTTTTTCTTTAGGTAAAGGAATGTCAGCTAACAAGGTCTCTCCTGAACACGGCAACTGCAGACGCAAACATTTTCATGAAGTTCTTCCACAGCCACAGCTCTTCCTCACTCACAACAGCAGGAGAGCTCCTGTAGATCAGGTCTGACTAATAAAAACCTTGGATCTAGTTAAATAGCATAGTAAAAATGCATCTTTTTTTAGTCTAAAGACACGGAGCTAGTATCTGGAATGTCTGGAAAGCGCTGAGCATAAATGTAGCCGGACTAATTTCAGCTGTAACCAGCAGCTATAGGTTGAATATATTACCACGTCGTCCAGTGAAAACTGGGACCCTTGTGCAACCGTTTCTCCATTCATCGAAATCATGGCACAGCCATCATAATACAGACGATCACCATCACAGCCTTTCTGGTTGGCTAAAATATAGATTCCACCGTTCTGGGAGTAAAACAAACATGCAGACAAAAAAAATCCTTTTCAGAAAAGTACTTTCTATGTGACATACACGACAGAAACAAGCGACTATGTCAGTAAATGCAATAAGCAAGCTCCATCCTTTTCACATTGCTGGAAGACAGGAGTCTTCTGTTATTAGCAGGAGTCATTCCCTTAACTCAAATGGAGAGGGCTGCACTTCTAAATTGAAATTCTAAGTTCAAACTGAGATGGAGAAAAGCAAGAAGGTGATGAAAGAAACTGTGTTTCAATATCTGAGGACAGAGCAGATATAAATATAACCGAGGCATGTTAAATTACGATAAACAAGCAGTTGCAGAATTAAACATTTTTCACAGCACAATGTACATTCATTGCTTTGTTTTTGTCCCCATCACTAGCATATTAACTGTCTTATCTTCTTTAAAATAAAGAGAACTTTCAAAGTAGAAAAATATATCTTAAGTATGAAGATGATGGGGAAAAACAAAAGAAGCCTGAGTTTAACCACCGATTTCTATTCCCCCTTCCTGATATCATTACCGATATTTCTCCAACACAAAGTTGCTAAGTGAATGAAAACTGGGAAAGAAACTGTCATTTGAAGAAAACAAAAGGTATTTTATACATGCCAGGAAAAGAATCCCCTCTGCTGACTAAATTACAAGCTGGCAACAAGCTGTCCATTCAATACATAAAGCATATAGAGGGAGAGTGTCAAGGCAGCAACCACAGCCGCTGGTTGTTTGCCCTTCATGCAGAAATGTGCATTTTACAACATTGTCTCAAGCTGGTTATTCTCCGTACGCAGCGGATTCAACATAAACCTCCAAAGAGCGAGAGGGCTCGTTCCCTAGAGCTGACTCAATCAGGCACGGTAATTACAGGTTAAAAACAAGAAACTAACAACACAGACTGTCAAGGCCCCATGCTCATGCTCCGTCTTATCACAGGCGAGGAGACTGTTCTCAAAAAGATATAAATGAGGTGCATAACCAAAAGCTTATTATTTTTTTTTAAGCGTATACCTTTGCTGTAGCAGAATTCACCAAATCCACCCGGGTGTGAGCCTTCCGCAGCACATGGTGACTCCCTGAAGAGTTAGTGAAAATTTCCACACCATCAAGTCCCATTTCAATATGAGGGCTGTCAGTGCAAAAGGCAGAAAAAAAATTCAGCTGGGAATGCTACACAGGCATCATTTAAACCCCCTGACAAATAACACCACCTATGTCCTTGTCAGTTTTCTGCACGTCTTAGCTCAAACAAAGATAGGACTCTCAGAAACATCTGTTTTCTTGCATTGCCTGACTTCTGCCAAAGACCAGCAGTGGCTGCAGAGGGCAGAAGGACTTTTGCTCATTCTGTTCTAAATTAAAGCCTCCTGCTTTACTCTGTAGAAGCCTGAGTCTCAAAAGACAGACAGAATAGGACAGGCTCGGTCTGAAAGGGCAACACGGAGATACTCTTGCAAGGTCGGCTGTCCCACTTTCCTTCATGTTCAGTAAATCCATAAGCAAACAGAACCATGAGAATACTTTTACTGTTTTTTTATTTTTCCAACATCAAAAGAAAGAAATAGTAAAAAACCAACCAACCAAACTAAATCACATCTTTGTAACATACCACACCTTCTGCCATTGCAAGGAAACAAGTGTGTCTATCTGGGAGATGTGGAAAAAGATCGGGAACGTTTTGTGTATTTTGTGTTAACTGCAACAGTTTTCAAGCAACCGTATCTCCACCCTCACCCCACATCAGACCTTGGTGAATGGGATCTTTTTTGTGGTTGGGAAGAACTTTAAATTGTAACAGGAACTAAAATAACAACAGGAAATATGACTTAAGGGCACTGGGCTTTGCTTTCCCTGAGGGACCTTTGGTTGTTTCCTTCTGCCTTGTCTTTATGAATGCAAGCTGCTTGAAAATGCTGGTTAAAAAAACAAAGCAGAAGGATTAAGCTAACAGATAAACAGAAAAAATTAAGTGATACAACTCCAAGTCGTTGCCTAGAAGCCTAAATTCTAGTTCGCCCAGTATAAGAGCTCAATTTGTCTCTTCAGTGGAATGCTTTGGAGGAGTTGGTCAAAGCCGAAGATAAAACGTAAATAAAATAGAACTACCTACTAGTACTCTGAAATTTTTGGGACTAGGCACAGTGAGTGGGAACAATACAGGATTATAATTGCCTGGCAACATTGATATTACAAATTGATACACATGAACTGCCACTTTGACCATAGATCAAGTTACAGAGATGGATCCAGAGAGGAAAGTTCAACCTCAGGTTGAACTACAAGCTGAACAGTATCTGGAGCGAGAGCACTATAATCATCCAACACTTGCTTCCTCAGGCCACCTTTTTCATTCTGCTTCTTCTGTGTATTTCTCTCCTACCTTCTGTTTCAAATTAATTTAGTTTAAGTACCTACAACTTTTGGCACCCTGCATCTAGCCTACTAAAATCTTTCCCGTGATGTATTTATTGTTCCTAATTATATTTTAGCTTGCTGGCACTTTCTGAAAGACATGGTACCTGGAAGAACAGTTAAGATTGTTTTTTCAAATATTTAAGGCAGGTCCAGGTTTATGTTTTACTTCATTACTCACTTCTTCTTCTCCTTTACCTGTTTGGTGCCCAGAGTTCTTCGCATATTTCAGCTCCTAGGCAGGTGTCTTTGGTTGCTAGCACTGCATCCCCAAAAGGAACAGTTTCCTGAGAAACACCAACAACATTCTTACACACATGCCACAGAAGGATCCATTCTGTTCAAAAAGTTAACTACAAACCTAATAAAAAAGTAAAAATAATATATATACATATATATATATAAAAAATGGAATTCTCACTTCTGTGAAATGAGCGACAGTATCAACCACATGACACCTTCCTTCATTTTATACCACATTTAAGTGAAAAAAAAACCAAACTCTAAACTGCAAATCTCTGGATTGCACTGAAATTGTGCTGAAATGTCAATAGTATTTAGATCCAGTGCTTTGCTTCAGGGCAGGACAACTGCTTGTGAATTAAACAATCCACAGAACAGAGACTGTTGTTCGCTAAGAATCACACACTTTAGTGGGAAATAATTGAGGTTTTAGACCCTTCTGAATCAAGAGGGTTACTTTTTAAAATTTTTCAACTTCAAAACACATACTCATTTCTAATCTCCAGCACAGATCAATTCAGTACCAGAATTGTGCAAAACAGGACAATCAAGGTCCTGTATACGTCAATAACTGAGGCAAATTTAAAACTGACTTGCTTTGCTGCCAAACAACATCACAGACAAGGTCAAATGATGCTTTCATTTAATGTACCTAAGAACTGTCACTGAAACCTACGAATCTGCAACATGACTGACAGCAGAATTTGACAGACTACAGTTTTATGCCATAAATTCTATTCATTTAAATTGCTGAATCTAGAAGATGCTTAAGTTTAAAAAGAAAAAAAAAACAAAACCTTTAAAAACTTACCTGTCCAGTCACTTCCTGAATTATCCTGGGTAGAAAATACTCCTCCACGTGCCTAAAGTAGGTTTATAGATTGTGAGTATATCGTTACACAAACCACTCCATAGAACCTGAATCTTATCTCCACGTTCTGTCCCCTTCTAACATTGATTAGAGAAATTGTGCCTCTGTTGTACAGGGCTCTGTAAGTTTAACAAAACAAGACTTGGTAGAGTACGGTTGTGGTTGGACTGGATGATCTTAAAGGTCTTTTCCAACCTAGATGATTCTATGAAAAGGACCTTCATACTTTCTGTGAAATTAAATCAGAAATACTAAGATTCTAAGCTAGCAACATCCCACTTCAGAAACACGTGGTAAACAATGCTCCAGCCTAGCTATCAACTAGACCTAACAAAGAACTCAGCATGCAGGTCAAACACCAAATAAAGCTTTCTCTTTTTGCAGTGTTACTACATGAGTAACTCAGAACTGACCGGGGTTAAGAGGACAGATGACTTCTCAGAAGTACCCTACTGAGACCATCAAGTTAGCACCATTCCCTGACTACAGGACGAGTGCACGGCATCAGAGATGAGCATCAAGCGTAGTTTACAGCATCATAAGGTACCCAGCTTTCAGCCTCTGCCATTGTTAAACTTCTGATGGAGCTCACCACTTCACATCACCTTCCAGCTGAATATTGAAAAGGATGCAGTAATCGATGCAGGATCGTTTGGCCACACTTTGCCTTCCAGCTCAGCAATTCAGAGTTTGATTGTACTTTAAAAGCTTTCTAATGGAGCTTCCACGAGGTAGCTCAGCTCCTGCTGCCACCCTGCAGCAGCTTTTATGGGCTGCTACAGAGATTCCAACCCTCCCGATGTGGCCGCAAACAGCAAGCTGCATTTTTTAACCCAATTTTAAAGGTAGCCAGCCTACCTTGCTTTGTTCCACGGAGTAAACCATCGAAGTTCCCTGTAGTTTCCTGTATTTGCCAGTGATATTTTTGGTCTGATCAGAAGAATTTTTCTTAGAACAGAAAACAGAACAGAAAGGGAGAGTTAAGACCTGACATACAGCCAAAAAACACCAAATAAGAACACTAATTAATATCAATTCTTTTTTTCTATGATGATGTACATTAAACAATTAAAATGTTTTTAAAGTTTCTGTTTGCAGGCTTCATTTTTTTTTTTTCCATAGTCTTTCTGAAAGCCATGGAAATTTAGTTTCTAGAAATTCATAAAGAGAGAAGAGATAATGGAAAACATTTGTTGTCTCTCTAAAATTTAGTCGATGGGAAGACAACTCCATTGCTCTACACAGCGCTGAGGAGTCCTTCTTGAAGGCCAAAGAGGTCTCTGAAAGGCCACACTAATGTATCATCTCCCAACACGCATAAAGAACTACTTACTTATTTAAAAAGATCACTCGACAGTTGTAGCGAACGTTTCTGTGCAGAACAGGCCTGTGAAAATAAGAAGGAAAGTGACCATTGGCCAAGCTTATTACATGAAATTTAAAAGAAACTATCGCATCTACTTCAGTGCACAAGAACTATTTTTAAGTCAACACTTCTACACTGTATCACTAAAGGGAATTAAACAAAATAATATATCACATTTTAGCTTCAAATTATTAATTCAAATAGCTGTTTGCAAAAAAATCAGAGTTCCCAACCTTCTGTTGGGGTCAGATACATCCATCAACTACCGCCAGGTTGCTGGCGTTGAGGTGCAGAGCCCTCGCTATCCAAAGCTCAGCAGGCAGCATTCCTGAAGCCCTACTTCTTTATCACAAGCACACAAAAAAACCCTTACATCCCCACATCACAGATAATATCTTGTGCCGCTGGTGACTCCAAAAGCTTTGCCAGAACTTGAAACGAATGCAGGAGCGTGTCAGACTCATAGTAGTGATCCGAGCAGCCATAACCACTGCACATAAAAACACAAGAAACAAAAAAATTCAGCCAAATCAGCACCAGAGCCAAGGGGCCAGAAGCACTTCAGACCCGGAACACCTCGTCCACACAGGCAGAACGTGCAGATGTCGTGCTGTCAACACCATCCCCACTGACAGCGCTTAAAACTCCGCGGCATTGCTGGGATATTCCTTCCAGGTGCAGCAGGCTGGGCCTAGGCGGGATGCAAAGCGCTGCGGTTTCTGTGAAGGGAGACTCACTGAAAGAGGTTAACAAATTACGGGCACCAGCCCCGTCTACGAGCCAAGAGAACCGATCTTGTGCTCGCAGCTAGAACGCGGTTCCCTGCGCCGGCAGCCGCACGCTCCCAGGGATGCTCCGGGCGTCACAGCACTGTGCGGCTGGTCTGCTCACCCACCGTTCTTCGGTAATTCACTGGGAACGTGCTAAAGTTCGGACCCTTCTTCGGCCGTTAACTGGGAACAGCCCCAGCAAAGCGCTCTTACCAGATTTCGAGCTCTGGACCAAGCCGGTACCGGGCTCCTCTGCTCCTTGCGATGTCAATACCTGGAAGAGGGTCGGATTAAACACCAGGCCCGGTGTGCACCTGCCCGGCCCGGACCCCCCCCGTCCGCGGCTCCAACACTGGACCCCATCAACCGGGGACGGCCTCCGGTGCTGCCGGAGGAGAGACGCGGGGCGGGAGGGACTTTCCCGGCGGCCGGGAGCACCGGGCCGGTACCGCGGCCACCTCACTCACTTCTGGAAATCCTCTCCAGGTTCCCCTCAAAATCCAGAGCCCACTGGTTGAGGGCGCAGACGGCCACGGTCACGGCCCGGCCCATGGCGGCCCTGCCGCCTCCTCCGCCGCTTCCGGGGCGGGCCGGGGCCGGGCCANTAGTTCCATCCCCTGCCATGCGACACCTCCCACGAGACCAGGTTGCTCAAAGCTCCATCCATCCTGATCTTGAACACAGCCATGGAGCATCCATCAACCCCCAGGGCAACCTGTGCCAGTGTCTCACCACCCTCAGAGTATAGAATTTCCTTCTAATTTCCAATCTAAATTTCCCCTCTTCCAGTTTGAACCCATTAGCCCTCGTCCTACCACTACAGGCCTTCACAAAAGTCCTCCCCAGCCTTCTTGCAGGCCCCACTTCTGCGTGCTGTCAGAAATGGACTCTTAGGATTCAGCCTGTGGGATGGGAACTGTTCCCATTCCCGCCAAGGGGGCACTCAGGGGGAGTTATTTCCACCCGGCAGCTCCTACAGTTTCTCTGCGGGTTTCTCTGGAGAGCAGAGCAGCAGGGACTGCTCCACACAGATGTGCTGGGAATGGCAGGGGGGTTAAAGCCTCCTCTACCAGCTCATGCCCTACCCAAGTCCTGGGCTGGGAGGCTGTGCAAGCATAGACCAAAGCCAGTGTGTGGTGTGAAGGGCAAGTCAGGGTCGCCAGGGAGACCTTTCTTTTGCCTCAATTTTCTTTTGCATTCCCTGAATAATAAATGAATTAAAGTGTTGCCTGGACTGGTAGTAAATAGATTTGGCTGATGAGAATTAGAGCCTTGCCATGGGGCCTTCAGTGCTTGCACGTGCACTCGTGTGCCCCTGAAGAAGGAAGTCCTGCCCCATGCTCCTCCAGCTTGTGAGGGGGCCTGGAAAGCTGGAAGATGCTGAGCATCCCTCTGCTTCTTCCACCTATAGCTGGGAAGGGGTCTCCTCCTAGAGAGCAGAGAGGGTGGCAACCACCAGCCCAGCTGAGCAAGTAGAAGATTTCCTCTGTCAGAATTTCAGCCCAATATTTTCCTGAAAGTGAAAATGAAATGAGAGGAGGCAGTGGAGCTGAGCAGCCCTTCCTGGGGATGAGAACCCCACTCCAATTTGTGCTCTGCTCTTCCAAGTGCTGCAATGAAGCCTGACTTCTCCTTTCCATGTCCCTGCAGTGTTTGTTTATATGCACAGATGCTCATCTCTGCTGCCTGTGTCCCCCATGCACGCAACACCAGCTGCACAGCAAAGCATTTCAGGCAGCTGCTCCCTGCAGCTCATCCCCCAGCTGCGAAGCCCTGAGCAGACACTACCCCCCTGCCCACAGCCAGGATCTTCCCAGAGAGAAAAACCCAAACTCACCGTGAGTGCTGCCTCTGCTCCCTGGCGAAGCCTCTCCAACCACAGCATCCAAACTTTGATGCTGCCGTTTCTATTTCCCCCTTGCCAAGCGGGCAGGAAGGAGGCAGGAGCCAGACTGGTGTTCAGCTCCGCTCCCCAGCGTGCTGGGATTTGTAGGCAGCTGGCTGGGTTGGCTTTGTGCCCGGGCCTGGTGTTGGACGGGACAGGGTGCAGCAGGGGCTCACCACATCTGCAATTTTGCTGTAATGATTTTGGCTTTCCCTTGATTCTCTGAAAGCTGCATCATCACAGCCCTGAGCAGGGGTGATTTTGAGGCTGGGGTCTTGCTTTTCCAGGTGGGCTGTGTGGCACCCAGCCCTAAAAGGGCCATGCTGTTGGGGTATTTTAACACTCCCTTTCTGTGAGACGTAGAGGAGCTGCCGCCATCCTGCAGCTTTTCCCTTGCCCAGCCGGGGCACGTCCCTGCCCCGCTGCTGGAAGATGGCCCAAAACAGCAGCTCCCCCAGCCTGGCTCCTGCCAGAGGACACCAAACTCACCCGTGCTAAGGCCAAGCAGCCAAACCCCCTCTGTGGCACAAGGTTATCAGCAGCATCACCAAATCTCAGGGGTCCTGTGCAGCTTGGCTTCACTGAGATGCTTGTCTCTAGCAAACAGGCTGTTGAAGAGGCTGCTGATAGGCTCAGCTTTTAGCAAACCCCCTTGATTTTATTGGGCATGTTCCCTTTTGACCCTGTCTCCCTTTTGCATTTCTCCTGTGCATTTCTCCAGAACTGCTAGTTTAGAACAAAAAGTGTTTTGCCACCTACGTTCCCCTCTCTGAGGTTCGCTGAGACATCATTCCTGCAGCATCTCCTTCTCCTGGAGATCATGCTTCTCCAAGCAGCAAGGTGCTTGTGAGTGGGGCCATGTTTCGAGTGGCTGAGGGGCAGCCCCAGCACCTCTTCTGTGGCCAGGCGCCTGGTGTGGCAATGCCTTGGTGGCCATGAGAAAATCTGGCAGGACTGGTGAGCCAGGGTGGCTGGGCAGAGCTGGGACAGGTCTGGTTTCCAGCGCCTCTCCCCTCTTGTGCACGTCAGCCATCGAGCACCAGCGGTGTCACCCCTGCTTCCGGCACCACCCCAGATTTCTGCAGAGATAAGGAGGGTTTGGGGCTGTGCTGAGTTGGCAGCAATGGAAGAAGAGTGCAGGCATAAATGGAATGCGACAGGGATGCTGGTGAAATCAGTCCTGTCCATGTGCCTGGTGCTGCTCCTGTTGGTGCTGGGGGATGCAGCCACCCAAGCAATGTCCTCTCTCCCTGTCCATCCTCTCTGCCACGTTGGAGTGGAGCATCCCTGTCCGTCCCCACCGCCACACGCATTTCCACGGTGTATTAAACCACCATGTGCCCCTGTGGGCCAATGAGCTGGGCTCTCCAAGCGCAGAACTTACAAGGGATGGATGCAGCCATGCACCCCTTCCAAGTGTCCATCCCCTCCTGCCAGGTGCCTGCAGCCGCATCGTCCAGCCCAGCATCACTGCAGGGATAACTCAGGGAAGCGCATTTGCTGGGACACACGTGGGCAGTGACGCCTGATGGCTTCTCGCAGGCAGGAGGGCAAGTTTTGCTTCCTGGTCTGGCAGGGAGTTCCCCGCTGGCTTTTCACCTGCGTAAGCACCTCTTGGGTCAGCAGCAAGGTGGGGCTGACGGAGCTGCTGGGGCCGCCCGGTCGCTGGGCTGGCAAAGCAGACTTTCCAGTTTCGGCCGTTCTGTGCAGCCATGGTCCCTGCTGCAGCCTCGGCTCCATGCCTGGTGGGATCCTGTCTCACCCTGTAGCATGTCCCTACCACACACGGCAGCTGGGCCCAGAGCCTGCACAGCAGGGAAGGGAGACTGAGGTTGGGAAAGAGACACGTCGGTAAGTCTGATTTTGGGATCCTGGTCAGCACAGGGTGGGAGAGAGGAGCAGGGATCCATCCAACAGCCCCTTTACCAGGAGCAGGGTGTCCAATGGCACAGATGTCCCAGGTGGCCCTGGGCAAGTCACTTAACCTGCACCTCATGCAAGGTTGCCGCAGGGATGGCAGCAATTCCCAGCCCTATGCCCACACACCCCAAAGGCCACTGCTGGAAAACTCAAAGGCTCTTGCTGGCTTCAGGGCTCAGTGGAGGGGGGTTTCTCCCCCGGAGGATCCCCATGCAAGGAGCCTTGTGGGGTGGGCAGAGT
Organism: Eurystomus gularis; assembly: GCA_013400335.1. Classification (NCBI taxonomy): domain Eukaryota; kingdom Metazoa; phylum Chordata; class Aves; order Coraciiformes; family Coraciidae; genus Eurystomus; species Eurystomus gularis. The sequence goes on from VZZY01002630.1 coordinate 558,326, forward strand.
GAGGCAACGGTGGCTGCTTGGGTGGGACCTGATCGGACGCAGGGCAGGTGGCTGGGACAGCCAAGGCAAACAGGCACATACCTGCTGGCTGTGGTCCTGGCACCGGGGCTGGGTGCCACCAACACCATGATGACTGTAGACCCAGCTCCTGGTGAACCTCTCCTGCTGCTGATCCTCACTCGAAAGGAGGCAAGAAGGAAGTTTTGGCTACGAGGAAGCATTCCTGCTAAAATAAGAGCCTTGCTATGAGGAGAGCAGTAGGGAAAAAACATCCTGCTTTAAATCTGGAGCCTTCCCTAAAGCTGCGTCAGTGTTGCCATGTGCACAGGTTGACCCCACCGTGGTGGCACCAAGGCTGGGGGGAACTAGCCGAAAAAGGGTGTTAGCTAATGGTGGGGCTGAGCAAACCCTTCAACTCATGCCGCTTGGCCAGGGAGGAGCCAGGACAAAATTGCTCGTTTTATTTTTCCCCTAAAGCCAGATGATGCCTCTGCTCAAAACCAAAGGAAAACTCCCTAATCCATCCCCCTGCTCCCTCCCCTTTCGAAAGGCTGGCTCACAAGGATAGAAAAGAGAAGACTGGAGGCAAGGGACCGGCTGGCACAGAGCCCTCGCTGCCTGCGGCTCCCTCCTGCTTCATTTCACACCTCACTGCCAACATGGCCAAGCCCTACGTGCTTACGCTGAGCTCTATGTTTTAATTGTGTTTGCTCTCATTAGAGCCCTGGGCTACCGGCAGTCACAAGCTCCTGGAAAGGAAATCTCCACCCTGTTCATTTTGCTTGCATCTGCAGGTCACCCCAGTGTAGCCATGGTGGTGGCAGCCGGGAAAGGTGGGGCGACGGCCTCCCCGCTCACCGGTAGCCCCGTGGCCACCACAGCTCAGCCGGGCTTCCTGGGCAGTTGGCTTAGCCGGATCCCACGTGAGTATGGCAGCGCTTGCCCTCTCCCGGTGTTATCTGGTGGGGCTCCTGGTGTTTAGAGGCTTTGTGTCCGCTTCTGGATGAGGTTCGACAAGGCCAACTGCAAGGTCCTGCACTTGGGTCAAGGCAACCCCTGGTATCAGCACAAGCTGGAGGTGAAGGGCTGGAGAGCAGCCCTGCAAAGAAGGACTTAGAGGTGCTGGAGGTGAAAAGCTGGAGGTGAGCCAGCAATTTGCGCTCGCAGCCCAGAAGCCAATGTCCTCCTGGGCTGCATCCCCAGCAGCGTGGGCAGCAGGGCAGGGAGGGGATCCTGCCCCTCTGCTGCGCTCTGGGAGACCCCCCTGCAGTGCTGGGGCAGCTCTGGAGTCCTCAGCACAGCAGAGACATGGACCTGCTGGAGCAGGGCCAGAGGAGGCCCCAGCAACAATGGGAGGGTGGAACTCCTCTGCTGGGAGGCCAGGCTGGGAGAGTTGGGCTTGTTCAGCCTGGAGAAGAGAAGGCTCTGGGGAGACCTTCTCGTGGCCTTTCAGTACTTGAAGGAGCCTCTCAGAAAGATGGGGACAGACTTCTAGCAGGGATTGTTGTGACAGGACAAGGAGTGCTGCTTTTAAACTAAAAGAGGGAGATTTAGCACAGAATGGATAGAAAGAAGAAATATTTTACACTGAGGGTGGTGAGACCCTGGCCCAGGTTGCGCGGACAGGTGGTCGATGCTCCATCCCTGGAAACATTCCTGGTGAGGTTGGATGGGGCTCCGAGCAACCTGCTCTAGTTGCAGATGTTGCTGCTCACTGCATGGGGGTTGGACTCGATGACCTTTAAAGGTCCCTTCCAACCCAAACCCTTCCATGATTCTGTGATTCTCCATCCTTCCAAATCCCTTCTTCCAGCAGGGTCCAGCAGGGTCCGTCGGGGTGGGGATGCTGCAGGGTGGTACTGCACTGCCCCAGGAGTGCCGGGCATCCTCCCTGCCCACCTGGGGAATGGTCTCCAGCCACAACTGCCCTTCATGGGGCCTGTCCAGGATTATAGGAGCAATGTTGAAAGTACAACTCCTTAATGCTGAAGCACCAGGAAGGGGTTTAAATGTGCTCTAGGTGTTTTTGCTTGGTTTTAACTCTTCTGTCCATCTCCACTCCCTGAATGTCGCACCAGTACCCAAATGGGCACTCATTGCTGTGGCTGTGGCAGTGGCTGTTCTCCTCCTCCTGTTCCTCATCTGCATCATCAAGTGCTGCTGTGGCAAGAAGAAGCCCAAGAAGAAGGAGAGAGTCAGCTTGCACGCCGTCAGCAGCTCCACCACAGCTAGCCTCGTGCGTTCTGCTTTCCCCTCTCCCCCACCTCCCTCCTCCTGGAGAGATTTCCTGCTGCGCTGCCTGGTCCTGGGCTGGGGATGTCGCTGAGCACATCCTGAGGCCAGTGCTGCTCTTTGCTGCAGGTCCAGCCCGAGATGGAGGACCTGGAGCGGGGCACGGAGCAGATGGGGCGAGGAAAGCTGCAGTATTCCCTAGAGTACAACTTCCGAGCGCAGGAGGTGGGATGCTCATGGCATGGCGCAACAGAGAAAAGGCTTTGCTCTTGCACGGTCACTCTTTGCTGCCTGCTGAGGTGGACCATAGCCTCTTGCATGTCTCCCCCTTTCTGCAGCCTGCCAGCTCTCACACCTGCAGGGCATGGAGCTATCCTCCCTGCTGCACTTGCTTACTTCCCACCAAGCCCCTGGTCATCTGGCTTCATCCTCCTCCACCTGGTGACCTTGTGCATCACTCCTTTTAAGCTGAAAGTTGGTGTGAAGCAGGCAGCTGAGCTGAAGGCCATGGACAGTGGAGGCACATCTGATCCATACGTGATCGTCTACCTAACGTCTGATACGAAGAAGAGGTATGAGACCAAGGTTTACCGCAAGACCCTGAACCCCGTCTTCAATGAGAGCTTCACTTTCCAGGTAGGAAACTATAGCTGATGATGGTTTTTTGGTCCCATCAATAGTGTTGCATGTGCACTGCTCCCTGGGCAAAAACCTCTCCAGGCAACGAGATGCCTTTGCAATGGGGATGGGGAAGCATCAGAGAAAAAGACCTGTTATGGCATCCACCACCCTGTCCTGCGGAGCAGGGCTGCCACTGAGAAGTGAGTCTGGGCTTTTTGGGTCCTCTCCTGCAGGTACCCCAGGCCGAGGTGCCTGAATCCACACTGGTGATGCAGATGTATGACTTTAACCGCTTTGCCAAGCACCACATCATCGGCGAGGTCCGGCTGCCCCTGGCCAATGTCAGTCTGCAGCATGTCATCGAGCAGTGGAGCGACCTGGTGGTGGCCAGTAAAGTGGAGGTTGGTCCTGGCAGGTGGAAAACTGCCAGGAGGAATGTGCTGTTGCTTTGCTTGCTGTCACCCCAAGAAGCAGGCTCTTAGGGCCAAGCATGAGGGTGCAAGACACCCAGGAAACCTGGGGCCAGGCTGGTGCTCCAGCCTCAGGTGAGCCGGCTCCTCTGCCTGGTGCTCATCGCTGGCTTCTCTCCATCAGGAAGAACAGCTGGGTGAGATCTGCTTCTCACTGCGCTATGTCCCCAGCACCGGCAAGCTGACGGTGCTTATCTTGGAAGCCAAGAAGCTGAAGCGGATGGACTCTCACGGGCTCTCAGGTCAGCAGGGGCTGCCTGTGCTCAGATCTCTTTATTCCTGCCCAGGCCTTAATGATGGCACCAAGAGCTACAAAACCATGAAAGCTCTTGGTGCTGAGATCTGCTTCCTGCTGCCACCAGTATACCCAGCCCATGGCTGGCTCCCAGCCTTCCTGGGAACAGATACTCCAGCTTTGGGCAGAGCTGGAGGTATCTCCCAGGAGGAGATGTCATGGCTGGATGGCAGGAGGCAGGAGGAGGTGAGCTCTGGAGTGGCTGGCAAGGGGAAGAGGAATGGATGCTCACCACAAGGAGTGAGAAGTGGGATGCCATTCTCTTCTTGGGAATGGCCTAGGGAAGACGTTTCATAGCCAAGCTCCTCAGGCAAAAATTGTCCTTGTGCCAGCCATGTCCTCTCTCTCTTCAGATCCTTTTGTCAAGGTGCATCTCATACTGAACAGGAAGAAATGGAAGAAGAAGAAGACAAGTGTGAAGAAAAACACCTTAAGCCCTTACTTCAATGAGGTGTTTGTTTTTGAGGTGCCTTTCAATCAGATTCAGGTGGGTTTCCCTGCAGCACCCAGGGCTGAGCAGGTCCCCACTGTGGTGAGCCCCCTCCCACTGACCCTCTTTCTTGTGTTCTCCCTGCCCAGAATGTGGACGTGGTCATCTCCGTCTGGGATCATGACAAAGTCACCAAGAATGAGCCCATTGGCAAACTCTTCCTGGGCTGCCGAGCCACAGGCAACCAGCTGCGGCACTGGTCTGACATGCTGTCCAACCCACGCCGGCCCCTCGCCCAGTGGCACAGCCTGCAGCCCCCAGATGTGGTTGACAAAGCCCTGGGGCTGAAGTCCCACCTCAAGCTGCCCCTGTACCCAAGATAGTGGAGGTCTCCTCCTTCACCCGCAAAGCTTATGGAGCGGTGAGGGGCTTCTGCTCAGCAATATCTAGATGTGTTGGTCCCAGTTCAGTGTCTGCAAAGAGGGGACTGGGGGCTTTTTTTGGCCAAGAGATGATCTGGCTGCTGGTGCAGCTCATGCCCTGTGTAATACCCAGAGCAGGGCAGCTCAGCATCCCAGGGCAACGCTGGATGCAGAGCAGAGGGGACAGTATGGACACAAGAGCTGGCTCATCCCAGCTGCTCATGGGCCAGGGGAACAAATCACAGAATCCCAGCATGATGGGGGTTGGAAGGGACCTCTGGAGATCACCTCATCCAACCTCCCTGCTAAAGCAGGGTCATCCAGAGCAGGTTGCCCAGGATCGCATCCAGGTAGGTTTGGAATCTCTCCAGAGAAGGAGACTCCACAACCTCTCTGGGCAGCCTGGGCCAGGGCTCTGTCACCCTCAAAGTAAAGAAGGCTTCAAGCTCATGCAAAACCACTGAGTCCATTGGTATTTTTAAAGCGGGGGATTGATGTGCCAGCAGTCTGGGGTGGGCAGTTTCTTTGGTTGTCAATAATTCGGCAAGAGGTGAGTTCTTGGGAAGGCTTCATGTAATCTGGGAGGTTTTTGTGGCCACATGTCCTGCTCTGCCTTGCTTCGTGGGGGCTTAGGGTGGGGCCTGTCTATATAAAGATCCCTCCTAGAAGGACGAAGGTGTCAGAGAGGTGCCACCATCCCTACCTGCCCTGGAGTACGCTGCAGTTTGGGGTTGGTTTGAAGCAGCTCCTCCACGCCATCTGCAGGAAGAAGCTCACTGCATTGGGCTGGAGGAGGGAATCGCCCGTGCTCCAAAATATTGCTGCTACAAAGCAGCCAGAGCACACGGAAAATCTGGGCTCGTATAATGGAATTTTGACCAAGACAAAAGTAATTTGCACCATGGGGTGCTGCAGGCAGAACACCGATAGCCTGGCGCATTCATGAAGAGCCATTAATATTGAAAAGCAGCTAATCTGCAGTTATCTGGATCTCCACGGAGCGACCATCCGAGAGTTAAACAAACAGTGCAGCTGAGGAAGATGATGAAAACTCTCGGTAGAGATTAATGACCTGGTCTGAACCATAAAAAGCTGCTGCGTCTGCTTCTTGATAAATGTTCTCCAGGCTTCTCCGTGGCTGCGAGGAGGGAAGAAATGACAGGGTGGTTTTGAGGTGGCCATAACAAGTGGAGTGTGGCTTCTGCTGGGGAAACAGCATCTGCTGGCAGCCACTGATGAGATGGAGGAGGAAACCAGTCACCTGAGAAAGACTTGTAAAGGATGCTTTAAAGCCTCAGCCTTCAGTCTCAGCCTTAAGGCTGGAACTGGCTGTGCAGAAAGGAACATCTCTGAATTGGGTGTGGGCTCCCAAATCCATCGCCAGGCTGGATTTGGTGATGCTGTGTGATTCCAAACCCATCACCACGTTGGGTTTTGGTGATGCTGTGTGGTGATTTAGGACCATGCAGGACCCAGAGGGGCTTTTGGAGGTGTCAGGAAGAGGCATTTCTTATTTGTGCATGTGTGTCAAGTCATGGCCTTGAGTTTTACTACATAATTTACAGGGCCAGGCATAAAAGCACATGCATGTTAGTCCCAAAACAGACGTGGCTGAAGAAGGTACAGGGACATCCCCTCCTTGCGAAACGTTACCTCCAATACCAGTGCCTGCTGCTCCCCTCTCCAGCTGTGGCCCTGCTCAGAGCCCAGATGGCTGGCATGGTCCTGGGTGAGCAGAGCTGGCAAGGGAAGCCCCTGATGCTTTTTGGGGGAAGCCAGGGAAGCTGGGAGTGAGCGCCAGGCTGGGCTGGCTCTGGGGCGAGCCTTGGCACAGCAAAACTCAGCAAACTGATTTGTTTGCTCGAGAGGGAGAGGCGAGTGGGTAGGGACAATCTCCATCCAGCTCCAGTGTTTAATGCACCACTGAGGCTGCTTTCTTCCTCTGTCATTGCTTTTCCTCCTCAACCTGCCTTGTGCTATTCCAACGAGGCTTTGACGGCTCTTCTTCTCTAGCAGGATCCTCTTAGTATCTGATGGCAGCTGTTTGGAGCAGGGCTGGTGGAGCTGGGCTTTGTTTCGTGGCTTATTTCACCCAGAGTGAACACAGCCTACTTAGGAGCCTTTCACAGGGAGGTGGACAGCCTTGTCTTGTGTTCAAGCATCTCCTTTTCACCTCCCCGTGGCCTTGGCAAGGCTAGCTGGCCCTCATCCACCAAGGCCAGATGCCCAAGCATCTTCTGCCTGCCTTGTGTACTTGGAGGGACCGAAGCAGGAGGATTCGCTGGTGAAAGATGGAACAAGAAGAGAAGTTAAAGGAGAGGGAAACCAACTCCTCGTGAGTTAGTCTGCGCTGGATTCCCATGTCTGCATCTAGAGGGCAGGGCAGGTACGTGCTCTGAACGGGTCTCTGCACCATCTGCTCTGTGGTGTCACTAGCCCAGATTTCTTTTTCTGGAGATGGAGCGGATGGGTGAGAAGGAAAGCAAGCTGTGATGCTGTGCTGCAAGCCCATTCCCATTGCCATAGAGCCAGTTGGCTGCTGCATGTAGGTGCTGGGGATGTCCAGGTGCCTTTTTCCAGGAGGCAGGAGCCAACTCTTGCCTGATCCTGCATCACAAGGGCAAAGGGGGTTTTGCTGCTGGGTTAAGGGGGCAAAAGCAGGAATCCGAAGCCAGACTGCACCATGCAGGGTGCCCAGGTAGTGGATGGGGAGTTTGTTCCTCTGCTTCAGGCAAGGGACAGTCCCACTGCATTTAATTAGCAGCTTTGCAGGTTGGTGGCAAGGCAAAAAACAGGGCTTGGGCCAGGCAGAGGCTGTCAAAGGAGACAAGAAGTACTGAAAATGGAAGTGTTTGCTCTTAAGATTTATAATCTCAATTATTTACATCCAAATCCAAGATTTCTGACCTCCAGAAGTCCCTCCTAAAGCAAACTATTCCCTTGTTCAGTGATTTTTATGATACTTGTCCCTGCACTTTGGGAGAGCTGCACCAGGAGAAGGCTGAGCTTTACACACGCTTGTCACCAGTCATCTGCCGTGAAACAAAAATGATTATGGGCTGTCATCATTCAGCCTGGGTATGGGCTGGCAGTCCTCCAGCCACAGATTTTTTGGCTAGTCTCAGAGTTTTTAAGAGCTGGAGAGTATCTTAGCTCTTCTCACCAGGAGCAAGCATGCCTGTTTTATAAATACTCCTTAGCTAGCATCTTTATGCCTTGCAGTTTTGTGGGAAAAACACGTGCTTTGCCATGCATGGGCTCCTTTTGTAGAAGCTCCAGCTCCTGAGTTTGTGGGGGCCTACTCAGGCTTGCAGCTTATTCATTTAAAGCACCCTTTTATCCTTCATTGTTGCAGGGCAGTGTGGGGTGGAAATATATGAAGGTCATAGAATGGGTTGGGTTGGAAGGGACCTTTAAAGGTGACACAGAGAGCCTGAAAGACCTTTTGAGAGCAGAGTCATGTTGCAACCATGCTCATTTGAGTACAAAGAGGTCTCAGCCTGTTCTCCAGGCATGTTCTGGGTCATGTCCTGGTCTTTAGCAGCCTTTGAGGACACACAGACACACACAGGATCGTGATCAGGCGTCAGGTCACTGCAGGAATGCTACCCAGGGGCAGGCTTGGCGGGAATGCCAGAGGGATCACCTCCCAGACACATCAGCCGCTGAAGGCCTGGGCATGGACCAGTATTGGGCAGAGGTGTTGGCTTTCCAGGGGGCCTGCCAACTGAGCCTGGGGCTGTGGAAAAAGGGCTGTGGTAGGTCCAAGGCACCTTCTGGTCCAAGTGTCCTGGGTGGAAGTGGGAAAAGCTCCTGTGAGGAGTGAGGGGTATGCCCAGGGCTGAGCTGGGAACCGAGTGATCCTAACCCTGGTTATGAACACAGCCTCTCCATCACTGGAGACTGAAGCCCTCGTGTGATACCATGGTCAGAAGGGGCATCATCCAGAGGTGTTTTCTGGTATTTGCCCTCTTCTTGCAGCTGCTCTTCACCCCTTTGTGCTTTCAGTTTAAAATGCCATCCTTCCTCCTGGCTGTAGCTTGCAATGAGTTGCAAACTCCTCCAGCAGCCCACACCAAAGAGTGTCCTGCTGGAGTGGAAGGGATCATCAAAATGCCTTGTTTCTCTTCAAAGCTGTTGTTTCTATCGAAAGCACCTCTGTATCAGTACTGGTGCTTGTCCATATGGGCTTGTTCTGTTCCTGCTCCCTGCTCTGGACCTTCCTTGTGTCTTCCTTGAGTTTTTCTGCAAGGAACTTGTTCATTCATCACTCAAAGACACTGCTTCCTCTGGAAACCTCTTATCTTAGTGTTAACTATAGCTCCTAATTTTTGGATGGTTTTGGTTTTCAGTTCTTCCTGGTCTTCACTGGGTTTCTTCCTCATGACAATCTAGGTCTGGGGCCTCTTTCTTTTTCCAGGAGAGCTGCCCTTAAGCTTAATCTCTGTGCAAGGCAGCCCCAGGGAAAGTCTTATGCCGACTTGGAGGCTTGACCTTCTGCTCAGTCCTTCTGTATCCTACAAACACATCTGTTTGTTAGCCAAGATTTCACTCATGGGACTTATTTCTTTGAACTTCTTTTTTCACCTGTTTCAGGCCAACACTTCCCTATTGCAAGGAGGTAACCAAAACCTTGAACTCAGAGCAAATCTCTTTCGTTTTGCTCCATGCCTGGACTCCAGGAGGTTCAGAAAGCCTTCATTGCACAGGGCTGAAGGAAACTCCTTGGGTGTGGGGCATTTTTTGCATGGAGACCTCCCCTAGTTTTGATCCCTCTTCCAAGAGCTGAGCTGCTCTCTGGAGGACCAGTGGGCCAGCAGTGACCAGAGTGTGTGTAGCTGTATAGTGAGCTAAAGACAGTGGCTGTAGAGACTTTGGTTGGTTTAACTCTAGAGTCAAACTTGGATAATGGAGTTGGCACTGAGAGAAGTGAAGTGGCTAAGCTGTCCCTGAATGGGTGGTTTTGGCTGTTGGCTGTTAAGAGCTGAAACTAGATGATCTTCAAGGTCCCTTCCAACCCAAACCATTCTATGAGAATGGTCGCTGTCTGTCTGCAATGTGCTTGCTTTGGCCTCTGTTTTTTTTGCTTTCTGAGAAACTAGCTTTAGCTGGGACAAGCAGGCATTCTTCCTGCCAAACTGTATGTTTTTTGCTGAAGTCCAGACAAGAGATGGGTGTTGGGTGCAGTGATGCCTCTACCAATGAGTATTCCTCAGCGGCCACAGTGAGGGATGCTCCTGAGGGCAGAAACAGCTGGAGTTTAACCTCTGTATTTTCTAGGTCTGGCTGGAGCTGAAGAGCCCTGTCTCCATTAGAGCTCAATATCTGGGGGACATGGATGTGCAGGAGGTTTTGGGGGAGGAGGGTTGGATTGGGCTGATCCTCATCACAGGTCTTCCCAAACCCAGCTCCTTCACCCAGTGCTGACCCACAGCCATTGCATGGGAGCCCAGAGGAGGGCAAACACAGCCTCTGCTGAACTGCACCTTTGCTGTGCATTTCCAGGAGTGTCATGGTGGATTTGCAAGGGGGTAGCTCACATCTACAGGCCAGCATGCATTGACACCAAGATGTTCACTACCCAAGCCATCTACCTCTTGACGTTTCAGAGGGGCAAATCCTGAGCAGACTCAGCCTTGCCCACACTAGAGGTTTCTCCCTCCTCCACCTGCTATGGGTACAAACCCCTGCAAGACACCAGCCCTGTCTCAAAGACTTGCTCTTTCCTCACCAGCATCCGCAGCATTACTTGCATGATGCTAAAGGTGGTGAAACAGGAAGCCCGCAGCGGCAGATTTGCCGCTATCTATGTAACATCTGAGAGGCGCCTGGAAAATATTGTTGGGCCATGTCTGAATCAGCCTAAGAAGCCCCCGCTGAAAGGGGAGGGAGCGCCTGGGCTGGGGGAGGAGGGCAGGAGCTGTTTGGGTTTCTATCTCCATGGGACCCCCTACACACACACACACAAACAGCGCATTTGCTGCGAGCAGGGCTGGTGAGTATTTCCAGCTACTTTTCCACCTGCCTCTCCTTCAGACCCACAGAGATCTGGGTCTGAGTCATCCCACAGAGGGGAATTACTCTTCTTGCTGTCAGCGTGGGGCTTCAGGGAGCCCTGGGGCTGCCCGCAGAGGCTCCACAGGTTTGGTTTTTGAAAAAAACCTTAGTTGCGTTGAAATATTTCACACAGGGAGGAGCTGCAAATGTTTCCCATGTGGTAAGTGAGGTTACAAGAGCATGCTAGGGATGGGTGGCTCTTGCACTTGCTGGTGGTGTTGACTGTGGGGTGCAGGCTCTTTCCCCTCTTCATTCCAGGGCTGCTCCCAAGCCCTTGGAGGTGAATGGAGCCGTACCCTTGTCCATGGATAAGCCACTCTGTGTCTCCCAGAGGAAATTTTATTAGAGGTCTTGCAGATGGATGGCTGTGTGCAAGGGAGCCTGGGCTCTCCACAACGTTGAAGCCATATCTAGTGTAGCTGGTTGGTGGGAGAAAGAGGGAGAGGAAGGCTCCCTCCTTGGCACTCCTGAGGAAAAGCACCTCCCTGGCTTCTCCTCGGTGGCTCTGCTTGCCCACTCCACAGGGAGAAGGTGTCCTCCCTCTCCCCACCCCTCGGTCCCGGTAGCTGCCCTCTCCTCCGGGGCTGCCTGCTTGGCCTGTCTCGGCCAAGGGAGGTGCACAGGGGACTCTTGCACATCATTGGTCTGAGAAGGTCTCCATGCCCTTAAAGAGAAGGTGGATTTTCTGCCGAGCCACCCGAGAAGCCCTTTTATACCTCCTTACTCAGCCAGCTGCCTGCAGCTCGCCAGTCCGTCCTGTCCAGCCAGCGGGACTCTCTGATTTTCTCCTCCAGACTTGGGTGAGCTGTTTTGCATGTCTCTTAATGACCCAGCTTGCTCTTAGGGGGTGATGGGGGAGCTGACTCACTCATCTGAGTTTTAGGGAGATAAATACCAGGTGGGGGTGACCTGCTGGGAGAAACGGGGGTGCTAACCGAGCCTTCTCCATCCTTTGCCTGTTGGAAAGGGTCTGTGCGTTGGAAAGTGTCCCTCTGTCTTTACCAGTGACCTTCTTTCTCTCTGGGTTCATGCCTTCCCCTCCCTTGGTTGGTTCTGCTCCCTGGCTCGAGTGGCGAGGGCAGGCAGAGCCACAGGCTCCCTAACACTGACCTCCCCAGGGCCACGGGATGGGGGATCCTTGCTGGCAGTAACTTGGCGATGCTCTCCCCTTACACCCTTCCTCCAGCTCCCAAAGGAGCCTTCCTCCCCAAAAACACCTTCAGACAGGGACCGACATCCAAATTTGCTGTGTCCTCCCCCAGAAGAGGTGATCTAAAGCCCACATTGCAGGCAGCGAGCTGCAGCTTGGCGACGTCCCCTCAGCATCGCTGCCGCCAAAGTGGGTGCTTGCATGTAAGTAAAAATAGCCGGCGTTCCTCGGCCGCCCCGTCCCTCAGCTGTAGCCCAGCCACCTGCGGTGGCTTTTCCTTCGCATCGCCCTGACCTCCCTGGGTCACGGGGACTGGCACTGGGGAAAGGCTGCCGTCCGAGGAGACAGCTGCAGCTCCTTCTGCAGCTCCCTAACCATTTTTAGAAGCACTTTCCCCCCCCCTCCTCCCTAAAGTAATGTGATGGGCCTGCACATTTTCCAGGATAAAGTTTCCTTGGCCCTGCTAGCTGTGCCTCCTGCCTCGGGCATGAGCCCCCTTAACACTTCACCTCCCAACAGAGCTGCCCAGGTCCGTGTTTCAGGGGCTTGCCTGCTCTGCAAAGGACTGCCTTAGTCTGGGCTCGGCCGACACTCCAGCATCCTTCCTTTGGGAGAGACAAGCAGAAGCTACTGCCCTGCTAGAAAAGTAAAATTCTATTTACGGGGAAATAATTGACAGCAAAACAAAGGTGCTCTTCCATTTCTTCCCTCCTATGTTGCGTTGTACCTGGAAAATTTCCACAGAAATGCAAGGAATTGTCTGGGGAAGCTCTTAGTGCCTTTACCAACTCAACAACAACCTTCAACCCCATTCTATGTCATCTGTACTGAGGTGGTTGCAACAGGCTCCCCCGCCCCACGCAGAGGGTGCTTCTAGGGACAGCAGCACCCTCTGAAGTCCTTCCTTGTCACCTGGGGTCACTGACAACCCTCTGCAGGCTTTGGGGTACTTCTTGTTCATGAAGTGGGGCAAGAGTGCCTGGCAAAGTAAGGCAGTAGACTGAAAATACCTTTCTCTTCTTCTTCCTTCTTTGCATAAAATGGTTTCCTGGGGGTCAAACAAGAGACACCTGCAGGAATTAGTCACAAAACTCTCTGCTTCTGGCCCAGCACCATTTGGTCCGGTCCAGAAGTCTCCCTGATGCTGAGGCTGGTGTGGCTGTGAGCAGGCGCGTGTTTGGCTCTTGTCCACAAACTGCAGCCTAGTTCCCTATATGGTGAAAATTTGGAGAAGTTGGGAAATAAGAGCAAACCTGTTCCTCTTTTTATTTTTTTCTAGAGGAATCTTATTTTGTTTTTAAACCCAAAGAAGTCACCACCAGCATGAATAACTGTGAACCCTTTTTTCTTGGTTTTCATTGCAGGCTCACAACCACCTAAAGCAAGATGTCTGAGTAAGTTCCCATTTTTCTGTCTCTAATATGTTGTTGGCATTTAAAAACTTTTGTTCAACTGCCAACTTTTTACGCTTGTTAAGATTCCTCTGCTTGTTTCCAATAGGGATGCTAACTGCCTTTCTCTCCCCTTTCCCCTTTCTCTTCCTTCCCTTCCTTGTCCATCTGCTCCTCCTGAACAGCGATGAGGTAAGTGATGCTGGGGCTTTTCCTTTAGCGATGCTCATGGCATCAAATCTAGCTTCACCATTCCTCCTTAGGAAAAGGAGCTGCCGGGTGTGGGGGGGAAGAACGGTTCATGGCAAGGCTTTGTTGCTGGTTCCACCTGGTAATGATAGAAAGGAGAAGAAAAATCCCTTTGGAAGGCTTTTTCTACCTCCTGGCTTGGAGTTAGATGGGTTTTTTTCCCTCCTTTCCTGCTTCCCCAGCCGGCCACGAGATGGTGCTGGGAAGGCGGTGGTCCAGAGATGCTTCTCCTCCATCACCCAGCCCTTGGCCTAGCATCCTCTTGTCCTTCCCCACACCTAGCCCCTCAGTTTCTGCCCAACGAGCACTACCAGCTCGCTTCTCACAGGCAATCCAGGGAGACTTGGATCCAGGGCAGCATGAGCAGGGTGGAGGGAGGCTGCATCCTTAGCAAGTTCTCCCTGGGTTCTAGCAGAGCCAGAATGGGGCTGGGCTCAAAGCCTGGGGGTGGCTGGGGAAATGCAGGGGAAGGTGTAGGAGGGTTGTGCATGGCTTTACCGCTTCATCTCTTAGCAAGTTGCTCCCTCCTTCATCTCTTCTTCCCCATATGTCAGAAACACCACACGCTCTGGCTTGTCCTCACTGAGAGGAAAGAGGATTTCAGGACACATGGAAACTGCACAATATGATGTCCCACAGGTGCTTTTATTCCCCACCAAACCCAGAGTCCCCAGAAAAGGCTGGGAGGACACTCGTTGCTAAGGTACCAGTTTTCAGCTGGAGAATAAGCCCTGGGCTAACAGCACTCAAGGCATCTGCTCTGTGGTGGCCCATGCCCATGAGCAAAATCCTGCTGGTTAATGGTGCACTCATCTCTGAGCTGGATGTGTCTTCTCTGCAGAGCCCTCCAGCACTGTCAGAAGGGCCTTAGCACTATTTGCATATGCAAAACACGTCCAATTTTGTTACATTCTACTCTGCAGATCCTTATCCACTTCCTCCTCTACGCAGCACAGACTCACACCCAAATTCTGCTTTCTACTCCCCTACCACGTCGTATCAGATGTCAGGGTGCATTTCCCCTGCACCAACCATGCTCAGCCTTGCTCGATCTTCTGGGCAAAATGGTGAGGAAACAGCTGCAATGCAGCGGGACAGCAAAGTCATGGCTTCTTCATTAAAGAGGAGACCTGTTGCTGCTCTTCCAGCACATCACGGCTACAGAAGGGCAGGCTTGGGCTTCCAGGCTCCCCAGATTATTTCTCACCTGGCATTCCAGGGAAGAGAGAGTTGGTTTGCATCTTGTAGCCATGGCCTTGAAGTCCTCCACCTCTCCTGGCTGGAGTAGCCTCTACGCCTGCAGACCCTGGAGTTGTGTCTATCCTCCAGCTCTGAGGAAACCCCTTCACACCTGCACTGGGTCTTTTGAACTCCAAGAAATTACGCAGTATTCACGTGTTCACCTGCCTGGCTTTCTTTCTCACCAGGTGTGCCACGGACAGCTCCAAAAGACATCCCACAGCTCCCAAGTGCCCAGGGGTATCAGGGCTGTTAGCTTGAGTGCAACACAAAACACATATCTGAGTGAAGAGGAAATTAGAGAAAAGGCTAAAAGGCCCAAGAAGCCAAGTTTGAAGTTCTGTTTTGTTGGACTTGATTATCTTGAATGTCTCTTCCAATCAAAAGAATTCTAAGTTCATCACACTTGTTACCTTTTCCTGGGGCATTCTGAGGTTTGAGCTACCTGAGACTGGCAAAGCTAGGTTCAACAGGGAGCCTCTTCTTTGAGTGCCACTGGTTTGGGGACCAACTGTGTGTCAAGCTGTCCATCCCAGCTGCAGTCAGCTCCCTGGCAGGGCTCCAGGTCCTTGGTGGACTGTGGGGTTGCATGGGGAAGGGGAACAGAAAGGGGAATGAGTTCTCCATAACCTGCTTTTCTCTTGTTCTCCCACTTGCAGAAAAAGAGAAGGGCAGCCACTGCCCGCCGGCAGCACCTGAAGGTACGTGGCACTGCTGGGGCTGAGCAAGGTGTGTTCCAACCATCCCATCTCCTAGCCCGAGCCAGCCAGCTCTCGGCACTCTCCCTCCTGGAAGAGGCCATGATGCACAATGTGGGCCCCCACCATGACCCATTACTGAGTCCCCACCAGTATCCCCTGCTTGGAGACACTGGTATTGATGGGGAGCTCCCCAGTCATCAGGGCTCTCCCTCCCTTCCTGACAACCCCTGTCTTCCTCCCTTGCCTCCACCCCACACTGACCATCCTCTTGCTGCCTTCCAGAGTGCGATGCTCCAGCTCGCTGCCACCGAAATAGAAAAAGAAGCAGCTGCTAAAGAAGTGGAAAAGCAAAACTACCTGGCAGAGCATTGCCCTCCTCTGTCACTCCCAGGATCCATGCAGGAACTTCAGGTAAAAATTTCTCTAACCCTTTCATGCAAAGGATATGTCTCCAGCAGTCAGCATGGTGGATCTAGATTGGCCTTCCCACCTTGACCCGCTTCTCACCCGTGGGTGCCCTGGAGCTGGCTGGATATGGAACTGGCTTGAGAGGCAGCTGGGGTCTCTGTGTGAAAAAAATGAAAGGGTCTGCCTGGCAGGAAAGCTGCGTTTCTAATAATGTGTTGAAGCAGCATTTGTGTGAAGCCAGAAGCATAGAATCATAGACTGGTTTGGGCTGGAAGGGACCTTCAAAGGTCATCTAGTCCAACCTGCCTGCAGTGAGCCAGGACATCTTAAACTAGATCAGGTTGCTCAGAGCCCCATCCAACATGACCTTGGAGACCAGGAGCTGGCTTGCAAGCCACCCTTCTCCCTCTAGTCTTGACCCCATCTGGTCTTCCGGACTGAGGTCTTTCAGAGCCAGAGCAGTCAGAAGAGAGGAATCATGTGCGTCAATCTTAGCAGTCAACATCTCTCCCTGCTTTTCCTCCCAGGAGCTGTGCAAAAAGCTTCATGCCAAGATAGAAGCAGTGGATGAGGAGAGGTATGACACAGAAGTGAAGCTGCAGAAGACAACCAAGGAGGTGAGTTTCTCCCAGAGCCATCCTTCAGGGGAGTCTCCAGCCCATCCTTTGTGTCTCCCTGTGCCGCTTGGGTCAATCTTATGAAACCAACTCTTTCTGCCATTTCTCATTTCATCCCTCCGCAGCTGGAAGACTTGAGCCAGAAGCTCTTTGACCTGCGGGGCAAGTTCAAGAGGCCACCTCTGCGCAGGGTGCGCATGTCTGCCGATGCAATGCTGCGGGCCCTGCTGGGCTCCAAGCACAAGGTCTGCATGGACCTCCGAGCCAACCTGAAGCAAGTCAAGAAGGAGGACACCGAGAAGGTACTCCTTCCCTCCGCCCTGTGCCCGTACAGAAGTTGGACCCTATGGTTGTGGCTCACACATCCTTGTATGATAGACAGGGCTGAGTGTGAGCCTTTCTCCATAATGTTCTTCCTGCTCAATATTTCCTCCTCTGGCACCCACAATGTTGAAAAAGGAGGGTGCAGCCCCAAAAGGTGTATAGTGTGGGTGGAATTGGGTTCCTCTAGCTGACAGGGGGTTTTCCATGGGTGGATAGGTGAAGGGCCCTGCCCAGGTGGGTTCTCACCCTGGGGGGCACTACTCGCACCCACACACCTATCCCTCCTGCAGGAGAAGGACCTCCGCGATGTTGGTGACTGGAGAAAGAACATTGAGGAGAAGTCTGGCATGGAGGGCCGGAAGAAGATGTTTGAGGCTGGCGAGTCCTAAGCACCTGCCTCTCCACACCCGTCCTCCGCTCCCTCCTCTCCCTGCCGTTCCCCCGGGCTCAGGATCACTATCTGGGTGCCATTTTTCTCTGATTTTGCGAAGAGCTGCGTCCTGGCAGCAGCGGTGTAAATAAAGCTTTGGCCGGAGAGGCGGGTGTTGCCTGCCTGGGGAGCCAGATCTTCACCCATGCCATCATGCCAGCAGGGTCTGCCCCTGCCGTGGGGGACAGGGAGGCTTTGGTGGGGGCTGTGCTGTGGGAATGGGGACCTCTCTGCTCTTGGTTGGTTCCCCCTCTGAAGCTGGGCATACTCACACCCTCCTTGCAGGAAGGAACGAGTGAGGTTGTGCCACCATGCTCTGCTGGCATCTTCCTGCCAGCTGTACCTGGCTATGTCCTTCCCCAGTGGCAAAGAGACAGAGACGAGTTTAAGCCCCAGGAGGTGCTGGAGAAGCTCCAGCCATGGTGACAACCACAGGAAGTGGTGGGGAAAGAGCAGAGCTGAGAAAGGAGGTGAGGGGTGATGGCTGCGGACCGTTCAGCTCCTGTGGGCATTGAGAGGTACGAAGTCAGGACAACCTCAGCAGCTCCTTGGTACTGCTGCACTGTAGGGTGCTGTGTTTTAGAGATGCCGGCTGTCCCCAGAGCAGGATGGGCAGCTGGGGGAGCGTGGGTCACTCTCCTTGCCATGGTGGGAATGTCTGTGCCCCCTGCTTTCCCTTTGGGTTAGCCCAGAACTTCCTGATTCTGAGCTGCTGGCAGAGGCAAAACCTTAAAATAGTTGCAATGGTAAAAAAAAAAAAAACCAAACAAAAACCAAAACACAACATCAAATTTGCCTTCCCTCTGCCCCTCTCCCATCCCCCTGAACCCTCAGCCCATGAAGTTTCCGGCACAGCTCACTTCTGCTGAGCACAGGAAAAGCGAAACACAGCGGCACCCTCGCGCCCGAGCTGCCTGCGGGGCCACCGTGCTGGCCAGGGGAGAAGATGTCAGACTCAGAGGGGTGCCAGGAGGGTGCAGAAGGTGTGAACCAAGTGGGAGAGGAATCCCTGGAGGAGAGCGAGAGGTGAGGCCTGGGGAACTTGTACCCCAACACCATGACTTCCTCCCAGTCCCAGGAAACTGGGAGGCTTTGGAAACCGGAGGGGTGATGGTGGGAAAGGAGGATGCACGGCCAAAATGATGATGATTCATGGGGCTGAAATGGAGCAGATGCTCTGGCAGGCTTTTGACAAGCTCCTCCAACTAGGGAGAGACTTAGAGTAAGGGTCTCATCTTTGAACACCAAAGCCCTTGGGAGGGGGGCTGCAGCTCCAGCAAGCAGGCAAGCTCAGCAAGGAGTCTGGCAACCTGGACCTGCTCCATAGCTGAAATCAGCCCCATCTTTAAGACCAGAGGGTGGAGATCAGCTGCCTCTTCTCCTTGCAGCAATGGCTGGGGACACCTGATTTCTTGCTCTGTCCCCTCTGTCTCTCACCAGATTAACCTGGCAGTGATTCAGGCTGGTTGGTGTATGGTCACACATCTCCCTGTGCCTCCACTCTGCTTTGTTGCTTTTATCAGTAGAGATTGTAAAATCCGGGGTCTGTTCACTCCAAGGCAGACAGTGTTCTGTGGGGGGGTTAAAAGAAGACAGATGTGTAGCAGAGAGCACATCTGTCTGTCGGGGAGGCAGACAGAGATAAGCTCTGCCGAGGTGTATCACCCAGCAGTACTCAGACTTGGACTGGATTCAGGCTGAGCACCCAAGGAGCTTGGGGGGTTGCCTGATTTTTCACCTCCAGCTTCAAAGCTTGCATTAGCATTTCTCCCCGAGGCTTCTGAAAGCCAGTGTAGTTCATGTTGGTAGCAGACAACCCCGTGAGTGACAATGAGAGGAGAAAGGTGTGTCATCTCCTGTCGCTAACCGTTGGAGTAAGGGTTTTGGCTGACACCTGACAGCAATTAGCCGTGGCTGAAGACTTGACTGGAAGCTTCAAAAGGTGCTGGAAGGCTCCATGTGGGATTCTCTGCTGAAACAAAGGGGAAGCCTTGACTGCTGGGGATTCTCCGTGTGACTGATGCGATTCTCAGCATCAGCCCAGCCGTGCCTCCACCACAGGCTCAGCTCACTTTGAAGGAGCAAGGAACAGATGCTGGAGGTGGCCCAAGGCATTGGAGCCTTCCCACTCCCCTCTTGCTGCAGTGGGTGCAGGTATGTCCCAGGGCCAGCGATAGGGACTGATGGTGGTGCTGGGTCAGCTCCTTCCCTTCTCTGCTCCCTGCTGGAGTCTCAGCTGTCTGGAGTGGCCTGTTCTGTAGCACTCCAGCTCTTACAGGGTCTGTTCTGTAGGACTCCAACTCTTACAGCCTTCAGAAACATGCTGAGGAAGCGTGAGTCCTGATGGCAGGGTGGCACATCTCTTCCTCCCTAGAATTTTAACAAAGTAAGGAACTTGATGGAAAAAGTAGCAAGTAAAAATAGCTTCTTTTTTAAAAAATATGGATAATTACTTTCCCTCTCTATTTGTGCAGTAGTTTTAAGTATGGCTTTAAACTTCTCCTACTTTTACTTGCTTCCTTTAAATGCTTGCTGGGTTCTGGTGGTTTCCACTCCCAAAATGGAGGAAGGAAGTGTTTACTTGCTGGTTGGGTCTACCTCTGCTCACCCTGTGGCTAGCTCAGGTCTCTGATCTCCTCTCCTTGAGGATAAAGCTCTTTTCAAGCTGTCCTGTGTATGGATGGAGTCAAGACAGTGCTTCTAAGTGAGCTGGAGGTGGGAGCAGGGAGTCTTGTGATGGAGCTGCCAGGAAAGTAAGTCCCAAGGCTCCGTGGTGTAAATGCACAGTGAGGAGAGATGAGGAGGAAAAAGATGTTGGGTTTACTTAATGCATCTTATCTATCTGACTTTGCCCAGTGTATATAGAAGAGGAGCTTGCATTAGAAAAAGTCCTAGAAATCCTAATTTGGACATAGCTTACTCTGTTTTCCCATACAAACGGGGACACACTGGCAAAGCCTTGCTGACATCGGTGTAAGACCACCTAAGCCAAACCAATGCTATGCTCTCTTCCATGAACTAGAATTCACAGAATTACAGCATGGTAGGGATTGGAAGGGACCTCTGGAGCTCATCCTGCCCAACCCCCTTGCCAAATCAGGGTCACCCAGAGCAGGGTGCCCAGGATCACATCCAGGCCTGTTTGGAATCTCTCCAGAGAAGGAGACTCCACAACCTCTCTGGGCAGCCTGGAGCAGGCTCTGCCACCCTGACAGCAAAGAATTTTCTCCTCCTGTTCAGATGGAACCTCCTGGGTTCCAGTTTGTGCTTGTTGCCCCTTGTGCTATTGATGGGCACCACTGACATGAGTCTGGCCCCATCCTCTTGCCCCCTGCCCTTTAGATATTGATAAGCAGTGATAAGATCTCCTCTCAGTCATCTCTTCTCCGGGTTAAACAGACTCAGAATTGCTATATAGGAAACTACTGTGGTGTGAAGCCTTCCCAAAAAGAAGCTGGGGGCTCTGGGGTGGTGGCTACATAGGTTGTCCTGCCCTGATGGGACAACACGGTGCAGGATGGAGCCAACCCTCCTGCCTTGCCAGTAAGAGGTTGGGAGCCCAAGGCTCAGGGGAAGCCTGCCTCGCACTAGGGCTAGATAACCCAGTACGTACTGGGTCTGTTACTCAGAGCACTCTCCATAAAGCTCTGGAGGCTTCAGGTAGCCCCTGACCTTAGTTGCTGTACCCATGACTGTGCATATCTCTATGGCTTGGGCTGTGCTCAGGTTTCTCCTGTCTATGGGGTCTGAAATGAGAGAGTGGTTTCTTCCAAACTCCCTGGCCTCTTTCCTTCTGGGGCTTCCCAGCTCATGAGCTGCAGGGAGCCCTTGGCAGCCCATGTATGGTCACTGCCTGGGGAGAGGTTCTGCTGTGCTCACAAGCCCGAAGCTCTTCTTTGCCATGTCTATCCCCAGCTGTCTTGAATTCTCCAGAGCCTTAGAGGAGTCTCGAGGGCCCTTGCTAGGATATGTGCTGTTGCTAAGTATACCCGTGGTTGGAAGGAGATTGTCGGGGAAAACTGATACGTGGAGAGTCTTTGGGTCCCTTGGCGCACTGGATGGGATCCGATCCCCCCCCTTGGGGGACGGATGGAGGGGTGGCTGGTAACTGGTCACAGTTTGACCCAGCTGGGGTCATTAAAGTGGAAATATATTAGGAAAATGAGTAGAGGAGGGCCAGATGGATAATTTAATGAAGCTGGGCAATACTTCAGTGTTTCCAGGTTGGATATAGGTGCTCTGGCAGTGGCACAAAGAACTGCCTCCAATTATAGGGAGGTATTAGGTGCCTTCACTGCCCCTTTCTCCTTGCAAAAAGAAAAAAAAGCCTGGCTTGCCTTGCCCCTGAGCTTATTTTGCAACATAAAGCCCTGAGTTTGGAGGGGCATGTGTCAAAGCAGGGGATTGCCCAGCAGCCTGTATTTGATTTCACTTTTTAAAACCCCAGAAGGCTCTCTGCTGGCTGTTGTAAAACTCTTGGGGTGAAGCCTGGCTCTAAAGTTTGTGGGAATCCCTTGCCTCTGGATTTTGGAGTGAAGGCTGGGTGGGCTGACTGTCCCTGTGACCATCCTGGGGGCTGCTAGGAGGAGGTTTTGCCAGACCAGCATTGCTGAGGTGGGGTCCAAAAGCACTTCTTCTGGCTGAGGTGGTGCTGGGACTCCTGCTCCTCAGAGGAAGGGGGGCAGAGGCCCAGCCCGCACCCCCGGGGCACCCAACCCCGCTGGCTGTGGGTGCCTGGGCATCCCCTGGCTGCATCCCACGAGGGGGCGAGCTCTGCTTGGCAGGATTTGTCCAACAGCATCAAGTCTGCTGCAGTGAGGGAAGTGCAGATGTCCAGGCAGAGTCCAATAGGACTAGAGGAAATGGCTTCAAGTTGCACTGTGGATTGGGTACCCAGAAGAGGTGGATCCATGTGACATCTGCCAGGCCTTGCCAGATGTCTTAGGTAAGCCAAGGCATCTTTAGTGTCACTTGTCACCTTTGTTTACGCACTTGAGTTGCTCCTTGGTTTCCTAATATCACCTAGGAAGCACAGACCCCTGTTGAGGTTTAAGCCGAGCTCTCCTGGGGCTTGGCCAGGTATCTCGCAGTCCTCAGCCTGTCTGGGTGCTCCACAGAGGCTCAGCCACGAATGGGTTAACCAGCCCTGCTTGGAGCCTGTGTGTGTTTTCCTTGCCAGTGTATCCATCCTAACACACACCAGATGTGTGAGGCAGCCACTGGAGTGTCTTAATCCCAGGTTTCGGCACTCGAAGTTGTCTTTCTCACGGGCAGGTCTGCAGCAGCTTTCTGAGGGCTCCACCGGTGCTTGTGGGATGCCTGAGCAGGAGGGTGGCAGCTCCCACCCTCTGCAGGGGGATTTGCAGCAAAGCAGGATGAAACATCTCCTGTTATTTGCCGCTTTAAACAAGCCACTGCTGGGGCTGGCAGCAGAGCTGATGCTGGTAGCTCCATCTTGAGTCCTATGGGGTGAGTGTTAAACCCAGGGGCTACTGGGGTTCACCTTATCTGAAGGGAGCAGTGGTGGTTCCTGCCAGGCTGGTGCGCCTGATAAGTGTCCAGAGAATACGTGGGTAAAGAGGAAAACACATGAGCAAAGCCAGCCAGATTTATTAATGAACGGAGATGTCAGTTGGTGGCCTTCTGTTATTAGCTTGATGAGTGACTTGCACCCAGTGGCCTAAAAACTTGGAGGTACCTGGGAGAAACTGGACTGAGATGTGCAAGACTTGGTTTATTTGGAGCTCAGCTTATTTGGTTTTCATAGAATCACAGAATCATAGAATGGTTCAGGTTGGAAGAGATCGTAATGATTATCTAGTGAAAGAAGGTGGTGCCTCTATTACAGGTTGCATCCCTCTTATGCTACACATGGGACATGTTTGAAGGTGTTTTCAGCTGTCCAGCGTCCTTCTAATCCACCTAACCAAAGCAAAGGCCATTCCTTCTATTTTAAGTGGACATTTAAAGTTCAAATTCATTCAGCAGCTTTGCCATCACACAAGCCAATGTGATGCTGTAAGAAGGCCTTTTATAGGCAATTCCTACAGTATCTGCTGGTGAGGGGACAATCTCTTGGCAGCAGTTGCCTATGGCTTATTCATCCTGGCTGGAGTCCTTTGTCCTGCGTCTTAGCCCTGTGGTGGAGAGGCATCCCAAAGAGATGGAGCTGGTCTCCTCTGGGCCAACAGTTCTCCTCTTGTCCTGTAATGACCCTCCTGCGTGGGCTGGGAGTGTCTTATCTGCAGCCATTGTTTTGTCTTCCTGTCTCTTTCCCAATGGCTTTGTTGATTTAACCTAATATATAGATATGGTGCACGCCGCAGTGACCACGCTGGCACGACGTGCTGGACTAGCTGCACTCCTCCAGGGCTTGGCTGAGTCACTTGGCCTTGGCCCTGGTCTGTAAAGCCTGGGTGGTAGCTCACCACAGTGGTTCAGGTGGTATCTCTCCCTGTTTGCTCATCACATAGTGTGACAGGGGCTGCCCAGTTAATGGTTGCACCACCTCTCTGTTTCCTTTGGTTAAATCCAGCTCCTAGATGTTCCTTTTGGTTCCTTCTCTGTGTCCCCTTGTCCTTTGTCCTCATTTGTATCACCCCCTGGAGCAAAAACATCTTCTTTTACAAGGTTCGTAAGCTTGCTTACGACCCCACTTAATATGTGGGTTGGTTCACCACACCCTCTCGCTGGGAGATGAAGCAAACTCTTGGGATTTTAGGTTTATAGATGTACCCATGGAGTGCCCCACAGGGAGGGTCTCCCCTCCATTCTACATGAAGGTGATGGGTGGTGGTGGGGTAGAGGAAGAGAGATGATCCTTCTAGACCTGGCTTCTTCCCCCTCTCATTTCTACCTCTTTGGATGTCATTGGAAGTAAGTCATCATTGATTCCCAAGCCAAGTACTTCAGACTTAGTATGACACGGGGTTTGTTGACTCTTTGGACCCAGCCCACAATTATACATGTTCTTCACAGTGCTACACTGACTGCATTGGCCAGGCAAGAGCTCTGAGCCAAGACAGCTCCCCTATACAGCACCCCCTCCATGAACATCCACGGGAAGACATTGGCTTGGGAATGTCCCCTCCTGACTCATGGCCAGGGCAGAGGAAGGCTTGCCGTGGAACATCACCGGGACTGGACTCCTTCCCCTGCACCCTGAGTTCATTGCACAGACCATAGAATCATTTAGGTTGGAAAAGACCTCTAGGATCATCTAGTCCAACCTTTGTCAAACGCCTCCCTAACCCCTAGACCATGTCTCAAAGCCCCCCATCTACCTGTTTCTTGACCCCCTCCAGGGATGGTGCCTCCACCACTTCTGTAGGCAGCCTGTTCCAATGGCTAACCACTCTTTCAGTAAAGAACTTCTTCCTGATATCCAGTCTAAACCTGCCCTGGTTCAACTTGAGGCCATTACCTCTCATCCTATCATTAGTTACCTGGTAGAAGAGACTAGCACCAACCTCACTACCACCTCCTTTTAGGTAGTTGTAGAGAGCAATGAGGTCTCCCCTCAGCCTCCTCTTCTCCAAACTAAACAATCTCAGTTCCCTCAGGTGCTCCTCATGACATATTCTCCAGACCCCTCACCAGCTTCGTTGCCCTTCTCTGCACCCGTTCTAGCACCTCAATGTCCTTCTTACCCTGTGGCGCCCAAAGCTGGACAGAGTACTCAAGGTGTGGTCAAGATGAGGTGTCCTGCCGCCCGACAGCTCACTGCTGGAGACTGTCACAAACCGCTCTAGTGCAAAGGAGACAATGTGCTGCTTTTGGCTGCTAGATGCCCCATTTCCTTGGGATTTTCTCTGGCTGCCTGTTTTGGCCTCTGTACTTGGCTGCCCAAAAGTGAGTGCTGCAGAGTCAGCTGGACTGAGCTAACTGGGAACTGGGGATGAAGGTGAGATGGGCAAACCCTGCCCGTCACGTTAATGTGTAACCCACACCATCTACGCAGCTGACGTATCAACTGGTGTGCCCCTTTCACTGACCCAGGGCTCCCAGGGAGCTGGACAAGTGCCAATGTCTGCCAGGATGGTTTCAAAGCAGAGGTTGCTTGTGCATGGTGAAGAGAGGCTAGGGAGGTGTTGGGATGGGGAGAGAGGTTTGGGATGGCAGAGGGAAGGTTGCATCACTTCAAAGGCAAAACAGAGAGGCACCATCTACTCCATCGTCCTGCTGGTGGAAGTGCAGGGTTTCTGGCTGAGGCAAGGCTACTTAGTCCCTGCTGAAGTGGTGAGGCCGTTCCTGTGAGAGTATCTTCTCTGGGTGGGTGGGATCCCACCACTGGCACGCAGGCATGAGCCTCTGAAAACCGTGCTGGCAGCTGAGAGCACCTACAAAGGACTGGCCCTGGAAGTGACTGTACGTTGGGGCTTATGCTGACAGGGCTTTGCATCCCAGCACTGTTGGAGAACGTGGCTTGGGCCACGTTTCTTCGCTAGCAGGACTAGAGTCCTTTTGTTGTTTTTTTTTTCCCTAGACCATGTGGAGCTTTCAACTGATTTTGCAACTAGTCCTACATAGCAGAGTGATTGTGTAATTAACGGGAACTGGTGCAGCCCTATCTCCCTGGGACTCCCGCCCTCCTCCTCACTGCCGTGGAGACAGACTCACACCCTCCCAGTAGCTCACCTTCTCTGCTTCCACTGCTGCTGGGAAGAGCTCTGGGAAGCTCTCTGGTGCCCTGCAGCCTGTTTCTGGGTGCTCCAGGCACCCCCGCTCCTGTAGCAGGGTGTGGTTTTGCTGTAGAGATTTATGGTAGTTCTTCAAGCTTAAACTGTGCCAAAAATCAACAGATGAACTAATTCTTTGTTTTTCTTCCTGTGTCCACTGTACTCCTACCCGCTTCCTGGTGGGACCAGGAGGTTTGTTTCTGTGAAAGGATACGAGCAGCTGTGGGACTGATGCTGACCTTACTGTTCTTGGATACGTGGTATGACTCAGGCTGATGCACCTGGGCTTGGCAGCAAGCGAGGGAGGAGCAGGGACAGAAGGTGGCTCTGGTCTGTGGGGCGATGGTGTGGGATTTTTTCTGCGCTGCTCTTTCCCCATGGTCCTTCAGGCCCAATCTTTGTGCTTTTGAATAGTGGGTTTAAATGCTCCCTGCCCTGTGGAGATGGGGAGAGTGACTCTGTCCATGTGTCAGTCTCCTCTCCCCATGGTCCTGCAGGACCCTGCTAATGCTGGAGGAAGGAAGAGTTTTCATGTCGTATCTGATGTCTTTCTCCAAGATGAAAGCCAAGGAGAAGGGCAGGAAACCTTTGCCAGAGGTTGAGGAGCACAGCCACCTTGTAAAGGCAGGAGGATTTTCCAGGTGGGCTTCAGTACTGGGAATTTTTTTCCCCAGGAGCGATGCAGAGCTCAGCCTGCTGCCTGTTGTGGCATGGGGACCCCTTTCCTCACAGCTTCCCTTCTGGTGCTTCCAAATGAGCTTAGCACCTTAGACCAGTAAGAGCTAATGTCATGACCTCTCTCTGGTCCTGGATTTCATCATCCAAGGCATGGTTTTTGTCAGCCCTGTTCACTGGAGGCCCCCATCTCTTAGAGGCCAATAGTTCTGGGCTTGAGGTGGAAATCTGCCAAGTGCTTGGAAGATGAGGATCTCACAGTGGCATCTTCCAGGAGACAAACCTGGGTGTGGAGTCAAGGCTGGGGAATCAACAAGCAAAACCCTCTGCCTGTTTACATGGAGGATCTCATCCCTTCCCCTCACCATTGCCTCTTGCCCTCCTCACCCCCAGCAAGCTCTTGCCTTCTCCTGGTGACAGCAGCTGCATTCCTCCCTGCCCCTCCTCAGCTCTGGCATCTCTGCCTGAAATAAGAGCGCTGCTGTGATTTCATCCAGCCCCCAGTTGTTGCTGGCCCATGGCTCCTAGCTACATCTCTGTCTGCCAGGGCTCCTCCAGCTTGCATCCTTGGCTTGGACCATGGGAGTCACTGGCAGGTTTGAGCCAATTCTCTCCAAAAAGAAACCCCTGTGGGTGCATACTTCATGTGGGCAATTGTGGTGAAGTCAACAGGAGCGTTCACATGCTTAAACCTAATTACTCCTGTAAGTACTTGCAGGGCTGGGACAGGCTCTTTTTCAACAACAGAGACCTTTTGTGGTCAATCTCTTGCATCTTCTCACCAAATTTAGAAAGAAACGAATGCAGTGTAACAGCACCTGAGCAGCCTGAAGAGTGAGGCCGGCATCGGTGACTGGTTAGTGGCTTTTTGCTGTTCCTGATCACTTAGAGGATGCTTAGTAAATACCTGCAGAAAAAAAATAATAGAATCGTTGAGGTTGGAAGAGACCTTTAAGATCAAGTCCAAATCATTAATCCAGAATTGCAAGGTCACCACGAAACCATGTCCCTCACCACCACATCTACATGGCTTTGAAATCCCTCCAGAGGTAGGGACTCCACCACTGGAGTCCCTATAACCCTTTATAACCCTTTCAGTGAAGACATTTTTCCTCATGTCCAACCCGAACCTCCCCTAGCACAACCTGAAGCCATTTTCTCTTGTCCTGTTTCTTGTTCCTTGGGAGAAGAGCCTGACCCTCACTTGGCTCCAACCTCCTTCCAGGGAGTTGTCAAGAGTGAGAAGGTCTCCCCTGAGCCTCCTTTTCTCCAGGCTGAACAACCCCACGTCCCTCAGCTGCTCCTCACAAGACTTGTGCTCTAGACCCCGTTTTGAAATGAAGAGATGGTGGGAAGGGGGGCAGGCACTTCCTTCTAAGCTGGCTTTAATGAACTTCCTTTTTATTGAGATTTCTGGGTGTATTTCATGGGCAACTTCCCCATTTCAGCTTACCAGATGGCAGGAGACACTTTCTGCAGAAGTGATTGAAAGGAAACATGTAAATGAGATGAGAGGGACTGAAAGCAGAAGGAAGGTGGGGGTCTAAGCAGGGTGGTCCCATCATAACTGCTCCCATCTTGGAGACAGCCAGAGGAATATTCCCACCGACCACAGGGGAACACGAGCAGGCCATGCTATGAGCACCATGATGTGCAAGTATGAGGTTGGACTGGAACTTGCTAGGTACAAGTCCAGGCACCTGTTGGCGTGGTATAGCAGATCTGCCCCAAAAAAAGCACATGTGGGCCAGGAGATGCAGGTTAGGGATAAAAAAGACTATTTCTTCCCAAGACTGCTCCCGTGATGAGGTAGCATGAAGAGCATCTGTGCGTCTGGCACATGGGCATTTTGTTCTGGCAGGTGGCAGTGTGGTTAGTCCTTCGTCAAACACTCACTTCCCTAAACACAGATATTTGAGGAGATTAATGGAGACAAGCCAGATTTTTAATTTTCTTGCTCAGTTTGATGGTTGGGGAAACTGAGGCACGGGAGACTCAGTCGCTTGGGCAGGTGAGAGGGTGGTCTGGGAGCAGAAGCTGGGTGCCTGCTAAAGCTCAGTGGCTTCCCCCCAAACCCTGCTGCTACCTCCATCCCAGGAGAACATTTCTCTGGTGTGGAGTTTCTCAGCAAAGAGCTCTTGCGTTAACCCGACTCTGGGGTCACCTCTGGGCGTTCTGGGGTGAGCCCTTGGCCGAAGCCTTCTGCCGGGAACGGGCCAGGAGCGATGTCCAACCTGCAAGTTGCCAACGTGGGTTGGTGCTCACAAGTTGCTTTGTGTGATCAGGAAAAAGGTGGAAAAAAGGTGGGGAAAAAAAAAAAGGGGGGG
>VZZY01002630.1:587382-599770 GCA_013400335.1 Eurystomus gularis
GGGTGATGCTCGGTGGGGATGCGGGTGGGGGGCAGCGGGGGGGAAGAAAAGCAGCGAAGTCCGGACCGACCATCTTCGTGTCCCTTTAAACCGGCTGAATTTCTTCCTCAGCCGATGTGGTGAACCGATCCAGCTCTCCAGCAGACGCGGGGCGTTGGGAGGAAGGGAAATAGATTCTGACCCCCCCCCCCCCTTTCCCTCCTCCCCAAAAAGCAATATGAGAAAAGCAGATGGGAACTTACTGATGGGTTTTCCAGGAGCACCCAGCTGAAATAACTGAGCACAACTGCTCTGTGACACTCACCTGAGCCGGCTGATCCCCCCCAACCCTGGGCAAGGGATGTCTCCGGAGGTGTCTTTTTGTGTCCCCTCAGCACTGAAGGCTTCTGCCTAGGAAAGGGATTTATTTTTTGGTGGGAAATGTACGCTGTGCATGCTGCGATGTGCTTTTTCGATTCAGAGCTCTGGGAAGGGCCAGGTTCTCCCAGGGCCACCAGCTGACATCGCTTTTCCCATGTAATTCATCGCAGTGGTGCTTTCAACCTTTCTCTCGGAGCGTAGCTGCCGGGGCAGGGAGGTGGATGGAGCAGTTGGGTTTATTCCCATTTGCCAGCCGGGGCTGAGCTGGGAAGGAGGGATGGCTACATTGTCTGCTGGCACTGGGATTCCCTTCCATGTGGTCATCGTGCTTATCCCAGTGGGCTGGAGGTGCTGCTTTCCTCCTGGGGTCTCCAGGATCCTCCTCTGGTTGATGGTGTTTGTGCCACGCTCTGGCCGGGATGGAGAGAGGAACCTGTCACCTCTTTGTGTTTAACTGAGCAGCTGGATGGGTGAGAGGTGAGATTAGGGGTTGCTGGAGTCACATCCTGCCTCTTGAGCACCTCTGGGGTCTCTTGTGCTCAGCGGTACCTGCTGGACTCCCCACTGGGAGATGGAAGATGTTGAGGTGGGGGTTATTTGGACGTTGTGGTCAGTTTGGGATTTCCCTGGTAATGCAGCCTCTCAGCATTGCCTCTCCAATGACATTTTTGCCTTGGAAGGGAAACTGGCTCCTACAGCCACCCAGTCCCTCCCGCCTGCACCCAGGGCCAGTTCTGGACCCAGGGGAGTCAGCAGAAGAGCTTGCGCTGGTTGCATGGGCCCCTGGGATGGAGAGCGGGCAGGAGGAGCTGCCTCCTCTCTGTCCATCTCTCGTTTGGCCCCTTGTGCTCTTTCCCTGGTCTCTGTGGGACTGGGATCTCGGTTACACATCCCTATTCCAGGACAGGGCTTGGTCAGGGGCTCGCGTGGGGTGCAGAAACCTCTGTGGGGGTGTGCAGCAGGCAGGGATGGGCTTGGATATGGGGCCAACTGGTACTGGGGAGGGCCAGGGAAAGGAACTGGGTTGGGAATCACCTGCTCACAGCTAGGCGGCAACTTATTTTGCAGGGTGGCAGATGTGGGAGAGCAGGGGGAAGCACATGTGCCTCATACACAGAAAAGGGGTGTCCGAAGAGCTGTCCTCAGCGCAGCCTAAGCCAGGGGTGTTTCCCTGTCATTTATGGTGTCTCCCAGTTCCTCCTGCTGTGGATAAAGGGACTTTTGGTGCCTCAGAGACTCATAGTGGCTTTTACCAGAGACGCGCCGGGATGACATTTGTCCTGAGTAGGGTTTTTACACGTAATCTGGCAGAGGCTGGGCTTTATGGCTCTATTTTTCAGTCCTGCTTACAGACGAGGAGGGCGATGGGATGTGAAGATGTGCGAAGGATTTCTTCCATGGTTTACACCCAAACAACCCCACTAATGCTCACAGGAGTCAAGAGGAGAATAGGCAGGACCTGCTCCGGGCACAGCACAGCCTGTTTTGTGGTTATATTTTCTCCCAGAGCAGTTTCCCTCCTAAAGCCTGGCCGTGGGGCTGGCTCTGCAAGCCACACCACCTTGGGTGCAGGCACAAGCTCCTTCAGCCGGCAAATGGCTTGAGGCTTCTGGCTTGAAGATATATTGCTGTCACGATTGCCGTGCTCTGCTCTTATCTGTCCCAAGGTGACCGCAGGCAGAGCGATTACACCGTGTAGGTCTTAGGATCTTCTGATGTGCCCGAGTGCACTGGTGACCTGGAGCACAAGGGTGAAAATGGCTGCTCAGAGCTATGGTCATGAGCACTGGGGTTTTTGGTGTGATGCTGAGATCTACCTGATGCAGGCAGTGGCAGGGATAACCAGGGACTCACCTTCTCTGAGTACGGCTCAGCCAAGGGAGCTGCTTGCCAGGCTGTGCTACAGATGGCTTAAGAGATCCTGAGCTGAAACCTGTGTAAAAGTCTTATGGATTTTGGGTTGAAGAGCTGAGTCCCAGTGCTTAAGCATGCAGCCTTGTGCTTGAGACAAAACACCAGCATTTCAGACCAAGTGGCCCATGCCTGGAGCAGGAGTGCCTGGCTGCCACCACCTGAACATCCATCCCAGGAGCCAAACTTACATGAAATGGCTTTTCCACCGACTGTGCTGACGCACACCGTGTTTCGGGGTGGGTTGGAGAGCAGTGGGCCATGTTGGAGGCACTGCAGGCTAAAGCGCTGAGTCAGCACTCCGGGGAACATCCTTCAGCTCTTCCCAGCCTGGAAAAATCACTGTTCCTCACTGGCTTTGCAGATGGCACGGGCAGGAACGTTACCGTTTAGGCTGGAGGCTGAAAAAAGCCCAGGGTTACGCCTTGCGACTGCAGAGCACGAGTGGCTGAGTAATTCCCTGGGAAAGGTATGGGGAAGAATGGGAACTGTGGGGTTATCTACCTCCCCGCCCTTGCCCCGTTTGCTCAGGCGCTCCCTCCTCAGGCATCATCTCAGGAGATCCCTGGGGAAGGATTTCTCCCTTTGTAGCGCGTTAACAGCGGTGATCCCTCACATGCCCGCAAGGCTTTGTATTTTTGCAAGTCCTCTCCAAACATGAGCCACTTTATCTTGTTATCGCCGTCTCTTTTTCCTTATCCTTCTAATGAATCCCTATAAATAAGATAGGGATCCGGCGCCTGTCACATCGATTCATTCAGTTCGTTATCTGCTCCTGCTGGAATTTTACTCTCCCTCTATTTCTGGAGCCTTGAGTGCTTCACAAAAGAATATGGCTGTTTAATTAACCTACAAATCAGCCTCTCCGTAACTCAGCTACGCCGCGCCTCGAAACCCGATTATCATCTCTCTTGGTCGACACTGTTCTCGTGAAGTGCTGCCGTGGCTGGCGGCTGCCGCATCCCCGTAGCCGAGCTGTCGGTCTGTGATCTGTTTGTGGTGGGAAAGGGCAGGTTTCTTGCACGCTGCTCGTACGCTTCCTACCGCGATGGGGAAGCTGGCCCAGAACGGGGGCTCCAATGTGTGGCTGCTGCACAGGCGACAAATAAACCACCATCTATAACGACATGTCTCTGCAACGCCGTAGAGCCTGAAGTGCAAATAACGCTGTGGGGAAGGGGGACTGAATCTCGAGGATGAGAAAGCTTGGGGGAAGAAAATGAGTCAGAAAATTAGATCAGGTGATAAACCTCATTATTTCCTCTGTAGGATGGGACTTGAGGTTCTTTTTCTTCTGTGGAGTCATTAACGTGGGAAGTCAAACAGTGTGATCGGGGCTCATGCTTGCACACCCGTCTGTTTTGGCCCACCATACATGATGAGATGCTTTCCACCTTCAGCTGATGCCACCACTCATGGTCCTGGTGCCCGCAAGGCAGTTGCCTGGCCCCTTCTTTCTTCCTCTAGCATGCTACTGAGCAATGCCCTGGTGATGCTCTGAGTCCCCCAGCTTTAGGGGTAGCTTTAAAATTCCCCAAACTCCCTGAATTTTGGTGTATGTCATGAGTGCAGTACCCGGTTGGATGGAGATCTGGGGGCTTTGCCCACGTCTGCGGGATGCCTTCCTTTATGCCTGCGTGCAATGTTTCCTGGAGCTTGCCAGGATGTGGCTCAGCGGGGAAGATGCTACCCCAGTATTTCTGTCTTGACCTTGCAAGCACTGAGCTGGGAACAAGGAGCTTGAAGCACTTGGCTGGATGGTGCTTTGAAGGGGGAGGACATTTTTTGAGGGGGATGGTTGATGCCAGGACATGGTCTGGGCATGGTTTGTTGCCTGGGAAGTTGCTGCTGCCTGCAGAGGCTGTTGCAGCATCTCTTTACTCCACCTCCCTGGTTTGTGGGTAGGTGCGGGGAGCAAGGAAATCTTGCCATGGAGAAGTGGGGCAACTCTTTAGGGGGAGACAGGGAAAATGAATGCGGAGGAAGGAGCCAGTAGCAGAGCTGCTGTATGGGGAGAGGAGGGAGGGATACTGGCAAGAGGACATTAGAAGACAAAGGGCCTTCATCAGCATAATTCATACTTTGCAATGCTGCCTCAACCTTTCCTATGGTCCCTGCAGGGCTCACTACCATGGTGCTCCCCTTTCCAAATCCTTCCTATTTTGATGTTTTTATCGGTGGCTGTGTTTTTTATCCCTCTGCGTCCCATTGCTGGGGCCAGGGCAAGCTGATGGGCACCTTTATGAACTCTCATCTGTCCTCTCTGAGTACTTCGTGGGTACCTTCCCAGATTTTCCCAGTCCTGGGACTTGTTTCTTTATTAGCGCTCCGCCAACCATTGACTTTTCCCAGAAGCCATCTGATGGGTTTTGTTTGCTTTTAGCCTGGCTTCTCTCGGACTTCTGCCTGCTCTCAAGTAATTGGATATTTAGGGCCTGAACTTGAGCCCATGGAAATTCTGGGGAGCTATAGTGAGCCTCTGAGCCCCTCGGGACTGCAGCTGCAGGTTATCAGCATCCTCTGGCAGGGTGAAGGACCACCACGTGTATCTGAACATGGTTCAGCTGGAAAGAGCACTGGATGTGGATGCTGAGGTCTGAGGCTCTGCAGCTGGGATGGTGCATAAGAACTAATTTTCAGCTTCTAGACTCTTTTTCCTTCTCCAACTATCTGTATGACTTAGGTGTTTTGATGGTGAACGCTCAAACAGGCACTAAGCATCAGCAGCACCATTTCTCAGCTCTGTGCTGGACAGAGGGCAGCCAGGCCTGCCAAGTGCCACTGTCCCATGGAAGGGTCTGGGTTGGCCATGCCCTTAAGCATAGGACTTGCAGTTGCTATTTTTGGGGTGAAAACTGTGTTTTTTCTCATGAAGGCAGGCTGCCTTAGCGCAGCAGGAACCGAGGACTTGCTGCTGACTCCTGTTCCTGTCGCAGCACAACTTGTCAGCGATGGCCATAACCAAAGAAAGCCTCAGCTTTCCCAGGGAGCGGAGCAGTACGTTCCCACGGCCTCCCCGCTACCTCCTGCTAGGGCTTGGGTAGCAAACTCCCTCCCGCTGCTGGGGTTGAGGTGACCACATTGCTCCAAGGGCTGCAAAATGAAGGACTCGCAGCCAACTCAGTGGTGCTGTAAAAAGCAGCATGCCTGGTATGAACCATAGACTGATTTGGGTTAGAAGGGAACTGTAAAGGTCATCTAGTCCAACCCTCCTAGAGAGAGCAGGGACATCTCCAACAAGAGCAGGTTGCTCAGAGCCCTGGCCAACCTCACCTGGCATGGTTTCAGGGATGGGGCATCCACCACTTCTCTGGACAACCTGGGCCAGGGTCTCAGCAGCTTCACTGTCAAAAATTTCTTCCTTCTCTCAAGTCTAAATGTCCCTTCTTTTTAGTTTAAAACCATCACCCCTTGTCCCATCAGTACACTCCTTCACTCCTTGCTAAAAAGTCTGTCCCCATCTTTCCTGTAGGCCACAGTAAGATCTCTTTAGAGCCTTTTATTCTCTTAATCTCACTCTTAATCCCATCCTGAAGCAGGGGTAAGGCTATTTCTCGCCTTCCTAGGTTCAGACTTGTTTTCCAGCATGAGTGTATGAAGAAGGATGCTGGCTGACTGTAGCCAAGTCAGGGAGGCTATGGAGGCTATAGAGGCTTGCTTCCCTCCGAGAGATGAGAAAAATGAAATACCAAAGCTGGGTAAACAGGCTGAACTTCACGGAGAAGCCTGTTTTCTCCTCTGGCATGCGTCTCCCATGCAAAACCACAGCCCAGACTTCCCACTCTTTAGAAAAAACCCCTCTAATTTCTCGAACCTTAAGGGCTGAGATGGAGAGACCGTGAGAAAGGGCCGTGGTACGAGGTCATTTGCAGCACCGATTTCTCACACCTACAGAATACTGGGGAGTGCTGGGAGGGCTCAAACTCCAGCCCTTTCCTACCCCCTCCCTCCCCCCCCCACCAAATTCCTGACCGGTGATGTTAATACGTGACCACACCAGCCTATCTGCGTGCTAAGGACCCATGGTCCTGGGGGTGCAATCCATCATCTTGGGAGGGATTCGTTGGGATTCTGTCTGCCACACTTAAAACCCATAATAATGAAGTGAAGCAGTCGTTCCCATCAGCTGCCTCGTGCGTCGGCGAGTGGGCTGCACATCATCCACCATGTCTGGGAGCAGGGACCATCCCCT
Source organism: Eurystomus gularis (assembly GCA_013400335.1). Classification (NCBI taxonomy): domain Eukaryota; kingdom Metazoa; phylum Chordata; class Aves; order Coraciiformes; family Coraciidae; genus Eurystomus; species Eurystomus gularis. Next base: position 593,846 of record VZZY01002630.1, read on the forward strand.
CTGCCTTTCTGGAGCAAGAGGCAGGAGGGGACAGATGAGGCTCATGATGAAGGACCAGCCCTGCCCGTGTCCCTCCTCTGAGGTCTGCTCCTGCCATTCGCCACCATGAAGGTCTCCTGTTTTGTTTGTGGAAGCCGTAAATGACCAGCTCAGGGCTTTCCCTGCCCGTCACACCACAGTGACAGGTCAATCTTTGCAGGGAATTTAATGAAGGTTAAACCAGGGAGAGAGTTTTTTATGTCTGGATTCATGGCTGCACATCTGCACATCCTTCTTTGGGCAGAAACGGGATGTGCTTTTGTGGAGAAATCCCAAGATTCATGTAAAAACCCCCAAATTGCTTTTGTTTATAAGGGGGAGGTAGGTCTCTGCCGTGCTGCATGTGGTTTTTCTTCCGTTTCTGCTTGATGAAAGTTTCGGCCGTATCATATTCCGTTCAGACGTCTTGGCGTGTCCTTATCGCCCCATGCGTGACGCCTTTCCACCCCCCTAGCTCCAGCAGGGACAGGCTCTGGGTGGGAAGCGGCTCTATCCTGCTGTTCACATCTTGAAGCCGAGCCGTGATTTATAGGAGAAACGGGGAGACGTGGCTGAGACCGTGCAGCTATGGCTGGGGTGGGGAAGCTTGGTATGAGGAAAAGGCTGAGGGTGAAGCATATATAGGCATTTTTTTTGCCTCGCCCCCCCCCACCCCTGCACCCTGTCTTGCTCAAACTCCATAGCCTGAACTCTGAATGGAGCAACGCAGCTGAGGAATTGCATGAATGTATGAGAGGGAGAGGCTCGTGCAGCATCTCGGGCTGCCTTTGGCTGACAAGCAGATCTTTCAGAGCTAGGATAACCATCCCCCCCGAGACTAGGCTGAAATAAACTCCAGGCTGTGACATAATCATATTTTATTTTATTTCTTTTCCCAGTCTCCCTGTATCGTACTTCTATCCACACCCCATTCTTTCTCCTTGATGACATCAAGCTGAGTGATGCAGTTGACATGCCTGAGGGATGGGATCCAATCAGAGGAACCTGGACAGGCTGGAGAAGTGGGCCCATGTGAACTTCATGAGGTTCAACAGGGCCAAGCACAAGGTCCTGCACATGGGTCAGGGCAACCCCTGGTATCAGCACAGGCTGGGGTTGAAGGGCTGGAGAGCAGCCCTGTGGAGAAGGACTTGGTGCTGGGCGTGAAAAGCTGGAGGTGAGCCAGCACCATGCACTCGCAGCCCAGAAGCCAACATCCTCCAGGGCTGCATCCCCAGCAGCGTGGGCAGCAGGGCAGGGAGGGGATCCTGCCCCTCTGCTGCGCTCTGGGAGACCCCCCTGCAGTGCTGGGGCAGCTCTGGAGTCCTCAGCACAGCAGAGACATGGACCTGCTGGAGCGGGGCCAGAGGAGGCCCCAGCAACAATAGGAGGGTGGAACCCCTCTGCTGGGAGGCCAGGCTGAGAGAGTTGGGCTTGTTCAGCCTGGAGAAGAGAAGGCTCTGGGGAGACCTTCTCATGGCCTTTCAGTACTTGAAGGAGCGTCTCAGAAAGATGGGGACAGACTTTTAGCAGGGCCTGTTGGGACAGGACAAGGAGTGCTGCTTTTACACTAAAAGAGGGAGATTTAGACTGGATAGAAAGAAGAAATATTTTACACTGAGGGTGGTGAGAGCCTGTCCCAGGTTGCCCAGAGAAGTGGTGGATGCCCCATCCCTAGAACCATTGCAGATGGGGTTGGCCAGGGCTCTGAGAAACCTGCTCTATTTGCAGATGTTGCTGCTCACTGCATGGGGGTTGGACTAGATGGCCTTTAAAGATCTTTTCCAACCCAAACCCTTCTATGGTTCTATGCCAGGTGGACCTCTGCTCCATTCCTTATATCTTCCTGGCTTTGTGGTGACCTTTGACAAGCCCCTGGGCTTAGGCACAGGTTTCTGAAGGTCTCTTGATAGATGGAGGTAAGCCCAGGTCCTAGAGGGATCTTTGGTAAAGGGCTGAGGGGCTGAACTCCGATGTCTAATGCTGGTGCCCATGGTGTGAGGCAACATCCCCAGGGATGCTGCTTTGAGCTGGGACATAAGTGATTTGCAGAAATGGGAAGAAGCTGACCCATGGCAGTGTGTCTGTGCATTGCATGCAAATGTCCTCAGCCATGACTTCTATGGTGGCCTGACACTAGTTGTCCCGAATGGTGTGAGCAGAGGCGTTATCTGGGTATTTCAGCATGCTTGACTCAGTCACACAGATCCATTATATGCCATTTAGAAGAGATTAAGAAGTGATCAATTTGTTGGCAGAAGGTCAAATCGTTGAGGGAGATGCTCCACTGTAGCCTTTTGAGGGCTTTTTCTTCCATTTCACGTGACAGGGTGAGCTGCACATCTCCGTATCCCTGCCAGTCATGTCTGGGTCCTTTATAAACACATGGTGAATGCAGTATGAAGTAAAGCCTGGCAGCTCTGCTCAGCAGAGGATGAATTTATTGATAGTCCTAGGCCCTATTCTGCACCGGAATCGTGTCTGGCACTGTGACAAGGCAATGGAGACCACAGTGGATTATGTAGGGAGGGGAAGGTCCCTTCCACAGGTTCCTGGCATCACCCTTTCCCTTAACCTCAACCTTTTCCAGTTCTTCTCTAGCTCCTGCAGCCCCATCTCTTGCGGGTGATATTCTCAGCAGTGGTAGATGCTGTTGCTTTCGCAGATGATGGGGCAAAATATCCTCTGGAAACAGCAGCTGCCATGCCAAGGGTTGCACATGGTTACTCCTGAACTATGTTCCCAAACCCTCTTCCCTCGTGAACCCTGGCTCTGCAGGGCAGCCTACTCAACAGAGGCAGCGACCAAAGTCAACACTGTCCTGGCCCGATACCCCAGCGAGCTCAGGAGACAGGAATGTCCAATGCACTGGTAGAGGGTTCCTGGGTTTTTCTGGCATAGATCTGCAAAGCTCAAAGCCTCCGGGAGGCATTTCATTTTCCTTTCTGGAATTAGCTTTAGTGCTGAAGGTTGGGTTCGGGCCAGCAAAGCTTCCTTTGAGCCGTCGGCCGTGCGAACGACTCCTCGAGTCTGCAGCGTTTCCCTTAAACACTGCTCATCTGGTGCCAGAAATTTCCCTTGCCTGAATATTATAATCTCCTCAAGTGCCGGTGAGGAATTGCCCAAAGGAAGTGTGACCTTTCCAGCAACGCTGGCTCGTCTGGAGCAGGCGTTTGTGGCCGTGTGGAACGGTGCGGGCAGAGCGCGGGTGCCTGTATCGTTCTTCTGCAGGAGGAGGTGTTCTGTAGCGTAAATGGAAATAGAACTCCTCCCTTGGCTGGGGGTCCAGAGGGAGGTGAAGTCAAGAGCTGGATTTGAAATGGGCAGCTGGCCCCAGTCAGAGCAGAAGTCTGAGCATCCCAGACGCTTGGCAAGCTGTGACTCCGCAGCCAAAGCTGAACCAAGGGGCTTTCAGCCCCTCCTTGGACCTGCAGGATCTCCCCACCTCCTCAGGAAGAAATAAGCGCTGTCCATAAAGAGTGTTTTGCCCCAAACCAAGACCTCTGAAAGCTGTTGGCAGAGATGTAGGGATCGCATAAAAGGAGTGACCTGGCCCTCTGATGAGCTCTTGCTGGAACAAGCCTTGTTGTAGCTTCTGGCTGCTGCAGCAACAAAGGGCTCACTCCACCCTTCTTCCCTCCCTTCTCCCTAAAGGTTGCGCGATGGGGTAAATTTCCCTTCACCTCCCATGAAAATCCCTCTGGATGCAGGAGTGTGGCACGCTGTAGCTCATCTTGCAGATCTTCAGGCTTCAACTCTTCTCTACTTTCCATTTCCCCATCCTGTGCTGGGTGAAATGAAGTGGGGAGCCCTCAGTCCCACCGTCAGCTATAAGCCTGCTTATTCCCAACATTTCCCCAGCCTGGGACCGACCTGGGGACGTTCTGGCTGAAGGGAAGGCAGAGGAACCTGCAGGTATCAGCCTGTCCCTGAAGCACCACGTCATTATTTCTAGAAATGGGAAAGATGGTCGTGCAGTACCACCATGGGCCGAGCACGTTTTGTTACCAAGTGTGATTACGAGCAATTAGAGCAAACGGGAGACTGCGGCCCCTTCTTAGGAAACGGAACCATTTGGAAATTAAATCTTTCCACCTCTTTGCTTTGAAAGGCAATTTAACAGCTGACCCCCTCTTCACACTTGGGCTTGTCCAAATTGAAATGGCACATTCCGTCTGCAGTCTAAAAAACCCTTGTAGCAGACCCAAACGCAAGGACTTTGGCAAGGTTTGGTTCCTCATTTGATTCTGGTTTTTTGTTTGTTTTTCACCGAAGACAAATATTTGTGCTGCTAGGTCAGTCAAAAAGGAATCGGCCTTTTCCCTCCCCTTGTTGGTATGACCACGAAACCCCAAAGCATTGCTTATTAAACTTTGCTCCGCTGCCAGCCCGTTTGAGCGTGAGGGAGAGCTCAGAATCCACTAATAAACTGGTTTTAGGTGTTTGCTGGAGGGTGCTGGTATTTCTGAACCCAAGGTGAGCGGGGGCTCAGTGGGGGCTTTATCCGTAGCCCTTATTGCTGAGAGCAGCGGGCACGGAGCTCGCAGCATCGATGCTCGGTGTGTCTGAGCTGCATCTCAGCGCGGTGGCAGGCAACTTGGGGGCCAGTTTGCTGGGAAAGATAAGTCCCAGCTTTTGCAGAAAAATCCTCCTCCCCAAAACAGTCGCCCCCGGTTCTTGTCCTCAGCCCGTTCCGAGGATGCGGGGACAGAATAGCGAGCCGGTGAGGTCATGGGGAGAGAGTTAGTCACATCCAACTGGGAAAGGGAGAGGGCTGCCAACCAACGTTGCTCTCGCACTGTGGAAAGCTCGCGTGGTTCGGAGGGGACCCCCCTCTGCGCTCCCCCAGGCACCCTGGCCAAGCTGGGGGGGTTGGTGCAGTGCTGCCTCTGCAGCAGCTTCCCAAAGAGCTGGAGGAGGGGGCGAGGGAATGAAATCAAAATTTAATTTGTTCTGGCATGAACACGGACCCTGCTTCTCGTAACTGGGACGATATGGGCGAGAGGGGGTTAAGAGCCTTTCCGAATCGGAGACTATCTGGAGCTGTCGCACAAGGGAGGGAGATCATGGCAGAGTTTAATGAATGACTTCATTTATATATTAAAAAAAAAAAAAATCACACAACAACACGGTGGCTTCCTGCCAGGCCCACAGACAAGGGTTTCTATGGGAACCTGGGGGAAAACAATAAATAGGAGTGTGGGATGGGGAGGGAAGGGAGGAGGGGAGCCCAGGCTCTGGTCTGGGTCCACTTCGTTCCCTATGGAGAGCAAGGTGGCAAGGGGTGATGAGGGGGGAGAAGGGGGAAGCGTGGCTTAATTGAAGACCCCACCTAAAATACGGCAGTAATTACACAGTGGTGGAGCGGTCTCTTGGCCCATCCTGCGATCTGCTTCATTCCCTGCTCTCCCATGGGCTCGGCAGGAATGGGTGACCTGTCTCCATCCAGCTCTGCATCCTGGCTCTGCTGTCTTGGGGAGGTTGGACTTTGGGAGGGCAGGGATGTGGGATCACCCCCAGCTTCTTGCCAGGTTGGTGGTGGGATGCTTCCAGGGCTGAGCTTCAGTGCTGCAGAATAAAATAGGCTCCAAGTGAGTCCCCCCAGGAAAGGTCAACAATATTCACAGTGTAATTAGAAAAGTCAAATTTTTCTTGAACAAAATGTCTCAATTAATCCCAATGTGTGTTTCTTTTAACTTTCCTTTGCTGGAAGAGGGGGGGATCTCCCCTGAACCTCAAATGGAAACAGCATCTTAGTGAGACCCTTGGTGAGGTGTGGCGGCCTCTTATGGTTCATAGTCCAGGCTGTGGGCAAAGCTGGGCAGGACAGTACTTCTGGGGTCAGCTAAAACTTGCCCCTTGTTTACTCAAACTGAGCTGAAACAAGTCTCAGCTAAGGCATTTTTG
>VZZY01002630.1:599948-667579 GCA_013400335.1 Eurystomus gularis
GAGGTCTCCCCTGAGCCTCCTTTTCTCCAGGCTGAACAACCCCAAGTCCCTCAGCTGCTCCTCACTTGTGCTCTAGACCCTTCCCCAGCTTTGTTGCCCCTCTCTGGACACACTTCAGCCCCTCAGTGTCCTTCTTGGAGTGAGGGGCCCAAAACTTTTCCTTTCCACAAGTTCTTTGCCCCCATCTGAACTGGTATCTCACCATATCTCCTGTAGCACAGGTTCACCCTATAGGGACTGCACCCTTTGGGGGGTGCAAAGGTCAGGCTGGGTCCTGCTGCTGATTGGAGATCACCTTCCAGACTCTGGCGTGTGAGCCTTGCACAAGAGCATTTCTATAAGTAGGCCTGCCATTCCCAGGGGAAAGAGCCTTCGTGGTCTGCTTTGGACCTGGCTGAGCCAGGGTTGAATAGAGTAAGGTTACATCTGCCCCAGCATCAGCCCCTGGTACCATGAGTCAGACCTGCCCTGCTCCAGCGGCCATCATGGGCCCTTTGGGTGAGTGGTGGCCTTGCTGTGTGGCGTGTCCCTTTCTGCCCGCGTCCCGGCGGATGCTGCCAGCGATGGAGCAGGAGCCGACCCCGTACAGGGACCAGCGTTATCGCCCGAGGAGGAATGTGGCAGCCGCCTTATCACTTCCTCGGGGATCAAGAGGCTGTTCTGCTGACAGAGCTGTTATTATCCAGTGGCTGAGATGTCCAGGAGAAGCCAGGGCAGGTTTTTCTTCTCCACAGGGGAGGAAGGAAGCTGGGCAGGGCAGAGCAGGACACAGCCACTGCCCTCTGCCACTGTTCCCTCTGCTCCTGGTCAGGCAGGAGCAGCTCAACTGCTGAAGGAAACTCACTCCCAGGGTGCAGCTCTTGCCCTCCCTGGGCCAAAGCTGGAGATGTGGGTGTGGGATTTCTTACAGCACTGCAAGACCCTCTACAAACCCTTCCTGGGGTGCAAAGCTGCTCCGCAGGGAGTGGTGCTTCCCAGTTGGCTCCCAGCCCGCAGGAAGGCGGCTGGTCTGGGAGGAGGGGGATACGCACCACATCTTCCTCAGGGTTGGGAAGGGCTTTCCTGCTCCCATCTCCCAGTCCATGTGTCCCACCTTGTCCTTGTACATGGGTCAGTCCCGCTGCGGAGCTGTGCTGATGAAGGCAGGGATGCCCATTTGAGGACCATCACTCATGGTCTGGTGGGAGCATTTCTCTGTGGGAGCCCCCTGCTTGCCAAGGAACCTCGGGGGTTTATTCCTGGGTTTCACAGGCATTGCCCGATGGTGTTAAGGATGGGTTTTTCCTCTGGCTTGGCAGGCTGACAGCACAGTGGAGCGTGGAAGACGAGGAGGAGGCGGCGAGAGAGCGGCGACGGCGGGAGCGGGAGAAGCAGCTGAGGTCCCAGGCAGAAGAGGGCTTGAACGGCACCGTGTCCTGCTCGGAGAGCGCGGGTCCGGCAGAGGAAAACCAGTAAGAAACACCCACGGATAAATCCTTCAGTGACATGCTCTCTTGCAGCAAAACCCTCCTGCCTCCACGGAGCGGGTGTCTCTGATGTTTGGGGTGGTTTGGAGAGATGGGAAAGTTCTCTAATAGGTTTGGGTTGGAGGATTTCACCCAGACTAACAAATAGAGTGGTTCTGGTTTGGGCAGAAAAAGCCAGAATCCCCGCTTTGCTCTTTTTTTTGGCTGGAGGCTGGGTGCTTTACTGCCCTGAGAGTTTAATCTAGGACAGCTTGAGGAAGGCTGAGCTCAGGCAGGGAGAACCCATCACCAGGGATATCAAGGTTAAAGTTAATGCTTTAATGGGGCAGATCCTAAATGGAAATAGCTCAGGAGGCATTTCCGGAGATGCTGAGCTATCTGCTGTCAGAGCTGAAACGCCTGGAGAAGGGGCAGGATGACCAGCCATGTCTCTAGCATCCCACCACAGCCTCCTCATGGCCACAGTTTGACCGCCCAGGTGCTGTGCAGTGCTGGAGCTGGCACAGAAAGCAGTTTAAGGTCTGGAGTTGCCAAATGCTGTCTTAAAGCCTCCAATCTTCTCACTCTTTCTGTGTTCAACTTATTTCTAAATATATTAAACACAACAGAAAAGTGGCAGCAGGATTTGGGGTTGCTGAAAGAAGCAGGAACACATTCATTTTACTGGAAAACCAGCAAATGCTACTTACAAAATTTTATTTTTTCCATGAAAATATCAGTTTTTTTCTCAGATATTTCAAAATTATTCAGGACTTTTTTTTGGAGGTGTCTAAAAGCATTGCAAAGAAGCTTCAGAATCTTTTGACAAAACTGCTGCAGTCTGCCCTAAAAGCAAACTGAAGCTCTGTAAACTAATAATAATTGTTAGCTTTTCCAACCACCCCTTCACACAAGGGCTGGAAAAGAAATTGTAAAGCTCTTTTTAAAATGGCAGACAAGATCTCTGGTGTCTGTTTTACAGGGAGATGCTGTGAGAGGCCTCGGCCCAAATTTAATGGGGCACTTAAGCATCTTTGTGAAGTGGGCAGTGACAAGAACACCTCCTAAAATGAGTTTTGCTCCCTTCTCCATGATGCTTGAGCTTGCTGGGCCAGGCTTCACCAGAAGGATGTTTCTCCTCCTCTGACCATCCCCTGGTTTCTGCTGCAGCTGCTGACAGCCACCTGGGCTTGCTCATGCAGCCGGGGTCAGTGCTGGCTATTCATCTTCCAAAAAGCTTCGCTTTCTCTTGTGTAAACACTTCCCCCTCCTCCCCTCAGCTCTTCCCGTGCTGGGACTCATCCCACCCCACCCCACATCTCTCCTGTTTGTGCAGACCTCGGCATTTCCTTGCAGCAAAGGGAATGAACAGAATGAAGAGCATGAAGCTCCTCTCGTCCCTTCCCCCCGCTAAAAAAAAAGAGACATAACCTGCAAAGCTGTGGGTTTGCAGGCAAGACACGCAGGGCCTTGGGAGCCAGAGGGATGGACGTCAGCTTCAGCAGTGCTGATGGGGCTGGGGTGGGTCTTTGCTTCTCCTGGGGCCATGTTTGCAGAGGCAGCCAGTTTTCAAACAGCATTTGGCTGGTCTTCCTTGCTCCCTGGGAGCTTTTCTTGTAGCCTGAGCATGTTTGTGGCCAGGGCCACCAATGACACAGCGATTCTACCTTGGTCATCATCAACACTGCTGCTCGCCTGAAGCCCTGACCAGGGAGTCAGCAGATCCATGGTCCTGTCCTGGCCCTGCATCTGATTTCCTGAGTGTTATCCTGGGCATCCACAAGCTACTGCTACACACAGAGCAGAAAATAAGCCAGCCCAGGCTGCAGTGTCCTAGACCTACATGGCATCACTGCTCAGCCAGTCTTAGGGGATGCTGAAGCATGGCAGGAGCTGGGCTGTGCTCAGACTTGTAGCTGAGAGGCTGTTTTCGGCACACACACCACCGCTACCCTCCCTGGCAAGGACATGTGGTTTTTGTAAACACTCAGATCCTGCAGTCAGTTTAATATGAGACTCCTGAATCTTAGAGAAATGCCCCATATTTCAAGCCACCGGGGTCGTGGAGGAAGCTGAGCATCTCCTGGCACGTCCTAAGAGCCGAGAAAGGCAACGAAAAGACTCACCCACTTTCATTACATATTTTGAACCTCTGAGATTTAAACAAATCAGTGAGTCCCACATCCCAATTCCCATTCCCAGGAGATGTGACCACTCTGTGTCCCACAACCTATGTGGAAGCCACCTCATTAGGCCAGCACTTGCAGTGTGTGGCTGCTCTCTCAGGACCCCCGACTGGGAGACAAGTCTCCTTGTGAACGCAAGGAAAGATATAGGAAAAAAGCCAACAATCCCCGTGCGCAGCCAGCCCACGTCTGGTGCCGGCAGCTGTGTGCCCCAGGAGCTGTGTGCCAGCAGCTCAGCACAGCAGCAGGGTGGTCACAGGCGGGGAGCCATGACTGGCTCAAAGCTGTGAGGATCCAACCCAGAGCAACCACCACATCCTGGGCTGCATCCCCAGCAGCGTGGGCAGCAGGGCGAGGAAGGGGATCCTGCCCCTCTGCTGCGCTCTGGAGCCAGCTCTGGAGTCCTCAGCACAGCAGAGACATGGACCTGGTGGAGCGGGGCCAGAGGAGGCCCCAGCAATGATGCGAGGGCTGGAACCCCTCTGCTGGGAGGCCAGGCTGGGAGAGGTGGGCTTGTTCAGCCTGGAGAAGAGAAGGTGACCTTCTTGTGGCCTTTCAGTACTTAAAAGGGGCCTGTCAGAAAGATAGGGACAGACTTTTTATCAGGGCATGTAGGACAGGGAGAGGGTTAAAAGTTCCAAACTGAAGCAGGGTAGATTTACATTAGATACTAGGAAGAAATTCTTCAGTGTGAGGGTGTTGAGGCACTGGAACAGGTTGCTAAGAGAAGTTGTGGATGTCCTCTCCCTGGAAGTGTTGAAGACCAGGTTAGACAGGGCTTTCAGCAACCTGATCTCATTGGAGATGAGAGAAGAGATTGGAGGGAGAGAAGGATGGTATCAGGCTGGGGCTCTTTTGGGCTAGCTTTGGGGCTACTTTTTTGCATTTCTCTAATACTAATTTTCCTTCTTGCTGTGTTTCAGCTATGACTTTAAGCCATCCGGGACTTCAGAGCTGGAGGAGGATGAGGGGTTCAGTGACTGGTCCCAGAAGCTTGAGCAGCGCAAACAGAGGTGGGTAGGACACAGCTGGCCCGAGAGGAGGGGAACAAACATGCCCAGCAAAAGGACTCAACCCGAGGAGGGGTGACCAACGCCCAGGTCAAGCCTAGCACTCATAAGAATGAGGCCAGAGGCTGGAGCATCAGCAGGGCAGGACGGGCCCCACACTCCTGCCATTTGGGCTCGAGGGGAAGAACAGGCTCAGGGACAGCCCCAGGCTCTGGGGATGTTTGGATTGAGCTCTGCACTCCCAGCAATGGCAGCCTGCCAGGACGCCGGGGCTTGGAGGAGTGACAACAGCGGATTTGAGCCACCTGAGCTGCTGCAGGGGCTGAAACGGCCTCTGACATAATCCAGGCCAGCCTAAAAAGCTGTTCTAGGTTATTGCTGCTTCCTGGCTCATGGCAGTGTAGCGGGTGTTATGGCCCCAGCCCACCTTGTGCTTGACTCCTCTTTCAGCAGGGGGGGAGGAAAACAGGCAGCAAAGAGCCCTGAGAGGGGCTTGTGTGCCAGCTGCTCGGTCCCCACCTCCCAGCACCCTCCCCTTGCTGAGCTGAACCAAACTCCTGCCTTAACCACTTCCCTCAGACACCGTCTACCTGCGTGTGAACTCTGTGACTCAGCTCTCTCGGCAGCTTGATTTTATAGGGAATGGTGCCCCTGCGATGACATAGCCTCTTCTTTACCCCTGAGACTGGAAAAAAATGCCTAAGATTAATATTTACTGCTGAACAAATAAACAGAGCTCGCCTCTTTCTTACTTCTTTTCCAAACACCGCAGCTGAACCACTCTGTGGGCTGTACCTTTGCAGCCCTGACCCCACAAACGTTGCTCAAGCACCTCACCACAGAGCTGATAATCAGATCTGTGGGAGCAATCTGAAATCAGCCCCATCTGCTCTTTAATGTACTTCTTCCACCCTCTTTGCTAAGAGCTTGTGTGGAGAGGAAGTCTTCTGCTCTTCCCTCCTTGGGCTTCGAAAGAGAATTAGGTGGAAGGGATGTGTTATCCTCTCCAAAAATTGCTCCTTGGGTGTTTACGTGATGCTGGTGTTTACTCTGTAGCAGGGCAGGAGGGTGCTGAGCAGGGGAGGTGGCCTCCATGGCAGGTGAAGCCCATCAGAGATGGGTGGTGCTTTAAAGGGTGAGCAGGGGGTTGGCTGGGAGATGTAGCTGAAGGAGCTCAGACCTTGTGGGCTTGCTGGGTGTGGGCAAGCTGGGCTTGCTTCCCAGTGAGTGGCTGTGCCCTATAGAGTCCTTTCACTTTACTATCCCCTCACTTGAAGGACAGATTTGGGAGTGTGGTGTGAGCACAGGTAGGTCATGGGTCTGACTGGGATGAGCTGTGGCTGGAGTTTCCCAGCTTCACCCTCAGCTGAATATGGAACAAACCCTGTTTTTTTCCTGTGAAGGATGTTTAGGTGGTGGCTCTGAGTGAAGGGATGGGAACAGTTGCTCTCTGTTGGATGGAGCTACAAGAGCTTGTGCGTTCCTTGAGGGGCTTGGTGCTAAGGCACATTTTCTTTTTGGTTCTGGTTCCCCAAAACTTTCTGAGAGAAGACTGGGAGCCACATGAGACAAGCTGCTTCCCATACAAAATTGCTGTGGTGCAAAAGATGTCCTAGAGACTCCATGTCTGCTGGCCTGTATTAGTATGAGCTTGTACTTGGAGGCACTGCTGGTATCCTCATTAAGAGACGTGAGTTACCTGGGCCTTCAGAGCCCATTTGCTATTGGTAACTGTGCTGTGGTGGGAGGATGGTTAGTAACAAGCCAAGTGAGCCAACATATGCATCAGTTTTTCCCCATGGGGTCAGTGAGGAGGCCTGGATGGTGGCTGTCCTGGGAGCTGCCTTCCCAGCAGCAGAGGGGTGGGTGGAAAAGTCTCGCTTGACCTTTTTTCATGTTTTGGTGCTGGCTGGTGAGGCAGAAGTGGTGAGTCAGCCGTGTGCTTTGGCAGCTGCTCACTAGCCAGCACTCTAGCCTTGCTGTCACAAGCTGGGTGATTTTTCTAAGAAACGGGTGGGAGGAGAAAGCTCTTCTCTGGCCGGGGAATGTAAGATGGCAATAACATCTTGGTGTGCGGCTGTGAGCCAGTGAGAGCTCTGGGATGATGTGCTCCCATTGACTCCATGCCCAAAGGCAGGGTTTTGTAGAGCTGAATGCTTAAACATACCTCTGGGTCTCCTTTCTGTAGCCTTGGAGACCTGGGGAATCATAGAATGGTTTGGGTAGAAAAGGACCTTTAAAGGTCATCTAGTCTAACCCCCCTGTAGTGAGCAGGGACCCCTTTAAGAATTCTCTTGTACAAACCCTGTTGTGGTTTTTTAAACCAAAGAGGTGACCCTGGTTGCTTTGGGACTAAGAAGAGTTGTGCTGGGCTGTGATGTGAGTAGAGGTGTAACTTATTCCAGTGGGCAAAACGGAGGCTTGGGGTCTAGTTTTGACTTTTGTGTTCAGTTGTGGGCTCCCTGGCTCAAGGAAGATGAGGAACTACTGGAGAGAGTCCAGTACAGACTACACAGATGCTGAGGGGCCTGGCGCATCTCTGTGCCGAGGAAAGGCTGAGAGCCCTGGGGCTGCTGAGCTGGAGAAGAGAAGCCTCAGAGGGGATTTGATCAATGCTGATCAATAGCTAAAGGGCGGGGGCAAGAGGATGAGGCCATACTCTTGTCAGTGGTGCTCAGTGACAGGACAAGGGGCAATGGACACAAACTGAAAACCAGGAGGTTCCATCTAAACAGGAGGAGAAGGCTCTTTGCTGTGAGGGTGGCAGAGCCTGGCCCAGGCTGCCCAGAGCGGTTGTGGAGTCTCCTTCTATGGAGGGGTTCCAAACCCACCTGGATACAATCCTGGTGACCCTGCTTTGGCAGGGGGAGTTGGATGAGATGATCTCCAGAGATCCCTTCCAACCCCACCACAGTGGGATTCTGTGGGTCAGGTGTAGATAGAGCATTGCTTGTGAAGCACTGTTCCTAGCAAACAAAAAAACCCAGTGTGAGTGGCTGTGAAGCCTTGCCCTGCAGTTTACCTTCAGCTAGGGAGAAGGAGAATCTTGGGAAGCATGTTTACATGTTGTTGGTTGGATCCTCCTCCAGCAAAAGGCTCTGTTAACATGGAAGATGAGCTGAGGCAGAGGAAGGCTGTGTTTGGTACTCCATGTTGAATCAGTGCATGGAACTATGGGGGCAGCATCAGATCTGCTTGTGCACTAGAACCAAGGAGCATGTTGGTTCACCTGGTGTTTTGACCATAGCCAAGCAGAGATTTGAGCCAGCACCACATCATGGTCATAGTGTCCTCTCTGCCTGGGGTCTGAGCAGAGGTCTGATCTCTGTTTTCTGGCGGGTCTTGCCTGTGGTGAGGCTGAAAGGGTGCAGATACCTTCAGCTCTGCCACAGCTCTTAGCTGAGCTGCATCTTGGACATTGGGAGTGTGGGAATGTAACTGCTGTTACATCTGGGTGCTTGGAAGTGCATGGGACTGTGAAGTGGCTCTGAGCCCTGGTGTAAAACACTCAGCAAGTTTGTGGGCTTGGGGGAGTGATGAAATTGAATTTCTAGAGGTCTGAGGCACCTGATGGTGTCTGTAGGCTCCTAACAATGTGTTTTTCTTCTTTGACCTCTCTCCTCCATCTCTAGGTCTCCACGGCAGTCATATCAAGAAGAGGACAGTAGTGTGATGGAAGCCAAGGTCAAACTGGAGCAGATCCAGCTGGATCAGGAAAGCCCGGAGGAGATCCGGGAGGAGAATGTGGTTATCGAGGAGGAAGAGAGGCTGTGCCAGGAGGAAGAACAGGCCCAACAGCAGAAGGAAGAGGAGAGAGCTGAGGAAGAGGAGAGAGCCAAGCAAGAGGTGGGATCAGGAGAAGCTGATCTCCTCTCCACAGGGCTGTTGGGGAGAGCTGGAGCTGAGGGCTGCTTTCAAGACCTCAGCTCACCATTGCTGCTCACGCTGCTGGGTGTTGAGCCCATGCAGACATGATTTCATGGCGTAACCTGGGGCTGGTGCCACTCTTGCCAATGTGCCTTCTTGAGGTCACTGCTGGCAGCCTCTGCCCTCTTGTGAGGGTGGTGTTAGCTTCCAGAGCTGGTGGTGGTTTAGTCATGTCCCTGCAATACTGAGAAGGAAAGTGCTACTATTTTATTCTGTGGTTTTGTGGGCAATGAGTAGCTCTTCAGGAGAATTAAAATCTACATTTTACTGCTTGCTTTTCTCTCCCCAGCCTTTATTGCACCTTTGGAGCACTTTGGCTTGATGTGTCTCTAAATCTTGCATTGCTCCCAGCTGAGGTTTTCTTTCTTTGCTCTTCTGATGAGGTGTAATTCCTGGTTAAAGAGAGGGACAAAGCTGGAGCTTTGGTGGTAGGCAAGCTCTAATGTTAGGGTGGCTGAGCCTCACCTGTCTCTTGTTGTAAGTGGATTTAGACTTGCTGAGGCTACTGTGCTTTTTGCATTTGAACTGTGTGTGACTTTCTATCCCCGTGTCCTAAAGGCAGCTGCTCTCTCTCCTTGTGGCTTCTAAATGAGAAATTCATATTTTCCTATCTCAGTAGCAGTAAGAAATCTTTAACTGATGCAAGGACCCCTTTCCATATCAGTTTGAAGGCTTGAACCTGCAAAACTTCTCTGATTTCCCCCTTCTGCCCCAAATGACACATGAGCTTCTTCCTGGACATTTCAAAATTGGATAATGTGAACTCCAAGTCTCTGTGCTCATGTGTTTGTTTAGTGTAAAGCAGGAAGCCTGGGAGACGGGGGGAAAAATCACTTCTGTTGCATAGTAAGCAGTTTGACCAGCTCACTTCCTGGCTCATTCATTTTCTGTGTCAGGAGAAGAAGAGAAGGAGAAATGAAGACAACGAAGAAACGCCAGAAAAACGTCCGAAAGCTCCAAGCCCTGTCAGCCTGGAGGAGGAGGAGCTGTGCTCCGACCACATGGCCGTGTGTTCCACCAAGGTTTGTGATCTGGGGCATGGCAACACTTGCAGTAGAGCACCTAATGATGAGGAAAGATGATCTAGGGCTTACAGTGAGGTAGGGTGTGAATCCTGTTATCCCACTCCTGCTGCAGGCGGGGACAACTCGCATGATGTTTCCCTCATCTTCCTGGGTTGTCAACCTCCTCTGTTCCTCTGCCTGCTGTTGGAGGCTGTAACAATCTCTGTGTCTACTTTGCCAATCACTGTAGATGTCTAAAGTTCACTGAGGACTCCAGGGAATATAGTAATACTGAGAAAATGTGTAGTCTTTGAGCACATTCACAAGCTGAAAGCACATGAACTTAATCAGAAAATGAAACTTCCCTTCCTGCAAAAAAAAACCCCAAAACTTGAAGCCCTGGAATTTCCCTATCTTTACCTAGAATAAAATCAGAAAGTATGACTTCAGCCTTTTTAAACAAACCGGGATTCCTGATCTCTGAAGCATCGTGTCCTTCCCAATCACCTCTGTCTGCACTGATGCTCTTGCGACACATCCATTTTCAACGCCACCTGAGCTGCATCTGATGACTTCTGTCATGTTCACTGCAAAGCCTCCCTTCTCTGAGTGTGCTTTTAAATACAATAGACACAGATAAGTGATTTCTGCAGTGAATGGCTTTTTGTTGTCAAGCCCTAAGCTTGTTGATTGTAGCAGGGAGGGGGAAATGGTGAGGAGTCTGGGCAGCCTGTTAATCTGCTGTCGGCGTTATCTTTGTGGGTTTTTTTGTATTTAGCTCTGTGCTGTTTGCTTCTTAGCCAATATTTCCTGGATGCAGAGGATTGTATGAGCGCTTCCTCTTGCACCAGTAAATAGATTGCAAGAGGAAGGTTTCATCATCTACAACCATCAGATTCTTGCTCTTCATGCAGAAAACTTCTTAAAATCAAACCGAGAGGAGAAAGGGAGGGTTTGGTGCTAATGTGAGGTTTGAAAAGTGGGGTGGGGATGGCTAAAACATACCCCTGAAGTGGGACGGGTGAGGAAATGTGAGAAATGCTTCCTGTGCCTTTTATGTGCAGAAACTTTTGTCATGACAACCCCAAAACACACGCACAGCTTCCTGACCTGAGTTTAACTGCTGCTGCTAGATTTAGCCCAGGGAAAGGTTTAGAAATGTTGTCTCTGCGTTCTAGAATGGCGATGTCAGAGCTCACCAGTACACGAAGCCGAGTGTAAAGCTGCTCAGGGAAAACATGAGATTGGGATCTTTCCAAAAGGAGCTGGGTCTTTACAGCCCAGCTAGCAGGGCTTTGTGCAGACTTTAAGAATGAAACATGTTGACCACCAAGAAGGTGTTTTGGCTCAGCAGAAACGCTGCTTGTAGTGGAAAGATGAGAGCATCTGCTGTGGTCAGTTAATTTAGCACTGGTGTCCTGAAAGCATCTTAAAATAAGCACTTAGTGCTGCTTTTTTATCTGGCAACTTAGTAGGTGATGTTTCCTGTGGCACAGGCAGCAGTTATACAGAGAGAAGTCTACTTGTTACTTGGTTGCTGTTCCTTGGCTGGGCAGGTGTTAAGAAGGAGCCTCCACTTAGACCTGAAAGTGATTTTTCTCTCTGGGTTATTGTTTTCTGGAACACAAAAGAGCTGTGAGGTTTAGCATCATTTCAGCTTTCCTTTATTCAGCGGTTGTGAAGTGTTTGCTCGCCTTCCTGTCTTGGTCAAAGAGTTCTTGCACAGGAGCCTCTTGTGCAAAATCTTCTTTCCTGATGGCTTGACTTGAAGGGCTGCATTGCAGGAGGCTCCATGTGCTGACTTGCCCTATCTGCTTCTCTGGTAGATAAGTTGATGTAATTCACGCCTGTGCTGTTCTCATGCTTGGCTCCACTTGTGCAGAGGTGGCTGGCAGTCCCTTCAGTCTTTCCACACTTAGACCCTTGTCTTTCCACACTTAGAATCATAGAACAGAATCATAGAATTGTTTTGGTTGGAAGAGACCTTTAGGATCATTGAGTCCAACCATTAACCCAGCACTGCCAGGGCACCACTAAACCATGTCCCTCCGCACCACATCTACACAGCTTGGAAACCCCTCCAGGGATGGGACTCCACCACTGCCCTGGGCAGCCTGGGCCAGACTTGGCAACCCTTGTGGGGAAGAAATTTCTGCTAATATCCAACCTAAACCTCCCCTGGCACAACTTGAGGTGGTTTCCTCTTGTCCTATTGCTTCTTCCCTGGGAGAAGGGCCCAAACCCCACCTGGCTTCAGCCTCCTTTCAGGGAGTTGTTGAGAGACAGGTCTCCCCTGAACCTCCTTTTCTCCAGGCTGAACAACCCCAGGTCCTTCAGCTGCTCCTTACCAAACTTGTGCTCTAGACCCTTCCCCAGCTTTGTTGCCCTTCTCTGGACACGCTCCAGCCCCTCAAGGTCCTTCTTGGAGTGAGGGGGCCTAAAACTGAACCCAGGATTTGAGGTGTATCCTCCTCAGTGCCCAGTCCAGGGGGACAATCCCTGCCGGCCACACTAGTGCTGACACAAGCCTGTATGCTGGTGGCCTTCTTGGCCACCTAAGCACACTGCTGGCTTTTGACCAATACCCTCATGCTTTCCACTTTCTCTGCTGCATCTGGCTAGAAAACCAAGTGTCTGAGAAAGATACCTGGTCCTTGAGCAGATGGAGCAAATGGTCTTGGTTGCTGTTTTGGCTGTCAGTCAAGCTGCATGTTGTTGCTTTGCCCCCAGAACTGATTGAGCTGCTACTGTGCATTGATGCTTTTGGTTGGGGTTCTCCTCACCTGCCCTGGAAAGGAGAAGGAAAAGGGATACTTGTTGTCTCTCTGACCAGTGTGGGAATCTGAGACTGAGTGAGGCATTTCTAACCAAAATGTGTGAGGAATCAGGGGGAGATAAATGATTGAACTATGGTCAGTTGAGCTGATGTACATCCATTTGAGGTCCATGAACAAAAGTAATATCTGTGTCTTATCTCCCCCACTTTAGATCACGGACAGAAGGGAGTCACTGAACCAGTCAATAAAGAAAAGGTACTTCTAGGGGTGACCTTGGGGTAAAGCAGGTCCCTGCCTGCAAATGGAGGATGCTGGCAGGTCCTGCTGTGGGGAAGGGCAGGCGTGACAGGCTGCCTGTGGCCTTCAGAGTCCTCCCTCTGCTTGAGGCACTGGGGAATCACCTTAATCCTCTTCTCTCCTCTGCTTTTCAGTAACAGCATAAAGAAGTCTCAGCCTCCCCTCCCTGTGTCGAAAATCGATGACAGGCTGGAGCAGTACACGCAGGCTATTGAGGTGGGCTGCTGTGTTTTCTCTCTGTTCCCACTCTCCAAGGAACCTTCTTTGCTGGGTGTTTCCCTCCCACTGTGCCCCTTGGGGGGTGACAGAATCATCTCCCCTTGGATGGAAGCAGCCCTTTCTCCTGTCTATCTCCCTCCACAGCAGAAAGTAGGTTTCTTCAGTGAGCTGTCCCATCCTTGTTTCCTCGTGTTCCCTGCTTAAAGGGTGGGTGCATCTGGCAGGAATTAGCAGGACCTTACAAGTCTCCTTTTACAACTCCTCATACCTGGGGACCTCCAATTACAGGGGAGGGTGGAACCAAAAGCACACACTCCCTGATGATCCTTCTCCATTTATTTTTCCAGACATCCACAAAGGCTCCAAAACCTGTCAGACAGCCCTCTCTTGACCTTCCCACCACGAGCATGATGGTAGCCAGCACAAAAAGCCTCTGGGAGACTGGAGAGGTTGCAGCTCAGTCTGCTGTGAAGTCCCAGCCTTGTAAGGTACAGTGCTTGCAGGACTTGCCTTGCTTGTGCAGGGGGAGAGGGGCTACAACATGGGCACAACAAGCATTACACTTGTGTTAGCCTCTTGGCATGACTCGTTAGTGGTGCCCACCAGCTCTACAGGCACCGATATCTCCTTCATCAGGATGCAAAGCCTTGTACCTCAGAGCTTTGCCTTGTCTGTGCTAGGGTCATAAATTGTTCCTTGGTGGTAGAGCTCAGCCTCTGTGATGCTGGTTGAGGCTCTGTTTTGAAATGGGAATAAAATCAGCTGACGGGGAGAACATGATTGTCTTCTGCAGGGGCTAGGACTGAGCTTCAGTGGTTGAGTGCAAAGTTGCACCTAGTACCAAGATGATGAATCTCGTGAACTTGGAAAATGTAAAGAGTATTTATCTATTGATCTCTTAATAATTGCACTTTCTGGTCATTGTGATTGAGGCTGATTCTGTGACACATTGGTTGCAAATCTGTTTGTGAGCAAAATTCCTTCCACATAAAAGCCTTTGATGTTAACATGTCTTAAATAGCTAAAGGACTTGGGAAAATAAACATCTTGGATCTCTGATCCAGGCTCCTGTTGAAGAGAGTGAGAGAGGAAAGCGCAGGATATACTGGGAATAGGAAGTTTTCCCAGTCAACAGTTTTTAGCTGCAGCTGTCCTAGGTCGGATGATGTGATATTGTAAATAAAAAAGAAGGTCAGATGTGCGGGTTTGAAAGGGACGTGAACAAAGGCACGTTCAACAGTGTTAGCAGTCAAGGGTAATGAGATCACCTTCTGATTGGCCCACAAAGACAACTGTATCCTGGGCTGCAGGGGGGTTGGACTAGATGACCTATGACCTTTAAAGGTATCTTCCAACCCAAACCATTCTGTGACCTTCTCAGGATATTGTGGCTGGAGACATCGTGAGTAAAAGAAGCCTTTGGGAACAGAAGGGCAATCCCAAATCTGAGACCAACATCAAGGTGAGTTAATATGTGTATGAAAAGCTCTTGCTCTGCTGTGAAAGAAAAGAGCTCTTGGCTGCCTTGGAAGTATTAGGAAGATGGTGATGTAGGGACATGGGCTGCCTGTGTCTGTCAAGGCAATTGCCTGCCTAAGAGCTCTTCCTACCAGTGAGCTTCTGTTGATTCCACCTGAGTAAAAAATGGGGGCAAAAATGGTTTTATACCCAGTAATACTGAAGGGTCTATTGAAGAGCATATTGTTCTCAGCCTGTGAGTTGGGAGCCTCAGCCTACCAAGCTCCAACTGAACTGCAAGTGTGAGTTACTTTGCTCTTGTTATGCTTTTTAATCTCGAGAGTAAAGAAAACATGTAAAATGAAGTGGAACAGAACCTAAGACAGTATCAACACTTGCTGATGACTCAGGGGTTTTGTGCCTCCCAGTACGTTTGTGGGAATACCTGTTAAAATGCAGCAAGCAGCTGCTGCTCAAACTATCCAGGCTGGGAGAGGAAGATCAAAGTATCTTGCCTGTTCCTGGGTCAGTGCTGCTGCCAGTACATGGTAAATGAAACTGGCTCTTGCCATGGGTGAAACCAAGCCTGGCTTGGGTGTTCTGGGCTCTTAGATGGGCCCTCTCTCATGATGCCTGGTGTTGCATCTTCCCTTTCCTGTTCCAGTGGGCTTGGAGACAGCCCTCTGGATACAGTTGTCTGTATCGCACGATCCTCTGGCTTGAGTTATTTGATCTTGACTTCTTTTTTCCCTTTGTCTTCAGTCCGCTCCTGGCAAAAAGTATAAATTTGTTGCAATAGGCCATGGCCAATACAAGAAGGTGTTGATAGATGATGCTGCAGAGCAATAGTGTGCCTGGAGAACTCATTAACCAGGTAGGTGAGGTATGACCTTGTACTGTGTAATAAACTCCTGTCGCTGTTCTGGGAGGATGTTGGGGTTGTTTCTGCCAGCTCCACTTCAGGGGAGTTGGAAGGTACTGTGTGGTAACAGCTGCAGCCTTGCTTCTGGGCAAGTGCCTGACTTGGAGCTGGAAGAGTGGGTACACAGGAGGGGTTGGGTTTGGTCTCTGACTTTCTGATCCTGCTAGAAAAGTTGATACCTGTTAGTTTAATCTGCAGAGTAAGTCCCTTAGCTACTGCTGTTCAGGTGAAGATGTGTTTGCATTCGCTAGTTCAAAGGAACAGTCTCTATCTGCTGTGTTTCCTTATGCTCTCTTATGTTGCAAAAAGTAGATACCTGGAGGTCATTCTGGCTGAGCATGGGGGCTGATGTACTCCTGAAATTCAGATGCTTCTGGGGTCTAATTCCCTGATTTACTGATTTAATTCAGGGTGAAACCTTTGATTTCAGTAACCTCTTGGAACCAGCCCATAATAGAATTGTAGTGGGGAGAACATGAACATCTGCTGTGCTGGGTAGACCAACACAGCAGAAAGGGCCATCCTCTGATGTGCAGCGAGGGGGAAGGCAGAGCTGGGTTGCTGTCTCTGTGCCCTCTTGAAATGGTCTCTGGAATCTCATGCTCAGATTGTGTTGATGCTAATGGATCTCCTGGTGTTATCTTGAGTGGATGGCAGCAGAGGATTGTGGCAATACGGAGGAATGGTACAGAGGGAGGTGATAACTGGTTGGATCCAACCAGGCAGCATCTGGCACAGTGAGAGGAAAGGAAGTTGTCGGGGGTGAAAACAATCTCATTCTCCTTTTTTTTTCCAACTATAAAAAAGAAGCTTTATTTCATAGCCAAGCTTATAAATAGCTCCATCTGCTACAAAACACCTTTTGTTTCTGAATTCTTCAGGGGGCTGTGTTCCTTCCTTTTCTTTTTTTTTTTTTTCTCTCAAGGAGCTGGTTCGAGTGCAGCATATTGTTTTGTTTGGGTGGTTTTTTTTCCTTTGGTGGTGCCCGTTTAGAAGAGAAGCTCTCTGGAATGCTGCTTTGAGATGGGCTGCAGTACAAACCCAAGCCTGTCCAAAGCTGTTTTCAGCTGTAAAGGAGGAGGAACCCACAGGACTTGTATCCTCAACTTGCTTCTCTGCCTGTGGCTTTCAGAAATCTATTTTAAAGTCTCATCTTTGATCAGGCCTCTTATTTTCCCTGAATGCTGTTTTGATGCACCAGGTGAGATCCTACTGAGCTTCAGTTCTTTATAGCAAACAAGTTTTGCTAGGTTGTCAGCAGGTTTTATTTGCCCTACCTGAAGTTCTGCAAACAGCTCAAAGGAAAGTGCCCTCAGCCCTGGTCTCTTTCCAGTGTCCTTTCTTGAAAGGCCAGTCAATGGGATGTCCTTTAGGAGCCACCTAGTACTCCAGAGAGCCATGGCACAACACTCTTGTCCCATGGACTCATTCACAAGAAGGGTTTTTTCTGACTGTGAATAGCAAAATGACTGCAATAGCTGAAGGATCTTAGCTTGTTTCTCTTCCTGGGTTTTTAGCTGGCTGTTTTGTGAGGTCCCTGCTCCCCAGCTCCTCTCCACTCTCCTGAACTCCTCTTCATCCCTTTTCCCTGCTGCCTGATCCCTTTGTGATTGCCTTTCTGCTCCCAAGCCCTTCTGGCTCACCCCGTGTCACTCACTCAACACTACCTTATCAGCTTTCTGGTTGCTTGAGCTCAGGTACGGTTTTTCTTCCTCCCTTCTCTTCCTGAGCTGTGGGACCTCTGAGCAGGCTGTGGAGCAAGAGGTTTAGCAACTGCCTGAGGCTTAGTGGACAAACATCCAACTCCGGGCTCAGCAGCGTTTCCCTTCCCTTGCTCAGCACAGCAGCTCAGGCTGGGACATGCTCCACTGGCTCCCAACATAGAGCTGCTGGTGGAAATTGGTTGCCTCCAGGCATCTGTTCTCTCCTCTGTGATGCTTTTGTGCCAGGGCCTGTCTCTGCAGGACTCGCAGTGCCTGCTGTATGCCTCTGCCCTTCTCCTGGGGCAAAAGGGCTAAACCATGCAGCCAGACCTCCCTTCCTCCGCTTCCTGCTGTGGGAATTGCTTTCCCCGCTGGCCATTCTCCATCCCCCATCCCTGTGCTGAGAGGCTGTGTTGTGGATGCAACCTGCTGGGAAGCCCAGCAGATACAAGACATATCTATGATAAGCTTTATGTGAGAGTCACTGCTCTGTTCTGGGTGGTTGTCCTCACTGCAGAATGAAGTGGATTAAAGCACAGTTGCTTCTGAAACAGTCTTCTCTGGCCAGATTCATTTAGTATCCCAAGACTAAGAATAGGGAAGATGCTACAAAACAGAGAGGATAAGACCAGGCAAGGGAGAACTTCAGTGCAGGTTTGATAACTGAAGTCTTAAAGTATCCCTGCAAAATTAGAAGAGTTGAAAAAAGGCAAGAGGGGCTCTTGTTGTTTTTTTTTTTTCTAGGTCTGTTCAGTTTGGCTTGGGGAAATCTTGGTTGGCTCCATATCCTCTACACACAAAGAGAATGTAAAGAGCTGCATATCGAGTTTCCTATTTGAACTAAACATAGCAATCCTATATTAGCAGTGTAGGAACATCCCAGCATATGACAAAGTGTCTTGTGAAACAGAAATAGCTGATCTCTGGCTTTCATGCTGTTAAGCCTGGTGGCAATGGAGATGCAAATGGTGACTAACACTGGAAAGCACGGTTGTCTCTGGCTCGACAGAGTTGGAATTTGTTTTAAATACCCTTTTTCAGGGCATTAGGCACCAGTAGGTATGCAACTATCATGATGTTCCCCCTGAAAATGAGACTACATGCAGCTAGCAGAACCTCCCAGAAGACAGCACCTGGTTAAATACTCAGAGTTGGATGCCCATGTGCTGAAGCAGGCTCTTGTTGGTTATCATGAAAACACCAGCCCCCAACTGCACTTACAGAAACACAGTAAAATACACAACAGAACTTGATCACTGGGACAAAGTTAGTTTTCTGTGCACTAAGATTGAGTAGACTGACAGAGGAGGACATCAAATGATGATGCTTGTTTTCCTTAGGCAGGAGAACTGCTGTGTGAGAGCAGGATGGATATCTTATGCTGTACCTTATCTGTGCCTTTGGTGACAGGATGAGTTTCCACCTTGTTCTCAGCAGGTGGGTGTGGAGTGTGCTTTCAGTGGAGAAGCCAAAGATGCTGTGTACCCTCTGAGTTCAGTTTCTAAGACTCCCTAGAGGAGATGTGGAGTGACCCAGATTCCTTCATGTTGTCTCATCTACAACTGCGGCTGTTTCTAGGATTTGTCTTGGTCTTAAACACAACCAAACAAACTCAGATTCCATCATCCTCTTCTAAACTGGGCTTTTTCTACTGGCAATGTGTCTTCTTCACTGTGCCTCCCCTCTCTTCCCCACATTACTGCATACAGGGCTTGTTGTTGGCTCTTCCTAAAACAAGGCCATGTTTGCTTTCCTGGCTTATGACCTTTAGATGCGGTATATTATGTGTTTAAGCTTATATGCATATGGAGAGTAACCCTTCAACCCACAGCGTGAGGCTGCTGTCTTGGAGAGGTTTTATTTAGTTTTATTCTTTTCCTTACACTTGGCTCTGTTGGGCAGTAAACCTTGTCATAGGTGCTCTCTTGCACGGTGCTTGGAACCTTCAGCGATGTGGGCCTGGTGGTGCAGTCTGGTTTCAGTTGACTGACCATCCTGATGCCGTTCTGTTAAAGCTTTTGGTGTGCTTCTCAGCCCCTTCGGGTCTAAACCGGCTCACCTCAAACACAGTGGTGATCTTTGTCATGGGTTTGGCAGCCAGTTCCTTCAGTTTCCGAGCATCAAAGCGTGGCTTATGTAGAAGGATGGGTAAGCGACGGGGACGAAAGAAGCCTTCTTCCCTCCCCAGCTTCTTCTCTTCTGCTTTCTGCTTCTTCTCCTTGCTGATTGTCATCTGGTATAAAATAGCATCCCACATCCTCATGGCCTTTGATTTAAACAGCCCGTGGTCTTGACTGATGATTGCTTGAGAGCTGTTCTTCTCCTTACTCCTTTCCTTCTGTCCCAGCTTTTCTGGCTCGGGCTCTGGGAAGTTGGGTTCTTCTGGCTGTACCATCAAGTGCTTCCTGAGGCGTTGCCAGCCACTGGAACTGGCTCTAGGAGGTCTTGCTGCTTCTACTGATGATGGTACAGGCTTAGCTTTGAAGGGAGGGCTGGCATGTGGTAAGCTGGGGGTCAACTGAGGTTGACTGGCATGTTCTGCATTGGTGTCTGAGGAGGTGGCCCCTGTACTGTCAGCTTGTGCTGGGGTTGTTGTCGATGAGTGTGCTTGCCTCCAGGAAGCACTGGGTGTCGATGGTTTAAGGATGTCACCATCTTCACTGGGTAATTCAGGAGCTGTCTCTGATCCAGGTATTTCAGTGTCACTTCCATGGGTCACAGGCTTATCAGTGTGGGCATCAGAGGGACTGGGCTTGGGTGAAGGGGCCTTGATGGACTCTTCAGTAGGTGCAGGCTTGGGAGCTTGATTAGGAGGTTCTGCCTCTACAGCAGAAAGGGGAGGCTCCAGTGTGGGAGCTGTGGCCTTACTGTCATCAAGCAGGGTGGGTATCTGTCCTGGAGATTGTTCAGAGGGGCTTGTTTCAGGTGCTGGAGAAGGCAACCTTTCATCACCATGGCTGTTGGTTCCTTGGGCCTGATTTGATATGGGTGTCTTAGCCCTGGGTGGCTTAACACTGTGGAAATAAGTGTGCACCTTGGTGACACAGGTAACCTCCGGTGCCGCTTCTTTACCGGGTGTGCTGGAAGGAGGAGGCTGGGGGAACACAGATATTGAAGGGTTGTGTGGAGAGGGAAGGTGAGTGTCTGTGCCTTCAGGCTGCAGCGGAGCCTCAAGAGCTTCTGGCTTGTGTAGCAGGGGCATGGCTGGAGAGGTCGTAAGCATGACATGTTCAGCAATGCTCCTCTGCTCGGTGACCTTGAGTGTGAAAGGCTTGCTCTTTCGGAAGGGGGAGCAGACGCGTTGGGTGATGGGCTTGATGGAGAGGCGGGTTGGGACACTGGTGGTGGGGGGTGCTGTGGTTTCGGAGGTCTCTGCTGGGGGAGTGCTCTCATCATGCTCTAGGTCAGGGCTGGCCTCATTCACAGGTGAGAGGCTGGACCGGAAGGACTTGGCTTGCTCTGAAGCTAGGATAGCATTCTTCTTGGCTGCCTTCTTCAGCAGCTTCTGGAGCCGCAGGTTGTCCTTTCCAGGCTTGGGTAGGGTGGGAGGGGGAGAAAGGTGGTGGTGGATGGGTGCAGGCTGCATGGAGGACGATACTGTTATCAGCATTGTCATCTCCTGGAAGAAAACACAAAGCTTAGAGTTGGTGTGGGCTTAGCCTTGGGCTAGACTGTAATATTCATACATAAGGTCTCCTCTTCCTCTCTTCAATAACTATGAGGATGGAGTCAGTATGGCAGGAGAGAGCATCAGTCTTGCTTTCCTTCGTCTCCCAAGGTAGCATCAGCCAGTCTTGAGGGTGGTGTGGCAGGGCAAGAGATATGCTGGGAGAAAGACAGATTGCCAAACCTGGAGCCCTCCTGCTACTGATGATAGCAGAAAATCCAGTGAGAGCTCCTTGGAACCCCCCAGATGTTTGTCTTGGCAAGTCCTAAAGGGATTTGGAAAGAAGCATCAAGAGAAATAGAGAGAGTCTGAAATTGTGAAGCTTTGAAACATTCTCCAGAGGCACAAATCAGGAATGTTTCATGGCTTTCCAAATTGCAGTTATTAGTACTCTGATCCAACATTTATGGACAACAGAACAGACATAAACACCATGTGTCATTTGAGTCAAAGTCAATGCTGGCCTCAATTGATTTCATCTGGCAGAAGGACATCCCTATGAAATGCAGGACTGTACAAAAGCTGTGTTTTATTGGCTGAGGAAGTGCTTCGTCACAACACCAACTCTGACTGATCTTACCTTGCTGTATGGAGCGCAGCAGCAACCTTCTCCTCTGGCACTCAAGATAAAACCCAGTTTTCTCTTTCCCTTGGGAGACCTTCTTGTGGCCTTTTAGTACTTAAAGGGACCTCTCAGAAAGATGGGGACAGACTCTTCAGCAGACCCTGTTGTGACAGGATAAGGGGTGATGGCTTTAAACTAAAAAGGGAGGTTTAGACTACAAGGAAGAAATTTTTTTTGCACTGAGGATAGAGAGACTCTGGCCTAGGTTGCCCAGAGAGGTGGTTAATGCCCCATCCCTGCAACCGTTCCAGGTGAGGCTGGCCAGGACTCTCTGCAACCTGCTCTAGTTGCAGATGTCCCTGCTCGGTGCAGGGGGTTGGACTAGATGACCTTTAAAGGTCCCTTCCAACCCAAACCATTCTATGATTCTGTGGTTTATTTCAGCTGCAGGCATGAGAAACCTCCCGTTGTTTCAGTGAGGGGGCTTGGAGGGGATTTGTGCCAGCTGGAGATGACAACTGTTGGGCATTCCCAGTGGCTTATCAACTTCATGCCTTAAGCACAAGGCTGGGATTAGGACTTGCTGTGTTCCAAGAGCTACTCTCAGAAGTAACTGTGCACTGGCCCAAAAAAAGGCTGAGAGCCCATTCCTTCATCATATACCTGCTTTCCTCCCCGGCCTTGTGGATATTTTACATTCTTCTGGGTCAGAAAGCCAAAATGCCTCAGCTGGAGAGGTGCATACTTGCTCTTGTGCAATGCTCCTCTGGTCCTGTTTGTATAGGAACTGGTAATTGCTTGTGTGTTTTGGGGTTTTTTTATCTGCTGCAAGGCAAGCTAGTACCTGCAGCTGATGTTTGGGTTGATTGTGGGATGATTTCATCTGCTCTTGTTTAATGTGGTCCCACTGACAGCCTGTACTACAGGATGAGCTGTGGTCTAGCAGCACTTGTAAACCAGAATTACAAGGCTGAGCTTCTTCAGGCTTGTGTTGGGAATACCAAAGCAGCAAGGCAGTGAACTTCCCAACTACTGATCAGCTCTTTGAGTGTTTTCCGTGTCCTGTGCACTGCTGCACACCAGAAAAATGCAGCTTCCTACATGGGTCAGAGCAGGATCTTGCCTGGGATCTGCTGCAAACTGCCAGATGCTACTGACAAGGGCACAGGGGTTCTTGGAGTGGGAAGTTTAGATACAATCTGCATCCATCAGGAAAGCTTTCCCTCTGTTCCCAAAGTTAGAGGTTGCTTTGTGCTCTATAACCTTAAGATCTGTGGGCTCTGTGCTCTAAAATCACTCTTGCTACCATCTCAGCATCCCATCTGACTTGAAACTTGCTGTGCTGTGGGTCTTGGAGACCTCATGGGTGGTAACTTCCATGGCATGTGACTGTGCCAGGGTCTGTGTGTTTGACTAGCGAGGCAGAGAGATGCTAAGAGACAGCAAAAGGAAATCAGCTCTTAATTTATTTGCCTTCCATGTCATGCTTGGCTTTGTCTGAGTCTCCTTCAGAGCTTTGTGTGCTCAGGAGAAATGCTGCAACAAGCAAGATTTGTGTCTTCTCCCTTGCTGTGTAGTGAAGCAGAAGCAAAGGGCCAGATGGACCTGCCTTATTGCTAGCTGAAAGGCCAGAGCTGAACACCTAGGGACAATGGGGAAACTACTGCCTGAGAAACTTGGGTGGGTTTGTGATAGGAAGGAAATTGAACTAGAAGCTGAGTCAGGAGGCTTTCAAAGGGTTAAGTTTCCCTGCTGCTGGTTGAGTCCCTGTGGGTGGAGGGGAGGTCACCCACTCTTGGACTCCAACTGTTCTAAACTCCACTCCATCTGTGAAGCCTCATCTCTGCTCTATCTTCCCCAAACTGGGAATAGTGGGGAGAGTGTCAGCATGGAGAAGTCATTTATCATGCGATGGAAAAGTCATTTGTGTGCTCGAGTCCCTGGGCTGCACCAGCTGTCGCTCACGGAGCAGATCAAGACCTGCAGGAACCTGATACTGCTGCAGATGGTCCTGAGCAGAGCTGTGGCTGCCAGGGGGCTGTAGGAACACGGTCTCAGCTTAATGGCTTTCTCAGGCGTGGAAGGAAACCTGCTAATCTCCTCGGGATGCTATGGCTGGGCAGGAGCATGTCCTTCCCTCTGCCTGGGCAGCCGTGACCTCTGCTGGGCACGCAGCCCTCAGCATCTGCTCTGCCATGGCCATATAGCATCACTGACTGTCCTGCAGGGCTGAAGCTTGACGGGCTGCTTCCCAGGGCTTTGTGGAAAAGGATGGCAGAAAGCCACCTGGAATTGCCAGTCAAGAGGCAGCCTCAGTACAGGCCAGGGTATCGTTCACGGCTAAACGTTATGCATAAACTTGTTGTTTTCTTCTCTTGCAGCTGAGCTTGGTCCTGGCTCGATGCAACCCTCAATGCCACTATTTCCTCTGCTCCACAGAAGATAATTGAAGGATGTTTCTCTTCTCCTGCCTGATGTCAGTCTGCTTTGGTACAGCCTGACTCCTTTCGGGGTGTGAGCAATACCCCATGCTGCCTCCGGTTGGATGAAAGGAACTGGATCAGCTGGCAAAACCCATCCCTGTTTTAACCTTCTATGTGACTTTTTGGCCTCTTTTGTTGTTTGGTTTTGTTTTTGTTTGTGTTGTTTTTTGTTTTTTTTAATCTGCCTCTGCTATGGAGATGGGAGGCTGTGGCTTTGCTCCCTCTCTCCTCCTCTTCTTTCTCAAGTGTTGGAAGAGAGGGATCTGCTGTACTCCTGAGCTGGCAGGGCTTTTGCTACAGTGGTGAAGAATTTCTACTTTTGTGGCTCTCCGTGGCCGGGTGGTGGGAGAGAGGGAGCTCAAATGAAACCTGGTAAAAGAGTCAGTGTTTGAAAGGAGGGCAATGGGCAGATCCTGAGCGTGAGGAGACTGCAAGGACCACTTGTCACCCTGCTGGTGCCAGCTGTGGGCAAAGTCTTCCCCTGTTTACAATGCAGCCTCTCTCCCTCTACAACATCTGCTTTGAGGGGCTTCCACCTACTGGTCTCTCTCTGTACATCAAATCATATTCAACTTAATTCTGTTTTTTCTTTAGTTCCCAGATCACTCTTTAATCACAGTTACATGCCCATGCCAAAATGTTCCTGCCACTCTTCCATCTCAACACTGGTAATAGCAGCTTTGTTTCCAAGAGCTGCTGCCTTCTTCTCCCTGCTAACATGGACTGGAGGTCTCCCTTCCCAGGTGAGGAGTGCTGACCACTGGGGTTTTATCTCCCTTCTCTGGGAAAGGGATTTGCTTGTTCTCAAACCTGTGGGCTCCAGTGCCAGTGACTGAGACACTTCTGAATGTCAGGTGGTGGGCACATTGATAACCAGCCTGCTGTGCTCCTGAGATGGACAGGATACCTGGGAAGTCGCTGCTGTTCTTATGCTGGACGCTGCCTTGGTGATAGGGCATCCAAGGAGTTGTTTGGGGAGGTCAGGGCTTGCTGTGAGCATGGGGAAACAGCCCCTGAGGAGTGGCACTCTGGCCTTGGGCCTGAGGTCTGTACATCACCTCCCAGGACTGTTTCTAAACTCTCCCACATCTTCATACTTCATGGTGTTAGCATGGCCCCCATCCCCTCTTCAAAGTCTTTTTCCTACCCTCTTCCCATGTCAACATAATTTTGCAACTTCCCCTTTCCTGGAGGGGGGAGGGCAGCTTCTCGCACCTCCTGCCTCATGCGCTTTCTGCTTAAATTTACTGCGTCCTGGATTATTATTTTTTTTGTAAGCATTTAATAAAATTTGAGGAAGGTGTTGTAACAATGGCAACTCTTGAGGATTTTGTTGGCATAGGAGTTCCTGCAGCAAAGCTGTTTCCCAAGACCTTCCACCTCTCTGCTTGAGCAGAAAGCGGAGGAGGAGAAAAATCAGGCTTGGTGACAAGAAAAGGAGCTTGATGTCTGCAGGAAAGGGGCTTTCTCTGTGTGTGCCACATTTCAAAGATCCTTGTCATCTTGCTGCATTCTTCATTGTTATTGGGGGTAACGGACTATAAAACGGGAATGTGTGGTGTTTGGGTGGGAGATGGAGCAGTATGCAGAAGACTTCTCATGGAGTGATCAGACAGGAGAAGCACAGAGCTTAGCTCCCCAAATAATAGACCTGAGCAGCATCACAGGCTTCAAACAATCGCTGGTGATGTCAGCTATAAAAAAAAATAAATCCTCTATAGCCTGTTTATCCAGCTCAGATGAGGTCACTACAGCTGTCTGTGCAGGAAACCAGCACTAATGAGCTGACTGCCCTGTCTGGAACCATCTAAGGAAAAG
This sequence comes from Eurystomus gularis, assembly GCA_013400335.1. NCBI lineage: Eukaryota > Metazoa > Chordata > Aves > Coraciiformes > Coraciidae > Eurystomus > Eurystomus gularis. Next base: position 625,430 of record VZZY01002630.1, read on the forward strand.
CTTTTTTTATGGAGGTGACCTTCCAAATAATAATATTTCTATGATGTAGAGACAGCAAATAGTTTGTGTTCTCCTTACCTATGCTTTCCTCAAGTGTTAGGAAGAGGAAAGTTCTCAGGCATCACTTCTTGCTGTCATCTTTCTGCTTATTGGTGTACCCTTGTCCTCTCCATCCTCCACTCCAGCTCCTCCTGGAGGTAGGAATTCAAGGAGTTTATGTTCCTCAAAGAGCATTGGGGAGCATGGACGCTATCTGGCTCCATCTTCCACCCTTCAGCCCTTCCTCTGCCATGCTGGGATTTTCAGGTGGGGCTAGAGCAGTAGCAATGGGGTGCATAGAGATGTCTTGGTTTGGGGTGCAGGCAGTGCTGCTGTGCCCTCACATGTGAAAACTGGTTGCACCAATTTGTTTCAACTCTTTTCTGCAGTTGGCTGGCAGAAAGGATGGCCAGAATCTTCTGGTACTATTCCTGTGCCCTGGCAGCTTGGAGAGCACAGAAAAGGTCCCAAGGGCTGCTTGTGTGAGATTCCTTCTCTAAGGAGAATTTAACTTGCAGGGCATATTTTCCCTGCTTAAAGCCCATGCAGACCTAGATGAGATTTCAACAGAAACAACTGCTGTGATTCAGGCTCTGGTCACAACAACAAAGCAGGCAGGTTATGTAGAAACTCTTGAGGAGATCAGGGAGCTCTAGCGATGGTGAGGACCCAGGGAAAGAGCTGGCTTGGGGCAGGTGTGTAGCTCTTTATGAGCCTGCCAGGGGAAATTTTTCCTCAATTAAATGAACTTTGATGTGCTTTTTCTCTTCTCAAAGTGACATGGTGGGCACATGGTGGTGGGAGTGGCAGTGGGTTGCCAGAATGGTGAAGGACCCCAAAAAAGGGGATGTTGCAGCCCAGGTGCTCTGGATGTGTATCTTGGGCAATGTAAGAGGGGATGAAGGCTCATCTCTCCCTTCAGTAGCAAGCACAGGGTGTTGTGGCTGACTTCATTGCTACCTTCAGAAGAAAACATGGCATCTGTGAAGTGCTTCTGCTCATCTCTCATTAAAATGAAAAGCTCCTGCCAGGTTAATTTGCTGTGGAGAAACCACTGCATGTGGTGGTGAATTTTTTGCTGCAACCTTTGCAAAGGCAGCCTGCTTCCAGCTCTCCTGCGCTTCTCTGCATGTTGTTGGGACCTCTGCTCTCCTAGGATGTGAAGACCACTCCTGGGGGACCCATCCTTGTGTGAGTAACAGAGAGTGGGCTCTGCCTCTCCACAGCAGTTACTGCTCTGGTCTTAGTCAGTAGCTGGCTGCTCCATATCTTTCCTGCATTTGTTTTTTCTGCATTATTGTAATTTTTGAAGTGTTGGCAAAAAACTGTTCTGCCTCAAGACTGGAGACTAGACTTCATCTGGTTCTCCTTCCAGGTATAAAATAATTCTAGGCTCATTTTTATACTGTCCTTATGTGTATGTGCTGGCCAATTAACAGCTCTCTGCTCAGCCCTTGCTGCCCTGGGCCTCCAGTGGGGTGCTGGCCATGAGTCTAGAGTTTCCTTGAAATATGTCTGCAGCTTCTGCTCTTTGAAGGAAAGGTCAGACTTGGAGACACCTGGGCCTGAATGTCAGACCTTCCTTTCCTGCCACCACCACCTTAGGGAGGGAAAATAAACAAGCTCAAAGTGCAGGGTGGCTATAAATAATGAGGTGGCAGCTGATCTGCTGCTGAACAAGGTTCTGAGGTTGGGCTAGTGGTAACTCTTGCCAGCTCAACACACTTTCCCTAGTGCTGTGTGTATATATATTTATTTTTTTTTTAAAGCAGGCAAAGAATGGATCTGACAGTGACAAGAAGTACAGCTGGAGCTACCACTTGCTTCAGAAATGATGGACCTGTTACAAGGATAATGAGATGAGACAGACCCCAGGAGAGTTCCTGTGACTTTGGATTGGGTCCCTTGAGGGTTTTGGTTGCAGTGGAACCATTTAGATTTAGATCACAGATTTCAGGAAGGTGCTTAATCTCTTCACGATAACTCATAAGTAATAGTGGTTTAGCAATGCTAAAGACATGCAGTCCTCATCCTTCAAATACATTGAAAAAGGCATCGTGGCTTTGGGGCTTTTGAGGGTGATGAAGAATGAGGGGGGAGGTTGAAGCAAAGTTAAAGGGAAAATACCATTGGGGTTTTTATGAGCAAGCACTTTAAAGTATGAAAGCAGCAAATTGCAAGTGTAATTAATTAACTGGGGGCGTCTGGTTGAGTAGGTAGTCTTGCCCCAAGATTGTGGAGAGGTTGTGGGTGGTTGCTCTGAGCACCTTGGCTGGTGTCCTGCCTCGCTTGCTTCCTCTGGGAACAGCCCAAATCAGCAGCTCCAGGCATTGATCCTGACTCCCATCCTGCTTCTCAGTCTTTGTCCTCACTGCCTGTCCAATCCATTTAGGTGTAAACAGCCTGAGGATGAGACCTAGGCTATGTCTCAAATGGTCCAGCCTGTTCTCTTATCTCCATCCAGAGAGATCTAGCCTAGGTTGCCCAGAGGAGTTGTGGATGCCCCCTTCCTGGAAGTGTTCAAGGACAGGTTGGATGGGGCTTTGAGCAACCTGGTCTAGTGGGAGGTGTCCCTGCCCATGGCAGGGGTGTTGAAACTAGATGACCATAGAATGTATTGGGTTGGAAGGGACCTCTAAAGGTCATCTAGTCCAACCCCCTCTACAATAAGCAGGGACATTTCTAACTAGGTCAGGTTGCTCAGAGCCCCATCAAGCCTGACTTTGAATGTCTGCAGGGATGGGGCCTCCACCACCTCCCCAGGCAACCTGTTCCAGTGCTCAACCACCCTCATATTAAAGAACTTTTTCCTAATGTACAACCTAATGATCTTTAAGGTCTCTTCCAACCCAAAGCATTCTATGGTCCTATGATCTAGGTTGTCCAAGGAGGAGCTCCTAAATCCCACAGGGATTGCACCTTAGTTGTCTAAAGCAGATGGAGCAAGCACATCCCCCAAAGCAAACAACTGAGTGATGGAGCAAAGGTCTACTGCAAAACTCAGGCACCAATATTAACTGAAGATGAAATTGAGTACTTACTGATGTGTAATTTGTTTCCATCTGCAATCACTTGCATGTTGGGTGCATTGTGTTGCTTGGTTTGGTTTACAAAGTCAACAGATCATTGTTCCTTTGAGATCATTTCAGGTGCTGTTTTCTTGTGATATTTAGAGCCCTGTAGGTAAGATCAAATCATCAGATGGAAAAGAATATTTACAGTAGCCAGTAAGTAGGAGAGGTTTCTCAAAAATAGACTTCTTTTTGAAAGCATGAAAAGTTCCATCACCTAAAATTAGCATGAAGAAGGGCTATCAAGTAACACCGTTGCATGCTCCCAACTTTGGCTCTGTAAAGTTTGGCATCTAAAATACTGGCGAGGTGAAGGGCAGATGATGGTGGTGTTGCCAGGGCAAGATATTCTAGCAGGGTAGCTCCAGGCAATGAAACCAGCTGGAGGCTTTTCAACTTTGCTGGTCAGATTTACTGTTTTGCAAAAGCCAGGGTTGCAAAATGCAGATTTGGAGGAGTTTTTGATTGTTACTGTCTCCTGAGAGGAAGAGCACAGGTTCTGGCTCTGTCTGTGCTTGTTCCTGGCGAGGGATGCGCTGTATGCACAAGGTTCAGGTGTGGAAGATGCTGCGCTGGGAGCAGAGCGGGTCTGGAGTTGATAGGTTTGAATTTCTATTGAGGGCTTGTGTGCAGTTTGACTAGAAGATCAGGGCTGAGACTGCTGAAATATGCTGGTAAGGATGGCACCGATACCTGCCTTTGCACTGGCCAAATGCGTGAGCTGCCCGAGGCCATGCAGGTATTTGCTGCCTCTTGGCCCCAGGGAGTTTCATCCCCTTTTCCAGCTGCCACCCCAGTTTGGGCTTTGCTTTTTCCTAGCCTTTCAGGAGCCTTTTAGCGTGGGTGCCAAGGCAGCTGATAGGTTAAATGTGCTCACAGGGTGGTGGGAGTGTGCAGAGCAGTTTCTCTGGAGGTCTGCAAAGCAGCTTTACACCTGGGTTAAGCTTGGTCTGCTCCACCTGGCTTTTGAAATGCCAGAAAGCCAACTCTGAAGGCAAATTCTTGCTGCTTCTCCAGTACTACCCTGCTAAGCCTTGTTGCTCATTGACCCTCTGCACTAATGTATCTCAAGCTGTCCTCAACTTGGTTGTCCTAGGTTAATGGTTGGACTTGATGATCTTAAAGGTCTTTTTCAACCTAAACAAGTCTATGATTCCCATCTGACTTAAGAGTTGCTCTGTTGTGGATCAAGGTAGCAAAGCATTTCCCACATCCATCAGGGTTGTGGCCTCTCTGAGGAGGCCAGTTCTCTCATGGAAGGGATGCAGATGCTGGTATTTCTGGGTTGGTGTCAGAGGTGAGCTCTCCATTTGCTCTCTACCTGTCTGCCTCCCTGATGCCTGATGAGATCACGCCCGGCTCTGCAGGACGTGCTGCAGAGTGCCAGTCTGTGGAAGGGTTGGGGGGTAGGTGCTCTGTTCTTCATGAAATTAATTCCTCTTTGGTTGACTTCAATGCCTCAGAACTGCCATTGTCTTTTAGGAGCAATAGTGATTTTGCATGTTTCTAACACTGAAAATGGTGCTGGGGAAAAAACCCAGATGCTAACAACCAGAGCCAACCCAACTGGAAACTTAGAGGGGAAAAAAAAACACATTATGAATAAGAAAACTTCAACTGAATTTTTAAAACAACAACATTCTGGTTTATGTTAGCATCTGGTGTTGAAGCGAGAGGCGTTCAGATCCCTCCTTTTTCTTATGCAAAGATGTGGAGTTTCTGCTCTTACATAAGAGAGAATAAGATGGGCAGACTTTCCTATTGACTGACTTTCACAGAAGGGATGAGACACTAGTATCCTCCATGGAAGTGTTGATGGACTCCCTCCCTCTGGATGCAAGGAGAACAGCAACATCAGGAAGGCGGATGGAGGTGTACGTAGGAAATTTGGTCATTAATCAGACCAAGCTTGTTTGTTGCCCTTTGTTCTCCTTTGTATGACCCTGAAACTTTGAGATATCATGAAGCCACCATCAGGAGAAGGTGTTGGCACCCTGAGGCTCCCCAGCTCCATGATTCAGGTAGGTGAACCCATATTCTGGAAAATATTTGCTATCCCGTGTATCTGAGCGGCTGCTGCAAGAGGGGTATCGCTGTGCATGGCGAGCACTGCACCAGCGCTCCTCCAGCTTAGGGACAAACCGAGGACTGAGACCCTGAGCCCAAACGTCAAGCAGGGGTATAGGAGAGGAAGCATGGCCTTTGCTCGGCCCATTTGAGTTGTGTTGCAGGTTTCTCAGGATCCTGTCATCACCAGTAAAACAGCAGCAGTCTGCTGATACTTGGAGGAGCTGATTTTAAAAGTTAAGGTTATTCTGACTGGCTGCATAAAGCAGATCATTGGATTTCACCCAGGAACAGAAAATAATCAATTATATATATGATGTCCTTTCTCTGAGCGTACTTAGTCACTATCTGATCTGCCTTTTTATTGGCAGCTGCTTCTATTAAGTTGGAAAGAGTGTTTCAGTGAACGTAGGGCATCTACTTTAACCTTGAACTGCTGATTAAAGCCCTTTCTCTGGAGTGGGATAAAGAGAAGAGGGCTGCCCAGGGCAGTGATGGAGTCCCCATCCCTGGAGGGGTTTCAAAGCCGTGGAGATGTGGTGCTGAGGGACATGGCTTAGCAGTGACCTGGCAGTGCTGGGTTAACGGTTGGACTTGATGATCTTGAGGGTCTTTTCCAACAAAAACAATTCTATGATTCTGTCTGTAACCTGCACATATAGTCTCTTTGGCCTTGGTGCGGTCTCCTGACCTGGCAGCTGGTGAGAAGGGCTTCTCCAAAGATGGTGCTCGCTGCACCCTCCCCTAACCAAATCTGATAGCTTTTGGTAGAAAATGCAGCCATAGCCGGGTTCATCCCTCCCTTGTGTCTGGTCCATGCAATCAGTAGGGAGCATGAGGTAGGTGGTGGTGATTCACTTGCTCTCTAGGCTGGCGTGGCTGCCCTGCAGCAGCTCAAAGACAAGTCCAAGTGCTTCTCACTGCTGACGCAGGGAGAAGAGATGATGTCAAGCTAGTGCAAAATGTATATCCTAGAGCAGAACCATCTACAGTAGAGAGGCAAAGCTGATGATGAAAATGTTGCAGGTTGTGAAGGAAACTGCTGTGTGACGACATAAGAGGTGGAATAAGGACTGGATGTAGGGTGTGAAAAGCACAGGGTGTGCAGCTATGGCATGAAACAGGTATTGGAGAGGATTATAATTACATGCTGAAGCGGAGACACCCACAAAGGGAAGAAAGGGCAAACATCAAATGGGTGGTGTGGAGCCAACCCTCCATTGTGAACTAGGTGACAGCAGAGCAAAGGGAGGATGTGTGCATCAGGTAATCCGTCTTTCCAGAGGGATGGAGCAGATCCCCTCAGTTCTGTGGGAAGAGGGAGCCAGATCATGCTGGGACTGGGAACACCATTCATGGCATGGACAGGAGTGCTGGGACAGAGGCAGCCCATGGGATGCACAGATGTCCTTTGGGATGGTACTAAGCAGAGGGGCCCTGCTCGCAGGGGTGGCGATGGGGAAGATAGAGCATGGATGTGATGCATCATGTCAAGATAGATGTTGTCTGGAGCAGTTGTCCAGCATGCCCAGAGCAGGAGCTGAGTGCAGGTGCATGTGTACAGGTGCTAAGGGGATGCTGCAGGCAGCAGCGCTTGCATCTCATCTCTTTGAAAACAGAGCTGCAGCAGGTAGAAACATCTGGCTACCTGTCCCTCCCACAGCCTGCATTGAGGTCGCATCTGTCACCATGCTTAGAGGGAAATGAGTGACGCAGAGAGCTTCCCAGCTGCTGATGCTCAAGCAGCATCGCTCTGCCCAAGGCTCTGCAACCCTGCAAGGTGCTCACATCACTCCTGCCACCCAACAGGCAGCAAATGGCCCACATGGGACCACGGGAGCATTTAGCCTCATGTCTGCTGAGAACTGCTCTGGTGTAAGCCCAGGATTCACACACGCTTCCGCACCTGTGCTTTCTTTTTAGCTGATTGATTCAATCCTTGGTGGGGGAGACCTGAGTCACGATGCCCCAGCAGCAGCCCGGACAGTCTATAACAGGCAGGCAGGCACAGGATGCTGGTGAATACCATTGCCAAACCGGGTCCATCACAAGCATAAAAGGAGAAACAGCTGGGGGCCTCCCCTCCCATCCATCCCACTCTGCTGCCAGTTTGGGCAAATACAGTATTTCTTGGAGGCGTGCCCGGCTGGTGGAGCACCCGAGAAAAATGAGCCCGTGGAAGACTGCAAAAATGTTCGCCGGTGTTGAAAACGCAGCGTGAAAGCTGGTTTGCTGCGTTAGTGCTTTTGGCAGGGCTGGGGATGGGGAGTGGAGGCCACGCTACCTGGTCTGGCTGTGTGTCCCCATGCAGGTGCCGCTCCTGAGCAGCACAAGGTGCCCACCCCAGTTCCCTCACCCAGCAAAGTCCCAGCCGAAGCCAGGGCAATGAGGATGGATGCACTGTCCCCATCCCACCAATTAACACAAAAGCATTGGCTCAAGCTGGGTTGTGGGAGGGAGGCAAGGGGATAACTCTCCCGGTCAGCTGGAGAACACAAGCGGGAATACAAGGGGATTTCTGCTCATGCACATTACCTGCTCGATGGGAGGCTGCAGTGCTGGGCTCTCGCTCCACAGCTTTGAACACTCGTCTCTACATCCTTGGCTGGGGACCCTTTCCTGCAAGCGGCAGGGAAAGAGTGGGCAGGAATCGATCTGTGACCCAGGCCAAAAATACCGCCTGTCCCGCAGCTCCTGAAGGTTTTTTTTTTGTCCTGTGCTCCTACAGGCTGGGAGCAAGGGGTGCGGGAGCTGCCAGGCACAGCGCAGGGCACGCGCGGGGAGCCCTGCCAAGGGCGGAGAGGGGCGGGAGGGAGCCCATGGGGAGCTGAAGCCTCTGAGGTTCAGTGAAATGGAAACCGTGAGCCCAGAGGGTTGTGCAAAGCGCTGCAATCCTCTCTGGCATAGCCAGGGAGGGTGCTTGGCTGGCAAACCCCAGCTGGGCACCTAGAGGTTCAGCCATCTGGGGTTTGGCCTCTCCAAGCTGTCCTTGCTTAAATAATGCTGTTGTATCAAGCTAAGAAAGGCTCCGAGTGTGGCTTGAGGTCAGACAAGCTCTCTCCTTGCATTCCTGCTCTCTTGCTTTTTGTTGCAGGTCTCCTCAGGCCCTGAGGTGTGGCGGAGCTGCGGTGGCTTTAGTGAGAGGTGGGTGCACACATGCCACCCACACAAACACATGCGAGACACGTGCTATGTGCTTCTAACTTCTCACATGCCCTGTGACAGCTCATTTCAAAGAGTGCTGGATGGCAGAAGGTCCCCAAGCTCCACAGGCTCTACCCCTGCAGCAGAACTGAAGCCGTTGATGTGGAGAGGGGCAGCAGGGATGAGCCCCTGCCCAGAGCCTCCTGCTTGTGTGTTGAGATGGCAAGAGCCAGGCTGCCACAACCAGGTTTTAAGCACCAACCATGCACCATGGAGCTGTGGGGGGCTCCCCAGTTTGGTTCTGAGTTGCCTTTGCCTCAGATACCCCTCTTTAAGCTCTGCCTGCCTGGTGGGGTTGTAATTATAGCAACATATGTTCTAGAGGTTTTTTTTTTCTCTCCAAACATGTCCCTCCCCTCTTAGCATCATCTGTGCAATTCCTACAGCTGCTCCCATACATAGTATGACCTTTTACCCCCCCCTCTCTTGCTTGCTTCCCCCCCCAATCACTACTCTTTCCTGCCCAGCACAGGGAGTCTGGGGACAATCAGCTTCTCCAGATGATCAAATGTCACTATAAGTTGAGAGCTGCACCACCTTGGGACGCTCGCAGATCCCAGCCCACCCGTCCCCTTCGGCAGGGAGCTCGGCGCTTCTCTCCGCTCCTCCCAGGTAACCGGGAGCCCCAGCAAGGGATGGTGCTGGTGGGGTAAAAGCACAAAGGGGCTGAGCTTGGGTTTGAGTGGAGAAGCATCAGCAGAGGTTTGGGGTCCGTGGGATCTGGCACAGGATCCTAAGGAAAAGGCACTTTTCCTTCCTGGCTTCGGTTGGGCAATGTGTTACCTGCAGAGATTTGGGTGCTCTGAACTCTCAGGGATCAGTGGTGGGAGAAAAGACCCTTCTAAAACCAAGGCACGGAGCTGGGGATGAAGTGGTATCTCTTGGAGCACTTGGGGAAACTGTCCAGCAGCGGGAGGGAAGCACTGGCCTTCCCTCCCCTGTCACCCAGAGAAAAGGATGGCCCAGGCAGGAGGGATGGACCCTTGGGGAGCTGCTGGCAGGCAAGGAGGGCTGCAGGGCTGGAGACCTGCAGAGGTCCTGGCTGTTGGGGTGGAGATGGGGATCTTGGGAAGGCAGGAGTGTCACCAGCACAGGGCTGATGGCAGTGATTTGGGTGGCAGCAAGGCTGTAGGTACTTGCCAGGGCAGGCAAATGTCCCTCATGGGTACAAGACCAGCGGAAGGGCAGGGGGTATAAGCAAAGCACGATCACTGACTTACAGTCCTCTCAGCCTTGTTGTTCCTAGCAAGGCCCATGCAGGGATCAGAGTGATTGTACCACCCCGAATACAAGGCTGAAGGGCAGGTTTTGGGGCAGGGAACAGGGATTTTGCTGTGTTGGTGGAGCCCACAGAAGCTCCTGGGTCTTGCAGCGCTGGGGTGGGTGTTTCAATCGCCAGCCCCCAGAGAGAGAAATGCTTCCCACTGGGAAGTACTGAGAAGTTCAGAAATAATGGGAAGAGGCAGAGGGATGAAGGAAATGGATATTAAAAGCAAAGTATATGTATATACTTTTTATATAGAAAAATACTTCTTATATAGAAAAGTATAGGTATGTATTTATAATAGATCTATCGTATAATATGGGTTTTTAAAAAAATATATATGTATGTATATTAAAAAATAGATGCAGTAGGTTTGCAAGGGCTCCTGCGAGGAAAGTGTGGCCGTGTGGTGCTTGGCTTGGTGGCATACCCCTAGTCCTCACCTGATAGCTGTCCCTGCCAGGTCCCTTTGCCCATGCACGGCCACTTTTGTATTCCCCCCCTTACCTTGCATCCCTTGTATGGCCTGGCTTGGGAGGGGATGATTGATGGGCGGGTTATTTCCAGGGATGGCCTGGAGGTGCAAGGCAGCCCATTCCCCCTCCCGGCTGCATTCTCAGCTGCCAAGAAGCTTCTTGGGATGTGCTGGCTCTGCGCTTTCAGCCAAGGGCAGGAGCATCTGGGGCCAAAAGGGAGGTGACATTGCTGCCCCTTCCTTCCAGCCATGACCTGCTCAGCTTGAACAAAATGCAGCAAATAACCTTGGCTTTCACCCTTAAGGGGTGGGAGCAGGCAGAAAGTTTCTGGTCTGGTGAAACCTTCCCATGTGTTTTGCTCCCCTTCCAAATGCTGGGCAGTGTTCACTAATTGATTTTCTTACATCCTTAAACCTCGATCAAGACCAGACCACATTTTTCTGCCACTGTACAAACAAAACCCAGTTACTGCCTTAAGGTACTAACTGGCTTCATCGTAGGCTGCGTTTGCTGCGGGTCAAGTCCTTTCCACCCAAGGGTAATCCCGAGCCAGCTGGAGAATTTCCATGGCCTTCAGTGAACTTAAACCTAGCTGCAAAAACCCCTGCTCTTAGTAGATTGCTTGCTTTATTGCCTTTTGGATATAAATACGGTTTGGCTTTGTGGGCTGCTCTGATGGCAGAGTTAGCTGGGTGGACAATAGAAGAGCCTTTCTCCTCCTGGGTGGCCAGCTCCTCACCAAACCTGGCTGAACATTTGACCCTGGCAAGGCTAAAATCTGCATCTCCCCCTGGATTCTTCTCCCCTGCCCTAGCCAGTGGGGTTCCTGTGTCTGGCTCATCTCTGCACAGTCTGCCAATGCACTTGTTATTAATTCATTTTATCCGGGGCCCAGAACGCCCCTCAGGGCTGGGGTCTCGCCGTGTCAGGGATGCTGACCTTCTCGCTTGGCTTTTATAGCACGCGGACAGATGCCATGCAAAATCCCAGCCGCGTTTGTGGCGCTTGGATTAACAAATATGGAAGGGTGTAGAGGAACAGCCGATGTGACAACCCTCGGCAAGATGTCCTTAGAGCTAAATCGGAGACTAGATGAGCTCATTCCAATAGCTGTTAATGGAAAGCCTGATTGCAAAGGCTCCTGTTGACTTCAATTGACTTGAAAGAACAGCATGCGCTGTGGTACGTGCCTGCCATACACCGAGCAGGAGTTTGCTCTCTGGATGCATACACAGGGCTCTCAAGCTGATTTCTTCTCCAGCCTTGAGCAGTATCACTCTCCTTCTCACTGGAGTGAGAGGGAAGAAGAGTTTAGCCTAAAGCCCTTTAAAAGTCCTCTTCTTTTTTTTTATTTCTTTTTCTTTTTCCTCCTCAGAAGGATAGGCTCATAAATTAAAGGCAGAATCCGTGGGAGGACTGGCCATTGCCCTGAGTCTTTAGAGATCATGCCTTTTGGAAGAAGCCAACAGCTGGGCATCTGGCAGGTTCCCTCTCTGGGCTTTTGCCAGGAGAGGCTCTGATGTCCTGCTGCATAAACCAACGTGCTGTCAAGCATTATTACTAATAACTTGAATAAATTTTGGAGGCTGAAATGAGATTGCAAACCTGCTAGGCACTCTGCAGACAGCAAGTGGAAGTCTTTAGCCTGAAGATTTGATGATCTAGATAAAAAAGACCAGGGGACAGAGACCAGAGGTGTCATAGCATCCAAGTAACAGAAGAAGCAGCAGGAATTGATATAGCAGAAAAGCCTTTTTGCAGAGCTAAAATTCCTCCCTAACACAATTCTTCCTAGATGCATGAAATCATAAAATGTTTTGGGTTGGGAGCAACCTTTAAAGGTCATCTAGTCCAACCCTCCTGCAGTGAGCAGGGACATCTGCCACTAGAGCAAGTTGCCCAGATTCTTCCTGCCTGGTAAGGTTGGAATCCCCAGAGTGCTTCTTGGGATGGTTGTTGCACTTGAGGAATGAGCAATCACAGCTACCAAGGTAAAAGCAGCCTGGAACCAAGAGATCACAGAACCCAGATCTCATGTGTCCTAGCAGTAGATCATCCCTCCCATCCAGCTGCTCAGGTCAGGTCGCAACACAGCCATCACCGGCACTGCTTCCAGGGTAATGCTGAATTTCAGAAAGACGATAAATGAGGAACCAGAAGAAAAAAATGGCTGTTTATTGCTGTTGAGAATGTCAGGGGTTTAAATCCTGTTGGTGTTAACGTGTGGTGCTCAGGGTCATTGCTGGGGAAGGGAGAGAATCCCTTATAGGGCAGGGTTGGAGCCTGCAGGATTACTGCCTTCCTCTGAAATAGAAAGCTGCTGAGCTGCAGTTGTTCCTTTTGAACCTAAGTCAGCCCACCTGCTCCTTCAAGACATCTCTCATATATCAGCTGAGTAACAAAGTCATAAAAGTCACCGCTTGGCTTTCCCAGTGAGGAGGAGCCTGGCTTTCTAATTTAAGACCAGCCACAGATTTGGAGGGAATTTCAGGGGGCCCTTCCCTACCTCCTCCCCTGGCCTCAGGGCAGCTGATGCTCTTAGGAGAGCCAAAGTGTTGCACCACTGCACTGGACTCTGGCTGAGGCTCCCATACACACCTTTGGGGTCCAGCACAGGTCAGCAGAGTGGCCCTTCCCCAACAGCAGGTCTCTGTGGGTGGTGGTCCACACGCAGCCCTGACGGTGCCGTGGATGGGCTTGTTCCTGCCCTGCAGTGTATTTATTGGTTGCAATAAATACAACTGGTTATACATCCATGACTTACCTAATCAGGCGTTTTGCCAGGTTTCATCTTAAACTAAGTAAGAGATGATTGTTTGTTCGTTCATCAGCTGTATAAAGCAGATACACTTTTGGGTGCTGATAAGTAAGTAGTTATCTCTGAGTAGATTGGTAGTTTCAGTTATTTCTTTAATTTTTTTCTTTTTTTTTTAAGCTCTGACTAATCATTGAATGGTTTGGGTTGGAAGGGACCTTAAAGATCATCTAGTTCCAGCCCCCCTGCCAGGGCAGGGACACCTCTCACTAGACCAGCTTGCTCAAGGCCTCATCTAACCTAATCTTGAACACATCCAGTGATGGAGTATCCACAACTTCCCTGGGCAACCTGTGCCGGTGTCTTACCACCTTCATAGTGAAGAACTTCTTCCTTACATCTAATCTAACGCTACTCTCTTCCAGTTTGAGGCCATTACCCCTTATCCTATCACTACAAGCCCTTGTAAAAAGTTTCTCCCCAGCTTGCTTGTAGGCCTCCTTCAGATACTGGTAGGCTGCAATAAGAGCCTTCTCTTCTCCAGGCTGAATATCCCCAACTCTTCCAGCCTGTCTTCACAGCAGAGGGGTTCCAGCCCTCAGATCATCTTTGTGGCCTCCTCTGGCCCTGCTCCAACAGGTCTATGTCCCTCTTGTACTGGGGGCTCCAGAGCTGGATGCAGTACTCCAGGTGGGGTAATGTTGTGGAGCTGGCGCCTTCCCACTTGTTGTAGCGTAAAAGGAGGATGAATTTCTCTGATCTTGCTGGAGCGACGGAAATGTCAGATAGGTGCGAGAGGACACCCTGGCCTCTGAGCCTCTGGAACTCTGGAGGGTTTGTAACTTAGCCGAGTCCAGGTTTCATCCCCTGGGCCTGCCTGTGGGAAGCAGCCAAGTTGACGGGGTGTGTTTTTCCAGATGATCTGTTCCTCTTCCCCTCTCCTCCTCTGACCTGGCTGGCAAAGGTCCATGCTGCTCCCAGAATGGCATGGTTGGTGGGGGGCTCTGTGGGAAAGCAGGTGCCTGGCTTTTTTGTCCTCAAATGTCAACCTACCTGCTCCTATCTTGGTGTTTTTTAGGAGATGCTCTCACTAATAACACGTTTTTTTTTTTTGTTCTTCATCTTTGTCTAGAAACTCCTTGTCAACATGTCTGATACCGAGGAAGTGTAAGTAGAGACAAAGCTCTGTATGTTCATCACCTCAGCTGGGCTCCATGCAGCTGGGTGCTGCTCTGTGTACAGTCCCAAGTCCCCCAGGGCAGTGGGGAAGGGGCTTTGAGCATCAAAGGGTCCATCGAAGTTCACCTGACATCCTCCCTATCCAATGCAGGATGTTATCCAAATGCCTCCGCCCAGCTCAGCCTGTCCTTGGTGGCTGTGGCACTACTGAGGAGAGGGTTTAAAACACTGTGGGGTGGAGAAAGCCACTTTCTGCCTTGGTTTAACAAATCTAGAGTAGTATGACCAAACCCAATGGAGTCATCTGACGTTTATCAGTAGGTACAGAGAGGAGATTAAGGGCAATTGTAGATTCAGAAGCATCGTGGCCAGACCTGCAGTGGTCACTTCTCTGCTATGACAGAAGCTCAGCTCAACTTGTGTCATTTTGTCCAGCCTGCTCTTAAAATTTCCAAAGATGAAATTTGGCCTTTATTTCAAGCTGTCTCTCTCATTTAGGGTCTGGCCCCAGGGCTGCTGTCAGGTTTGGGTTTCATGCAAGGAGATTGTAGAGCAGGAGAAGCTGGCAAACAGGGACAAGGAACAGGAACAGGTCATAAGACTTCATCCCATGGCTGTAGCAATATCACACTGAGCAGCATCTGGTTTATGCCGGTTTTTTATCAGATAGCCCTAGGGTTGAAGGAGCCTGTAGTACATCAGGGTTGGTGGGGACTGGAGGCTGGTTTGCCTGGCATATTGGGGCTGAGGTCCACCTCCATCAGCCCCTGCACAGCCCTCGTGTGGGTATCATGCTAGAGCCCTGTAGGATTATTCCTGGATATGGATCCATACACACCTTCAGAATCAGGAACACTCTTTAAAATCAAACCCAGCAGCTTACTACTCTCAAAGCCAAATGGCTCCTGGAAGAGCAGAGGGAGAATGGGGGAAAGAAGAATCAACAGACTTTAAACAACAGCACATTGGGTCGCTTCAGGGTATGTTTTAAAGCTTGGCAATAATAGGGAGTGGAAGAAATCTCTACCTAGTTTCAATAACCTTTTTTCCTCTCTCGCAGGGATCAAGGAGAGGGTAAGTATGAAATCTGTCTCTGGTTACTTCCATGCAAGCCTTCAGCACTCGCTGCCCATGTCCTTCTGCTCCTTTCTGCTCACGGTTGAGGTTTTACCAGAAAGTGCCGGTACAGTTTGACCAGTCCGAGGTTTTGTGGTGTGGCTGGCTGGCTGACTGCCACCAGCTCTGGGTGATTCCCCGCTACCTGTAGCACTTTGGCTGTCTCCAGGCAGCTCTTGGGGTTTCGGCCCCACCTCAATGCCCTGGTTGCAGGGGATGCTGCCAGTTTTTGCAGGGGCACTGCCATCTGCTGGCAATTTATTTTGAGGCTTTTGTATATGTATTACTTCCTGGTTTAAAACAAACCTCCTCAACATATACAAGCAATATACAGAGAAACATACATTTGTTTTCTTTCCTGTTTTTTCGTATGCTTGGAGGTCCTCTCTGCCACCGTTTTCCTTCTAACGCACGTGTGCACCTGAGTTCCCATTGCCCAAGAAAAATATTCACCATGATATCACCTTCCTCTCCTTTTTATACCTCCTCTCTTTCTTAAAGTCTCAAATTATTTGCTATTTTACTTGCTAATTTGGAAGTGGCCTCTTGGAGACCATCTTGCCCAGCATCCCCTCTGCCATGGGTAATGTCCTACCAATGTGTCAAGGCTGATGGTTGACTTGTCTGCTTTTTTCTTTTTTTTTCTTTTTTTTTCCCCTCTCCTATTTTCAATGCAGAGGAGTACGAAGAAGAAGGTAACAAAAAACCCGGAACGTAATTTCTCTTTCTTTGATTCTTGGTCCTGCTTTTTCCTTGTCTGTATTTCACCCTTCTCTTTGGTGCTTGCTGCTAAAGGTGATCTGAAACACTTGATCAGCAAATCAGTCGGAAACTATAAAAGTGGCCAAGCTGGGGCCACGATGTGCAAAGCCTTCGGTGTTATGATGAAGCACAATATTTGTATGAGCTGTAGGGGATGGTTATAAAGCTGGGAGAAAACCTGTCGATAAACACAGAGTGTTTTAGAGCAGAGACGGGTGCCGAGCCCACACAACATATCATTGGTGAAATCCCTTCACTCTCATCTGGGCAATGTCCACAGGTTGAGTTTAAATTTTGAAATTCAAAGAGTAGGTTGCCCAGCTCCTGAGGAGCACCTGAGAGGGTGCTGCTGAGGATGGAAAGGGCAAGGCAGAGAACCGACTGGCAAAGATGAAGTTTTTTTTAGTGTGCCTTTAGCTGGCAAAAGGTGATTTGACAAGTTGAGAGACAAAGCGCTGGTCTGGAAAGATGGAGCATGAAAAGCCCTTCTCACCTGAGTCAGAATCACAGAAAGGTTTGGGTGGGAAGGGACCATTAAAGGTCATCTAGTCCAACCCCCCTGCAGTGAGCAGGGACATCTGCAACTAGAGCAGGTTGCTCAGAGCCCCGGCCAACCTCACCTGCAATGGTGCCAGGGATGGGGCATCCACGACCTCTCTGGGCAGCCTGGGATGGTGTCTCACCAACCTTGGCATAGAAAATGTCTTCCTTCTCTCTCGTCTAAATCTCCCTCTTTTAGTTTTAAACCATCACCCCTTGTCCTGTCACAACAGGCCCTGCTGAAAAGATTGTCCACATCTTTCTTATTGGCCCCTTTAAGTACTGAAAGGCTGCAGTAAGGTCTCCCCAAAGCCTTCTCTTCTCCAGGCTGAACAACCTCAACTCTCTCAGCCTGGCCTCCCAGCAGAGGGGTTCCAGCCCTCGCATCATTGCTGTGGAGTTGTTTCAGCTTTTGTAGGCAGCAGGGAGAGGAAGATTTTGGAGATACATTGCTATCTTTGCTGGGCACTTTCGGCACGCTAGCTTCAGTTCAGGCAAGCACTGCTGCTGGTTTTCATCCTTCATTTTCTCGAGGTGTCTGGGACAGAGACAAGGGCCAAACCCTGGGGCTTTCTCCCAGGATCTTCCCTTAGTGTCCAAGACATCTTTTAAGGAGTCAAAAGCAAAACCTTTTACTGGGAAGTGGAATATTTGCATGTGGAGGGTATGACACCAGCTACAAGACAGATTTGCCACAGTGTAGAAATGTCCATCTTGGGGATTTTATACACAGCTGCTTTTTTGTTTTTTCTTGGATTCCTCCAAATTGCTGCAACTGACTGATGTTCATCAGCAGTGGTGGAAACAGAGCAGTGATTGTGGCCATCCTGAGACTTGTTCCTGCCCTAAGTTCTGCCATTATCCTTCTGCCTCTAATTCCCCCCCATTGCTTCTGCAATGATCAAGGGCTCCAAATGCGAAGAGAATACAGTGAACGGGTTGTAGATCTGCCTTCAGCCATCATCACGTCTCTAGTCCTGGCCTGAGGGGCAGAGCCAGGGAGGTGAAGGTGCTGTTCATGCTCCATCCTTCATGCCTTGTCAAATGTCCAAAGAGTAAGCAAAGGGTGTTGCTCCTACAGACAAGCCTTCCTTAAAGGAGAAGCATTTCTTGCTTTTCTACTTCCTTTCCTAACTGTATACTTTTGGGTTTCAATAATTTAATGATCATATGGAATTAATAGGCAGGTGACTTCCTTTTTTTTTGTCTTTAATCTGCATGTCTATCTCCTCTAAGATGTATCTTTTCCTTGCTCCCCACTTTTGTTTGACCTCTGTGTTCTCATCCAAAGTCATCCATTTCCTTTCCACGTAACTTTTCTCCATCACTTTCTAACCACTTCTTTCTCCAGGCCTTAGCTCATGCCAACACCAGTTTCTAACAGTTTTCTGTTCTCATTTTCCTGCTTGCTGTCGCTTCTTGTCCCATGACACTTGCCACCTGAAGCTCAGGAAGAAGGTATGTGACATGGCTTCTGCTTTCTTTCTTGCCCAGTGCAGAGGAAGAATGTGTGAAGAAATCCAGAGCAAAGTGTTCACACCCAGGGGCTGGGACTCGGTCCTGAGCCCCAGACATCAATGCAATGATGGACATTGATGTCACTTATTGAGCTGGTAGGAGATAGGGCCTATATTTTGATTAAAAAGAGACAAACAAAACATTTATATATATAAAAAATAAATACATGTATACATAAACCCCAATGTATATTATATATACATATATAACTTTTATATATAGGCAGATATATGTGGATATATGTATATACATAAATCCATCTGGAAACATATATGTGTGTGTATATATATATATTTGTTTTGGTCTACCTCTTTTACTGAACTGCTTAACTTTCTTTGTCACAACAGTGTCAAGTCTCCTCCCTTCTCTCCAAAAGCTTAAATTTTTTAAAGGGAGGGGGACACTCTGCAAAGTTTGTTCCTGAATTTCAACAAAAGGATAAATTGCTAAGTGTCATTAATTTTTTTTTTTCCATTTGAGAAAAAGATTTAAAACAAAAGAAATACAGTGATTTTATTTTTGGTCAAAAATCCACCAAAAGACGGTTATAGAAAATTTTAGCCAGCTCTAATAATGAATAAAATACTGGATGCCTTTTTTTAATGTGGTTTTCATTTGTGGTCATATTCCCATATTTCAGTAACATTTATAACCCCATAATACACCCATAAAAATGTTATTTTTAATTCTCCCTCGCCCTGTAACTCCATCATTGTGTATTCTTACCCAAAACTGCCTGGGAGCTTGGCAAACCTCAGGAATGTTTCAACTGGATATTTCTTGTTTTAATTTTCTCTTCCCATTCCCTTTGCTGCGCGATGATTCCCACCAACAGAAGAGGTTCAAGAAGAAGGTATGTGAAGCAGCTTCTCAGCCCCCCTCCTCCCTGCAGCAGGGCTGGGTGCTGATACATGCCTCAGTTTTGCAAGGCGGTAGAAGAAAGCAAGAGGCAAGAGAAAGATGCTGGGACAAACAATCTGCAGGCGAAGGGCTCTTGTTCCTACACAAGTTCCACCGAGGGTGCCCCATATCCTTGAGTCCCTGTGTGGACACCACTGCTCTGGTTTTGGGGAGGAAGCAGCAAGGGAGGTGCAGGTGCCATCCCTGCTTCTCAGCCACAGCAGCTCCAATGCTGATTTTTTTAGCCCTGGGTATTTGTAACACCCCATGTGGAATAACTGGGATCTCACTGGAAAGGTTTCTATCATGTGTCAACTGGTTTCTCCTACATAGCTTGGTAGATAATGATTGAATCATAGAATCACAGAATGGTTTGGGTGGGAAGGGACCTTTAAAGCTCATCTAGTCCAACCCTCCTGCAGTGAGCAGGGACATCTGCAACTAGAGAAGGTTCCTCAGAGCCCCGGCCAACCTCACCTGGAATGGTTCCAGGAGTGGGACATCAACCACTTCTCTGGGCAACCTGGGCCAGGCTCTCACCACCCTCGGTGTAAAAAATTTCTTCCTCTACCTTGTCCTAAATCTCCCCTCCTGTAGCTTAAAACCATCACCCCTTGGTACCGGATTAGATGGATTTTGAAATCAAAATCCATCTGTGGTAAGGTACATGTGTAGCCCTGCGTTACACTGTACATACTCTAGAATATGTAATATTATATATAGTATGTTGCCTATATTATAGGTTCATAGACTATAATATATCATGTTATATATAATATGGACTGCAGAATGCAGATCTTATTAATTATGTCTATGTAGACACTGGTGCGTAACCCCAGCTGGCTCTGCACGTGGCTTTGGGAGGGCGGGACAGGCAGGACAGGAGAGGGGCTGGAACAGAAACCCACCCTTTGCACTTGAGACGTTTGGGACGTGGTGCTCCGGGTACAAGGAGCCAAAGGGTGGGTTGGTTCCATATTTGCAAAGCTTTGTGCTATGGGCATGTTTGAAATGAGGGTAAAACTGTATACTGCCACGGGAGATCCACTCTGAGTTGTCTGCGGGGTTTTCACATCATCCAGGGCCTGAAGGTTTTACATTTCTTGTACCTGTGTGTGCTTTGGTTGCCTGTCTCCGTTTCATCGCCTCCTCTGCTTCTCTATTTCATACTTGCTGTGTTTTTCTGAGACCCCCTTGTTGCATTCCCACGCTCTTTCATCTAACTGTTCTCATTTGCCATCTCATTGCTCTTGCTCCTTTCTGTGTCTCACCTGACGAAGCTCAAGAAGCAGGTATGTGCCATCACCTTCCAAATTGCTCCCCACCATCTCTGTGGCAGTGGGGGAGATTCAAGGGTGGTACGAGGAGCAGGACCCCATTACTTTGCCTTGTTGCTTCTGTTGTCTTTGCTTTCCACCTCCCCTCCATGACTGGCTCTGCCCTAGGCTAACACAACAGAATGGTCTTGGTGCACGCTCCACTAGATGTTGGCTCGGTGGTAACCTGGCCTCTCTGCCCCTCTTGTTTTGTGTGGAGCTTGCTGTAAAGCCCATCCAGGCAATGGCGGGAGGTTGCTCCCCTAAAACTGGAATTAGAGAGAATTTCAGCATGTGTGATTTGAGCTTACTGTCAGATTTTTCCTCTGTTTTTGCCTCTTCCCTTCACATGAAGTGGTTTCCCAACCACACGTGCCCTACTCCCTTTCCCCTCCTGCCCATTAGTGCATCCTTTGCTGGGATAAAACTTTTCCCTCTGGCTTCATAGAGTTCTCAGCCTGTGTAGTATCAGCCCATGTAATAAAGTGTTTCTCCTAATGTTCCTTTGCATCCTGACCTGTGGCTCTCCCCACCTGAAGAAGCTCATGAGGCAGGTATGTGATGTGACCCCTGAATTCCCATTTTTCAGAGTAAGCTCTGGATTAGCCAGTGAGCTGTAAGATGGGAAAAAGAAAGAGGAGTTAAAAATAGACATACGAATATGGAATAAAACTTGTCATACTCCCTTCATGCTCTGTCTTTACGCTAAACGCACTGCTTGGTCACTGTTGCATGAAAAAAAAACCCCAGTATAAAATCTTGCTGTGAAATGTAAACCTTTTATAAGGGTGAAGGTAGAAAAGCCTTCACTCTGAGACTGGTTGGGTGTCCCTGGGAGGCTTACTTTGGACCATCCGGGGTGGGTCAGGCCTCTGGACGATGTGGAGATGTGCCCATGATTGATCTGCTAGAGCTGAGGAGGGGTTTGCCCTCCTTTACTGGGCTGATGTTCTTCCATTAGCCTTTCTACATGCCCTGTTTTCACCTTACGCCCTGCTGTATGAAGCAGCTGCTGGTGATTTTGATGCTTTAGCTTTGCAAATGATTAAAGATAGTTTTGAGTTTCTAGACTGCTGTCTCATGGTGGTACGTGTCAGCCACGTGCCACCAAAAACCTGCTGGTGTCAGGTGGTAAATCCACTTGAGTGAGCATCAGGGTTGTGGCTGCTCCGGGCTTTACGCAGGACTGCAGGAATGTGCATGTAAGACAAATGTCCTCTAATATGGCCGCTAAAATCAGCTTTATTTTAGATCTCAGACCACTTGTACCCTTACTTCCAGTAATGCTTTTCATATGCATTTTAATTTTATTTCCTTGCGATACACTCTCAGGCTTCTCCCCCCCCTTTAATTTTGTACGAGTGAAAAGTTGTTCTGATGTCTCTAACGCTCTTATCTTCCTTTGCATTTTGCTCTGTGACTCTTCCCACCCGCTAAAGCTCATGAGGAAGGTATGTGCCATGACTTGTGAATTCCTCTGTTTGTCTGGAGCGGTACCGCGGGCAGGAATTCTGGAGGTGGTTGAAGACGAGAGGATGCAAAAAATATCCTCTGTGCGCTGGCTGGCGGCTGCTCGGCTCTCGTGGGATTAAGCGGCATGATGAGCAATAAGTACTAACCGCTGTGCTGAGAGCAACGCTCCGAGCACAGGCTGGGTGATGCTGGTGTGTTCCCCAGCACTCTGATGTCTCTAACCAGGCTCCCGGTACGGTTACCAGTCGGTACGGGGATAGGCTTCCCAAAAACATTTCCTCTACGCCGTGCAGCGGGGCTGGAGGTGGGACGGCCATGCCCTGTGGCAATGCCACATCCCTGGGTCATGTGCATCTCTTCCTCCTGTCCCCCTGCCACCGCGCAGAGACAGAACTTGCTTTTGCATGCCCACAAAACCATAGACTGGTTTGGGTTGGAAGGGACCTTTCAGGGTCATCTTCAACCAGAGCAGGTTGCTCAGAGTCTCGTCCAACCTCACCTGCAGTGACTCCAGGGATGGGGCATCAACCACCTCTCTGGGCAACTTGGGCCAGGGTCTCACCACCCTCAGTGTAAAGAACGTCTTTCTTCCATCTAGTCTAAATCTCCCTCTTTTAGTTTAAAAAACGCTGATGTGGCGAGACTTGCATCTGAAATCCCGAGCAACAAGTGACACCACATCATGCCTACCTTGCTGTTGGGAGGCTTGGTCTGAGCAGCATCTCTTTGGTTGCAGCATATTTGCAGAATATGCCAATTCAGAGAAAAGATGTTGCTGCATGTTCCTTCCACAATTATTGGTATTTTTCTGAGTTAATGTGCATTGTGCAAAACCAGGGGCAGCCAGGTTGCATTTTTTGCTTGGTTTTATAACGTGATTTAAAGTTCAGATCTGGTAAGACACAAGATAGCAGGTTATGCTTCTCAAAGCATCAGCCTACCAGCCCCAACCCATTTACCTTCCACTTGCCCTTGTGCCTCCCCCTCCCTGCATGTCCAGCCCAGCGTTCCCTGGATACCTCACCCTGCAAACTGGGGAGCTCTGCCCTGCTCATACTCACCTCCCCACACCGGTGTGTGGTCCCACACGCTGGTGGTGAAATCCTGGGCACTGAGGGAATCGATGCCAGCTCCGCCGAGCCCACTGATTCCCGCAGATGCTGGGATTTCTATGCACATGAATAAAACCACTTTTTTTGCACAGTCAAACCTATGGGTAATGGGCTTGATTTAAATAGAAGTCAATGTTTTTGTCAACCAAAGGCTACCAATGGCACTTGATTTATAACATTATGAATATATATGTTGGTCATCTGCATCTGTTATCTCCCAACATGCCCTGTCCTTCCTCTCCATGATTTTCTAATTGACATCCATATGTGCCCTCTATTTCTCTTTTAATCTTATTAATGGTTTTTATCCCTTTAACCCTTCTACCCTGGCTAAAAAATGTGTAAGGTTCTTTTTTAATCATCCTCTGTTTCTTGCTCTAATTCTCTTGTCTTTCTTTGCATCTCCTTCCCTGCTCCTTCCCTCTTAAAGAAGTCCATGAACCAGGTATGTGACTTCTGAATTCCTCTGCGTCAATCTGAAGGGTTATTGCGTGCTGGAAATTTCAATTGCGCTTGGCAATTTCACAATTGGGTCATGTTCTGAATTGGGACAAAATGGAAACTTTACAAATCAACGATGACAACAAAAAGGTGGAATGCCTTGATTGGCAATTATTGAATATTTTTATTATTTAGCTGTAAACCCCCATTTTGTTCCAACATTTAATTTTTTATCCTCTTTTCTCTATGGAAGATTTCAAAATTTTGAAATGAAAATTCTTTTCGATGCTTCTGAAGCATTAACTTTATGGATAACATGGGCTATATATATATATCTAGTGCAATACAAGAACAAATCTGGAGTGAGAGATTGTCACAAGGCAAAAAAATGAAAAGGTTTTGTCCTAGAGATGTTAATATCTGTGCAACCTTTTATGGTTGTGAAACTGTTTCTAATTTTTTTAACCCAGATCTTAGCTAAATCTACGTGAGATTTGAAATATTGGAATTTAATTGAAACTAGGATTTCTGTTGGGAAGTTATACCAGTAACTCTAATGTTATACTCAGGAATTCAAAGATGGTGGAAGAAACCCGATAAAAATCAAATATTAATGAAAAACTGTAACTTGCAGCTTCCTTACACCTTCCACCAGTAATAATTTCCTCCGCTCTGTGATGCGTAATAACGAGGAGAAGAGCTAACTGTTGCATGAAAAATGTAATAACATTTTTGTAAACAAATATCTCGATGGAGAAACTGTAACAATAGCCACTGACCGAACCCAGCGCCAGCCTTACACTGCGTACGGGAATGTTATAATATCTCGAAAAGCAAAAAGTGAACTTGCAGCGTCCTCTAAACTGTGAAGATGACTCGGTGCCATCTGGAGCAGCTTTATTAAAGTGGTCACGTCCCAGCAGCCCGGCCCTTCCACTGTGCTCTCCACAGAGCGAGAGCAGCCTCAGCTTAGATGAGATCGGTGCTTTTGCCAGGGTCAGAGCAAGGGAGGTGAAAGCTCCGATTGATTTTTGCAGGACTTAACGCTTCGACATTCATTGTTGTGCTGCTTCTCATCTCCCCCCATTCTCACTGCTTCCCGTTTCCTCCTTCTCTCCGTTTAACCATATTCATTCTTGTCTGTTATCGGCGCCTAAGGTTTTTCTGACCGTGGTTTGCACAAGCTAAAGGTCATTGCTACCATCCCAGCTGCTTTACCTGCTCTGTGCCTCTTTTCCCTGGTATTTATTGTACTGGGCTCACTACTTGAGTGTTGGTCTCAAGCTCTGACACACGTATGAACTTGAAATCTGTGCTGCACACCAGCTATTAACATAATCTGATTAACAAGGAAGCCAGGCCTACGGCACCCCCGTTTTCTTTTCTCTCTGTAACATAAAGCATAACAAAAAGGGAAGTTTATAAAGATGATGTAAATATAACAAGCTTAAAAGTAAACTTTTACGTCAGTGGGAGACCGTCCTCAGCTTCTCATGTCACTGTCCTCAGCTTTTCATAACCATAATGTTTGGTTCTTTAGTTTCTCCGTTATTAACGCTGTCCTTATCTAACACATCTCCAAAGTCACGCAAGGCCTGCACAAGTTCAGAGTTGTTGCTGTTCTGTGATTCTCGCTCTAATTCCTTCATTTTCCTCTGCTGACACCTTCCACCTAACCGAGTGC
Organism: Eurystomus gularis; assembly: GCA_013400335.1. Taxonomy (NCBI): domain Eukaryota; kingdom Metazoa; phylum Chordata; class Aves; order Coraciiformes; family Coraciidae; genus Eurystomus; species Eurystomus gularis. The sequence goes on from VZZY01002630.1 coordinate 650,347, forward strand.
ATGTGTGCGACATCAAAATTCCTATGGATTAATCTAAAGCATTCCTCTACATAGGAATTTGAAGATGTTGAAGAGAACTAGTCATGAAGAATCAATCCATTCTTAAGATTCCTTAAGACTTATTTTCCCTATAGGAAAGTGTAATTATTGTTTGTAGCTGAAGAGACACCTCCTAAGAAGCTTTCTTTCAAATTTAAGGATCTTAATTGCATTACTACAATTGGTTGAACCGTTGCAATTCATCAACATTCAAATTCCCTTTATCTTTCACTTCTATGGCCTCCCCTCCCCATCTACTTCACACCCCACAGTAATTACTCTCCCTTTTCCACTCTTATTAACACTCTATCCCTATAACCTAGTCTGCAAATGATACTCCTTCAACCCAGTCTCACCAAAGTTTGAGGTGATCCCCTCCTGAATAACTTCTAATTCTTTTATCTTCCTTTCCTATGTTTATCCCCTGACACTTCCTACTAAATGAAGCCCCCCCTCCAGGTATGTGATTTAACTTCTAAACTCCCCAGTGTCTGTCTACTGGGATGGTGTGAGTGGGAAGCGAAGACACGGTGACAGGAGATAACAACCTACCTGTTAATGTCACTTTGCATGCCTTTGGGGTGGTTGGGGGTAAGCAGTAGTTTAATATTTTTCTTAGTAATCACCAGTAAGGAGGAGGAAACTTGCCTGTTGCATGAAAATTTGACTAAAAACTAGGACAAAAGAGTAGCTCAGCAAAAAGTGTCCTTGTGGAATGGGTTAAATTCTGCGCTGTGATACGAGAAGGAGTTTTCCTAGAGGGAAAGCTTCATTTCAGATCTCTGGGCAGAATTTGACCCATTGGCTGTACACAGGGAATATAAATGCTGTGAGATTTTGACATTATTTTTACGTGTGCTTTGCAAAACATTTTGCGGTGTGTGTGCACAGCTGAAAAGCAAACTCTGCCCCACAAATCCGCACTGCTGATCGATTCTTGCTTGGCCTAAAACACCAGGAGAATGGAACGCAGACCTGCACAGACTTCTAATGAACCTTTTCTTCCTATGAAGCAATCCGTTTGTAATTCCCCATTGCAAATGGATGTGAAGAGCCGCGCTAGATTTATATAGACATCCGAGTTGTCTTCAAGGAAGAAAATGGCCTGAGCCATAGATCTGGAAGAGAGAACCAAGCTTCTTTGGAAGGTAGCTGAACGTTGATGATGAGTTACAGCAGGTATTTCAGTTACTTTCCAAACCACACTGGCTTTCTTTGGAAGGACTGAAATACTGCTGAAGGAAAAGATGGGTCCAATAGCTTTTCGGGAGTGCTGACTGTGTTCATGTGCATATTTCAGATCAAGGTAAACCTTGGTACACTGCTGCCAGCTTGTGCTTTGTCATTTAATGCTCAGAAGGTTGTTTTTTTTTTTTTAAGCAGTGCACTGTTCTTGGAAACCTGCCTGTTTCACCTGACCAAATCCCTTTCCTATCCAATTACTTCTCTTTATATGCTATTTTAAGTGTAATTAATTTATTTTACCTCAGGTTTACTTCTTCACCTGGCTCCTCTCTCCCCCTTTCCCTCTCTGCCCCTGTGCCCTTTGGCTCAAAAGCTTCTGCTGGTGTGTGAAATAACCAGTTTCTCGTTCTCATTCTCTTTGTTTTTTCCATCGCATCTTGTTCCATGACACTTCACACCTGAAGTTCATGAGCCAGGTATGTGACGACTTCTGATTTACTCCACCTTGCTGCAATTGAGAGTGTGTGAGAGAGAGAGAGAACAGGAGTCCTGGGCTGGTAGAAGAGAACAAAACAAGAGAAACAAATATTAACCACAATGATCACTTGCAGACCTTTTCTCCTTTAATCTCCATGCTTACTACTACTTTAACCTTACAGCACCTTTAACTCCTGACAGCTTCTCCAGATACCTTTTCGCCCTGCTTTAATTCACTAATTCCTTTGGGTTTTTTTCCTCCTTTATCTCCCTCTCCCCACCTTTCATGCATTCCCTGGTCTCTTTCTCAGGTTTCCAAGAGCTTTAAGTATCTGTTCTGTTTTGTTCTCTTTTTCCTATTTCCTGTCTTTCCACCACTGCTTGCACCACCACACCAGCGGAGGAAGCCCACGAAGAAGGTATGTGATGTACCTACAGACTCCCACCCTTTTTCTCTTGCAGTGCTGGGGAAGCAGTGTTAGAAACACTGACCTTGTCCAAGAGCACGGGAGGGTAATGGTCTCTCTGGATGGCTTTGGATGAACATGGAGAAAAGGGCTGTATGTTTGCCAAATCAAATCACCGAAAAGGTGTTTTTTCTTCTTGTTCCATCTCCAGAGAGCCTGAGGTTCCCAGCATAGCAGGGAGGGAGCGGGGACAGTTGCTCTTAGGGGGAACGGTGGTGGTTGTGGATTGACTACTGTGCTTCTTCTCTTTTACTTTTATCCTTCAACCTGCAGCTGATGAAGAAGGCGCATACTATGATGGTAGCTCAGTGTTGTCTTAGGACAACAAAGTCACCTTTCTAACATCTCACTCTTTTTTTCCCCCCTGCATTTGTTTTTGCTCCTCACTTGGTTTTAAACTCAGGAACTGGGCCAAAACATCTCTGCCGCAAAGAATCGCTCACTGTGCATATCCAATCACCCTTGGGTGGTCACTGTTGTTTTGAGGAGACTTTACATCCTCATTAGGATAGCAGATGGTGAAAACCAAGCTCTAGAAGCTTGCCCTGGCATTGTCTTTTAGCTAGAACCTCTTTGTGTCATGGATATCAGCAGCAAAACTTCTCTATCCCCAGAAAATCAGGGAAGTACCTCTTAAATAGCAGTGACATGCTTGAAAAAGGAGCTGAGCCCTGCACAGACCTGCCTTCCTCACCCAACCTTAGGTGGTCATGGTCTCCAGGCCTGAATCTACAGATATTTAAATTCCAGATCCAGCCATGCACTTAAAATTGTGCTAAACACCAAGCATGTGAATAAATTTATCCCAATGGGTGGGGGAGGCCACAGGCTTAAGATAGTGTGTTCATAATACTTGGTCGAGTGGGTGCTGGAGCACGTGGGTGTGGACAAGACTCACGTGAAAGGACCAAATCTAAATGTATGCAGGGCCAGCTTTGACTGTGGGCAAGAGAATTCAGGCCTCCTGGACCAAATTCAAAACCAGTTTAAATGTACTGAACGACTCTCATGGACTTTTACAGGCCTTTGGAGTAGCTCGGTTGTGTCCTGACTGCCCCGAGCCCCAGAACACCTGGCCAGCTGCTTTGAAAGACTAAGCCCAACGCCACTTGAGACCACTCTGCATTTGCTGTTTCCTTGTTTGGTTTTCCTTGGTGTTTTTTTTTCCTTGTTTTCCTTTTGTAATTTTTTTTTAATTTTCTCGCTCACTTTTCAGGCTTTTTTCTTTTTTAGGGAAATACCCTGAGGACCTTTCTTGAGCCCCTTTCTCTCTCTCTTTCCTTTTATTTTTAATAGCATATTGATTTTTATTTTTTTTTCTTCTTCCTAAGGACACAGTGTGAGTTAGGTACATTGCCTCTGAGAAGTGGGATTAAGTGGGGGGTGTTTAGGGATTTCTGGATGAAAGAAAGGCAGTTCAGATAGATTCACAGAAAGGAGGAGCACTGTGTGAATACCTCATGGATTGGGCAGGAGAAAGCACGGTTGCATTTATGGTGATGTGTTCTCTCCCTGCACTAACCCTTTTGGAAACCAGAAACTCAGAGACCCTCTGATCACCAGGACAGTGAACTTGGATTTCCAGTGGCTCTTGCCTTCTTTTGGCAGGGTTGTTCGTGGGGATTTTGTCACAGCCCCATGGTTCATCGGTAGAATGACCAGAATGTCAGTCAAAATCCGCCACAGGAATTTGCTGTGACAATTCCTGCTTGTCAACAAATTTTGGCCCAGTTCCTTGACTGGATGTCTTGAATGAAGGGGAATTTCAAAATAAATCACATCCCTGGGCTGCTTTTGGTGCATACGTATGGACCAAGGCGGGGTCGTGCACTGCAAAGGACAGATTTATTACTGTTCTTTTTTAATAAAGGCTCCTGTTTCTTTGTTATCCCCCTTTTCTGGTTTTCGGGAGGTGCCTTTAAATACTCTAACTACAATTTCTTATTCCAAGAACAACTAACCGTATTTTTTCTTTTTATTTTTATGATTGTTGGTTTCATTAAGCTGAAAGTGCTGATTTGGTGGCAGCTGAAACCAAATTCACACAGTTATTGACAGACAGGTGTCGATCCTGGCAACCAAGGTCAACAAACAAACCCAATCATTTCCTGTCTACTTGGTGTTTTTTTACCCCCCCATCTCTGAAGTGTTACTAACTGGCAGCTTTAAGCTAAACAAGAATGTTTCTGAAAATCATCTGGGTATGTCATGAGGGAAGGGAATCCTGTGTGAAGAACATCCCTAAGAGACTGGTTAACTGTGATAACTCTTTCTAGATTAAAAAATCCAACGTCACTAATGCCTTTAAAAGCTCACTGACTATTTGAAAAGCAAAACAATTTTAAAAATACCTGGAGAAATATAGAAGGACGCTGTTGGCTAATGGTATTTTTTCTTCAGGAGCGATTTGTGGCTTCCTTGATACGACTGCTCTAAAACACTTTTCTGATTACATGATGTTTATTTTATTAGTGTTTCTCCAGCATCTGGAGGCCACAACTGAGATACGTTTTGGTAGGCAGTGTTCTTGCAGTAACAACAATAGTGTACCCCCCCCCAGATTTCATTACTGAAATTGGTATGGGAAAGTGTGAGAGAAAGGAAAGACTGGTTTCTGATCTCTGCTACACTTCTCTTGCCTTTTAATTATCTCAATAACCCATTTCCTCAATTTTTTATTATCCAACATCCTTACAACTGAGGCCTCTACTAAATATTTTCCAGTATCAGTTTTTGCTATTTTTTCCCCTTATAACAGTTCATTTTATTCTGCTCTGTTCCATTTGCTATTCCAAATTTCCTCTTCCACTCATTAACAACAACAACAACAAAATCATGCAAATAAGCATTTGAAAAACTACCATACAACAGCTTTCTGTATCATGATAGGGACAGCAGGGCTCGTGCACCCGCTCCTGAGGAGGCTGGTTTGACTTTGACTTTACAAAGCTGGGGTTTTTTAACTGTTTTTTGCCTCAATTCCTCCCCCTGAACTGACAGGGGGGGAGTCTTGAAGCGCAGAATCCAGCAGTATCCCTGAACGTTCAAACATAGCGTGTGGTTATGAAAGTCAACCTGGGGTCCTGTGAGACTGGGTTTAATTTACTTCTGTTTGTGAAAATCACAGTGCGGAACTTACGGGTATTACACTGGGGTTAATAACTGAAGTTTAAAAAGCGTAGCAGGGAGGGGAATTGATCGCAAGCACAAATGTTAGGCAAGTAACTCGTAAGACAGCACGTTTCTGAGAGCCAGGGAAAGGTCATTTGTGGAAGGGGAGCACTTCTAACTGCCAACGAGCCCAAGCTGACCATCTCTGTGATGGTTATTCTGCCTAGTAGGGCATTACCACCTCTCCTGGAGATGCAAAGCTCATTTCCATTAGCACCCATGGGAATTTTGCAGGTAGCTCAGCAGGAGAGGACGCCTGCTCTGAGAGGATGGCCTTTCCCAGCTGGGGTTGAGGAGCACCACACAGTGCAGAGAATAAGCATCTTCCCCATGGCATCAAGGTATCTCAGGGACATGTGCCCTAAGCTATCTTGGGAGTCAAGGAACCTGGAGAAAATGCGCATCATGAAGCTTTTCCTTCCTGGCCTCCACGTGAGGCATTTGAGGCAAACTGACTGACTCACATCAATGAGTTGTCAATCCAGGTTAACTTTAGTGACAACAGCACAGCTTGAAAAGGCAACATTTTCTTCTACCCTCCAGCCCAGCTGTCCTTAGAGCTGTGGTCAGGATGGTCTGAGAAAAATAATTTTGCATTTATGTGAAACCATTACTTTCCAGATGCTTCGTCTGGGACTTTTATACAGTCTCTTGATTTCTTTTCTGCCAAATTCTGTTTCAAGGGTAAAAGCAGATTCACTCCCAGCAAAAGGGGTGTGCAAGCATGTGTATTCCTTTTGAAAATGCTTGAGATTTAAGCAGTTTCTCTGGGATGTTTCCCTTAAGATTAAATTTCCCTTCCCTCCTTTTACTTTAGCAGCTGGCACGATCTCTGTTGTTCTAACTCTTCTTCCTCTTTTTCCCTTCCTGTTTTGTTTGGTATTTCCAAATACAGAGGAGAAGCCCAGAATAAAGTAAGTATGAGGGGCAGGGAGTTTCAAACCCCTCGCATCACTTCTGATGTAGCAGAAGCCGTTAGACTGTCTATTAGGCAAACGGCCCCTAGAAGCCTTAATCCAAGCCTCGATCGTGCAACACCCAGCTATTCTTGCAAGCTTTTCCAGGATGTTTGCTTTTGCCAGAGGATGCCTTTGCTGTAGTTACTGGCCAAGGTCTTAAGACCAGTCACTGATAGAGTCAGAGGACTTGTGAACTGCTACAGCGGTCTCACAGTACCTCAAGAGATGGGTGGCTCTACAGTAAATCTCCTGAGAGAGGCCTGGGCTGGGGAACTACCCATCCATCCAGGGTCACTGTCAGTAGGAGGGGTGGGAAATGTTGGGCTGGGCTGACTAGAGCTTAACTGAGATTTCCTATGGACCTCCTAGCTTTGGGTGTCATCACCTTCCCTTCCCACTCCACCAGCTGCCCAGAACGGCATGTACAGCGCTGCACCAACAGCCCTCCCTGCAGATCAGCTCTGTGGTAGGGAATGACCATGGACTTTGGGAATGAAAAGGGCTTTTAGGGGTAACTCCCTGCCCTGCACAACCTTCCAGGAAGGACAACAGTCCTTAGTGCTATTCTGGAGCTGCTGTCCATCGACTTGCTGTTTCACCCCTCTGTATGTCCATCAACACCCCTCTTGGTCAGCATCATTCCTGAGGGCAGGACATCCGATGTAAAAAGCTGCCTGTTCTTTAAGATGAAAATACCTTTTTTTCTTTCTTTCCTTTTTTCTCATTTTTTAATATTTTTAAAATTTATTTATTTTTGTTTTCAACTCTCTGCAGACTAACTGCTCCTAAAATACCGGAGGGTGAGAAAGTAGATTTTGATGTAAGTATTCCTGAGACTGGCTGTTTGTCTGTACCTGAGCCATACAATGTGTGCAAACTCCTCCTGTATTGGATATTCCTGAGGATAAACTCAAGGACAAAAGTCTGGAAGCTTTACTGCCCATTCGCAGTGTAAGGCTACTCTCTGCTCCCTGAAACTCTCTGGATGCATTTGTTGCTAATGTGACTAAGCTAAAGTCATGTTATTTATTTTTATTTTCCTCTTTGAAGCCAATATATGAAGACAGGAGAAATTAAGTGTTTTAGGAGATCTCAGATTCCCTGTCCTGTTGGTGTAAACAGTTTGAAGGCTGCAGGTTGAAATAAAGGCCTATGCATTATCTGTTGCTGAGGAACACTACCTGAAATGATAATAGAATTTGAGTAATAAAGAGAGATCCAAATACATTCCTAGAAAGTTGGTAGAAAAATGAAGAAACTCCAGTGTTGAAAATCTCCACAGAAATATCTGCTTTGCTCCAAAATGCAGGAACGTTTTCTAGGTGAGATTCATATCCCAAAGCAAAGAGGAGGCAGCTAAGTATATGCAAAGATACGTAGCTAAGCAAAGCCAGGGATAAAATATGGTGAAGGGGAATGGAAGATATGGATTCTGTTCCCTTCTGAGCTCCTGATTGTCACCTGGAAGAGTCTCTGACTGTCTGTGACCTGCATCAATTGCCATTTAAGCTAATTCCATAAATTTCTATGGATATCTGCAGATACCTTCTGCTTTTGTTTCTGTTTCTTACCCAGAAGGGTGCTGGGAACGTCCAGGGCATATTCATAGAGCAGTATGGGCTTACTTAATGAATTTTCCTGCACTTCTAGGATATCCAAAAGAAAAGGCAGAACAAAGACCTGATTGAACTGCAGGCCCTGATTGACAGCCACTTTGAAGCCAGGAGAAAGGAAGAGGAAGAGCTGGTTGCCCTCAAGGAGAGGATTGTGAGTCCTTGTACTGCCTTTCCCCTGTACTAGACTGAGAGATCCTCTGTAGAGGAGAAATTGAATCCATTAGTCCGCTGTCAGTCAGTTGTTTGGCAGCAAGTTGTATTCCCATGTTACTACTGCCCAAGTGACCACCAAATGGCTTCTCGACACAGCTGCCCCCTCTCTCAGCCTCTTGTTTTACACCTGGGAACTGCACGTGAGACCCTTCCACCTGTTCTGGCAAGGGAGTAGGTGGCTCGCCCTCTGCAAAGCTCTTGGTGGTGGGGTGTAACACTGGAAGCAGATAAAACTACAATGATGACTCAATGCCTCCACTTCTTGCAGGAGAAGCGGAGAGCTGAAAGAGCAGAGCAACAGCGAATCCGAGCTGAAAAGGAGAAGGAGCGTCAGGCAAGGCTTGCGGTAAGTGTCTTTGCATCTCTCCTTGTCTCAGTATCAAATTGGAGGAGATCTCTAGAGACAGCAAACCCACAGGTTCTGCCCGTTTCAGTCCAAAAAAGAAATGACTACCCTCTTAAAGTGAGGGTAGGAACCAGGAGCTGCCAGTTCTCATCAACACTCTCTCATCTGATCACATTCCCTGCAGTGACACTGGCTGCTGAGGAAACTGTGAGTCTCCCCTAGAGTAACCTGCTTCTGTGTGTCATGCTCCACAGGAGGAAAAGGCACGGAGAGAGGAAGAAGATGCCAAGAGAAAGGCTGAGGATGATCTCAAGAAGAAGAAGGCTCTGTCCTCCATGGGTGCCACATACAGCAGCTATCTGGCTAAGGTAAAAAGCATGGACTCGTGAAAGAAAGACGGAAACATTTAACCATGGGCTTGACTGGGAACAGTCTTTATTACAAATTGAGAAAACAGCTCAACCTTCCTTCTTCTGGACCCCAAGCAGCTTGCCTTACATTCTCTGTCACTGAAATAATTTCACTTAGCCTTAATTCCTGCAGCCTGACATTAACTGATGTTCTGAAAATAGGCTGATCAGAAGAGAGGAAAGAAGCAAACAGCTAGAGAGACAAAGAAGAAGGTCCTGGCAGAGAGGCGCAAGCCCTTGAACATTGACCATCTTAATGAAGACAAGCTGAGGTAACATGCTTATTCAAACTCAGTGAATTTAATCCACTGAAATTCTGTCTTGAATTCTTCTCCATCAGGAAAAAAATGAGGTAAAGGAGAGGTCCGTCCTTGAAATTAATCATGGGACAACGTTAAGTTGTGCTCTTAGTTGAGAAGAATGGAGGGGAAATTGGGATCTGTGGAGTTGTTGAAATCGTTTAGTAGCCATCTAACCATGCCCCCAGCATAGCACCATTAGCAGGAGAGGCTAATTAGGATTAGTCATTTACAGGACTAGGCTCAAACTTTAAACCCAGCTTTGAGATTAGTTGACCAAACCTACAGGCTGGTATCTGTAGCATTGTCGGGGTGAGTTATTGCTGCTAAGGCATGAGTACTGATCTCCACAGAGGCTGGAAGTTTGGAAGCTGAGTCCTCTGGTGCAGATGGTCTGGACTCCACACGTTGGAGTTGATGTATGATTGAAAGATGAATTGGCTCACCCCAGCCCTGAAACAGATGAGATTGCACAATGGCAGCAGCTTGGCTCATCTGGGTGGCCTTCAGAGTCCTTGTTCCTTCTCATCTGATTCCCCTGGACTCTTTCCTTAAGAAGAGGGGGAAAATTAAATCTACAGGAAATACCTCAGTGTGTGACATGCACAAGAGTGCAAGTCTAAAAGGTTCTCAGGTGAGAAGGTGGGAAAAATGTGACCTTGCTGATGAGCAGCTTTCAGAGAACGGAAAAGGTTTGCAGGAAGATGTGTGAACTGCATTAAATAAAACTTAAAAAGCCTCATTGCTAGTGCTGTGAAAACCATAGAAAATATATGATGTGATGTTTCTCCCATCTTCCTTTCCCCATAAACACACAGGGACAAGGCTAAGGAACTGTGGGACTGGTTATACCAGCTGGAGACTGAAAAGTATGACTTTACAGAGCAGATCAAGAGGAAAAAATACGAGGTGAGTTAAGAAGCCATTTTCCTAATGGCACTGGGTCCAAAATGTAAAAATCTCTGTGGCCAAAGCCACGTGGTGACATCTTTTGGGTCTCCGGTGCCCTTTTGCAGTATTTAAGCAACACGACACTTGGAACTGCACTCCAATAACGTACATGCTCCAGATTGGATTTCACATTTTAGGCTGAAATGGAGTAGACCACTCTGAAGGTTTTCAGTGCCCTGTGGAAAGGCAATCCCAAAGAAAAATGGGCTCCCCCCTTCCTCAAATGTTCATGCTTGTTTGCCTGTAGGTAACTGTGGCCTCAAAATTCAGTAACCCTCCATCCACTCATCTCCATTGCAAAGTAATTGTTTTAAATCCATCTTTGATTTCCCACTTGAACGTTGTAAGTTTTATTCCCATCCCAGACAGATTCCCTGTGGACTGAGCTGTCTGGAGTCACTGAAAACTGTCTCCAGACAGGAGCATCTGACTGAAGTGTCATATGGTAATAAAATGGATGTTTCCTTCACAAACAGTCTCAGGGCAGGGCTGCACTCACCTACATCAGGTTTCAGTGGCTGAGAAATCCGACTGGATCTCTCTCCGCCTCACTTTCCTTTTAATTCCCAATCCCACAGACACGTGCTGGCAGGGAATGAGCAACACCAATGTAACTATCTCAATCTCTCTTAGATTTTAACAATGCGTTGCAGGCTGCAGGAGCTTTCCAAGTTGTAAGTACAATGAACTTGCCTGTGTAACAGCAGCAGCAAAGGCTACCAAATGCATGAGCCTGCCGCATGGTCTGAGGCTGGGTGCCAGAAACTGGCACTTGGCTCCAAGTGCAGAGAGAAAAGAGAAAACTGGATCTTGTGTCGCCCCCTTCCTTCCTTTTTCTCTCCTCTTTCATTCTTTGAAAAGACGTGAGGTGGTAATTTAAGAAAAGAGTCAAGGGATGTGGCTAAAGAACAGAGCACGCAACCCATTCAGACCATCCCTAAATTTCCCCTCTGAACCTCTGGTACTGTGTGTGTGGAGGAGACACCCTGGTGCACCTGGGATACACACAGAAGCTTAGGGCTGCATGTGCAATAGCCTGGACTTCCCAAACAAGAATGGTATGAGGTTTGGAAAGGTTCTCCACCTTGTGGCACATGCTTATCCATATCTGAAGTACTGGAGCGGGCTGGCTTAAGGATAACAGGTCAGCTGGGTGTAGGAAAACAGGAGTTAAGGCAGTGCCAGGGGAAACTTCCCTGCCATGGGAATGAAACCTTGGCATAAACAAAGAGTTGAGTGGCTGCAGCTGAAAAGCACGGAGAGAAAGCACAAATGAGCAAAGTAGAAGGAAAATGCACAGCTGAGCTGGGAGAAGTGGAGGGACAAAGGGAAGGTGAGAGCAGGAAAAAAAGTGAGGAGAGAGGCAAGTGAAAATGGCAAAGGGAATGAAGGAGACCCAAGCAAGGATGCAAGGGAGAGACAAAGGAAGGAACTGGGACACCCAGGAGTGGAGCTGTTCTTGAGCTCTAGTGTCTGTTGCTCTTTGGTGCTTCATTGGAGAGTGAGTGTTACAGTCACTATCACAGGGTTATCACTGAAGGTAAGTCATGAGTCCTTGGGTCAAACTGAAGACAACTGGCTCTCCTCCACCCTTGGGAAAAAATACTCGGTTGCAAAAAAATAATTTAAACCACTGCAGCAGATATTAAAACTTCCATGAGTAAGTACAAAAGCAGGTGACCCCCTGATCCTTCCTTCCTTGTGTTCTCCTGTTCCCGCAAACATTTTGGTCTCTTATTTTGTTGCTGTTTGCCATGGAAAGACATGAGCCAGGATATACCAGCTGTCGGGCCAACCAGAATGTATGACTTTTGTTCTTCTTGTTTTGCACGTGGGGAATGTCAAGTGCCGCTTTAAATATTCAAATGTTGGGTCATCAGTTCTTGGACCTGCAGAGCTGGTGGAGAACTCTTGAATTACACCAAAAGCAGAAGCAAAGCATCTGTCTTGGACAGTGCATTTTTTCCACCCCAGGAAAACTAGGTAGAACACTGACTTGGTTACAAATGCAAAGGTGAAGGGGCAAGAGAGGGCTCTCTATCACACCCTAGTTCTGGAGGGCTTTTCCAGTACCTGAGCTGGAGGAGTCCCAGCATTTCAGTAGTGAGTCCAGGACTGAGGGTACTAAGTCAGGCCATAAGGTGCTCATCCTGTGCAAGGTAGGTGTTTGCTTTCCTGTGCACCAGGTTGAAACGTGCAGTTTACCCATGGCTACACAAAGAGATGCTCCATCTTGTAGGACAGACTCTCTGGTGGCTTGCAGTCATCAGCAGAGCTTGGGAAGGTCTTCAGAGCCTCTAGTTCAACCTTTTCCTTTGTGGCTTCTGAAGCTCTCAAATATTTTATTCCTCAGCCCCTTTAAAAGTTGTATCCTCTTATTAGATGAATGGCTGGGAAAGTGGTGACTGCTGCGAGCTCCTCGCCTCCTGCTCTGCCAGCCAGCAAAGGTACTCCAGCAGAATGTGACACTCATCTTCCATTCTTGACGTCCCCATCCAAAGACCACTGAAGCTCTTTGATCTTACACACTTCCTAATGTGTAGGAGTAGGGGAAGAGTGAGAAGGTGAGGTTGACCCATACAGGTGATGGACCCATCCAAGAGCTGGGTGGACTCATTCTGGTTCACTTGCCTGAAGTTTGATGCGTGAGTTCATAAGAGACTAATTTGTATACATAGGAACTCTTCTAATAAGGGTTACAAATTTCTAGCTCTTCTTTCCTTCGAGATGTGAATTTGGCTTGCAGATTTATTGCCAAGGAGCAACATTTCTCTCCTCCAAGCAAGGGTGAGCTTTTATTTCAAAGGAATTATTAAACCCTACCATAGGCACCTGTTTCTGGCACTTCAGCAGGTAAAACTCCCTTCCGGTGAGGGAACAAGGTTTGTTTATCTCTAAAAACCCTGGTCATGTATGTTGTTTGCAGATTATCACCTTCAGGAACCGGATCGATCAGGCTCAGAAGCAGTAAGTACCTATATCCCCTTGCCAGCTCCTGGCTTGGAGATATCTTCTCAGTGTTCAAAGTAGTTGCTTCAGCCTCCATGCCAACATTTTCTTCTTGCAATGAAATGTGGCTAGAGATGGAAGGGCAACTCTCATCCTGCCTCACATTGAGAAAATGAAGTGGAAACTGAAGTGAATGTAACAGCTAACAAGAAAAAACTTCATGTTTCTTCACACCATGTCTGTAAAACTTCCATCTGCTTACTGCTGGGCTTTTCAAACACCCAAGTGAGGTGCTTTGAATACTTGAGGGATTACAACCATTGTTTACAAAGGGTAAACATGTGGTTGCTAAGATTGTAAGGAATGGTGTGTAACAAGACTAACATCATGGGATTACTGTTGTGAGTTCTTTTCACTCCTCAGCTCCCTCCCACTTTCCTTCCCACAAGACCTGTATGCCATTTGATTTTTTTGAGTCTTAGATCTTTCTAACGGTTCTAAGCGTTTGGAGTGAACTTATGAGAGATCAGGGCTCGACAAAGCCTAGGGGCTAGGGTGTGTAGAAAATTAACAGACACGGAAGAGGAACTGCAGGGAAGCAAGGGAGGAGGGCTCTCCGGTGGTGGGATTCGATCTTCACTGTGCTTCTGTATCTTCTTAGCAAAGTCATGCCAGGAATGAAGTGGTGGTCTTTGATGACATCTTTGGATGGTGGGAGTGACCTGACACTGCCCTCCCACTTCCCAAAGCCACCCTGTCTCATCAGATGAACGGAGCACTGGGGGCTCAGTTGTCTGTAGATGCCAAACATAAGGCTTGACCTTCCCGTGGTATTTTCTATACAGAGCTGTAGGCTGATAAACCTCAGCAGAATGTGCAGCTGCAGAAGGGTGCCACGGTTTGTCTGGGCGTTGCTGCTCTTCTGAGGCCCAGTGCCACACCACCCACAACAGGCTGTACTGTTACCGCATGCTTGTTCCCCCAAAAGACACAATACTCTCTAAGGACGTCATTTGAAAAGGGTGCACTGAGGAGCCCACAGCTCGTGGGATTTCTGTGTACTTAAATTTCTCTCCACACCAGACAGACTCATTCCAGAGTAATGTCTGCTAATGTGTTATCTGAGGATCAAGTGATCCTTTTACTTCAGAATTTATTAAGTCTCCTTAAGCACACTCTTAAAGGTTAGGCACCACGTCAAACATTACAGGCACTTGTGGAGATAAAAGGACTCTCTGCATTTGAGGAGCCACCCAGCTCCTATACTGGGGTTTGAACCTGCAAAAGGGGCACTGAGATGAATTTAAGAGAAGCAGGAAACGCTCTGCTCTCTTATGTAAAAGGTCAATTTTTTGAATAGACCAAGTCTAACTTGGTCACAAGGTAAAGTATCCACTATGTGTACGTCTGTGTCACTGTGCGACCTCCTTCTGTAAATATGGCCAGTGCTCCTCAACCAGTCCACGGGACAGCACCACACAAAGCTCCCCAGACGTGTCATCCGCAGTTTTTCTTTCTGCTCCCTGGAGGAACCAGTGGTTCTGCAGAAGGCATCTCTGCAGATAGCAAGGCCCCATCACCTTGTGCTTGGCCCCCAGCCCCCTGCTCTGCCTTGTCAAAGAGCTGGCCCCCGTTTGCATGTTCAAGAAACAGCCTCATCATCACGTGTGTGAGATGGAAAGGTTTGGTGATGTGCCGCGCCCCGGAAGCCAAGGTGCTGCCTATGGGAGCCAGTGCAGAATCTAACTCAACTAACTTCACGCCTGGCCCCTCTCTGGCTCCAGGCGTGTGTTTCCCCATCAGAAGGTAAGTGGTCTGCATGTAGGATTGCCCGTCTGTGTGCAAGAAGATACTATTTGGAAAGAGCTTGCCCCAGGTGCTTTGCGTGGGGAGCGAAGCTGGACTGCTCCCACATGCACCATGAGCAAGACAAGGACACTGATGTGAGCAGAAGCTTAAGAAGTGGTTTGGACTATTTTGGAGGCTCTTGCTGTTGTGGTAGAAGGAAGAAGCCATTCTGCCTTTGCTAGAGCAAAGCAGTTCTTAGTTGTATTTAAATTATTGCTCAGCTTTTTGCTTCTGCTACTAGATGCCTAGAGCATCTGGGGAATTTGACCAGAGCTCTCTGATAATGAGGAAATTTTGTCCAGAACCAGCTCTAAATACTAAAATTCAGAATACAGCAGATTTGAATTTAGGAAATGTCAAGCCTGTGACTGGATAGGCCTGTCCTTTAGTTCTGAGACCACCCAGACTTCTGTCCTGATAATGCAGGAATGTGGAAGGGCCCACATCTTTCAGGCACACACATCCCAGCCCTTTACTAACAGCCTGAAGAGGAATCTTCTTCCACAATATCAACAATATTTGTCTTGGGATGTTCTCTATGGCAGGTGTGTCCGACACAGGAGAAGTGAAAGCAGCCCAAATCTAATCTAGGAGTCAGAAATGCACAGTGGTTGGCGAGCCCACCACTTCTGTCATACTGACACGTTTTTTTTCCTTTTGTATTGCAGCAGCAAGAAGGCAGGAGCCAAGGGCAAGGTTGGCGGGCGCTGGAAGTAAAGAACCAGGCAGGATGGCCCTTAGTGGTGTGCCGAAACCCTGCTGGTCTCCTCTTCCTTCCTTCACCAGTCACTTCTGTTCCCATGCCTCTGCGATAACAAAAATCGCAACATCAGCCTGGGTTGGCTATTGCTGCTGCTTTTCTTCTTTTTCTTCCTGGAGGAGTCTGGCAGCTTCCTCAGTCCAAAGGAAGCAGGTTCCCTGTGGAACTGAGCTGACTCCTTGCTGGCATCTTCAATTCCTGCTGAGCATGTCCTCTATCCTCCCAATACCAGACCTATGCTGTCCTGTAGATTGCTGTGTACAAATCTCTGGATTTTGTAAATAAAGCACAACCAGTATCTACTCCAACAGCAGCCCTCTGGAATGGCGTTTCATACTTTATTTAACAGCATCCCATTTTGCAAGGACTTGGGCATTGGTCCAAATCCTTACTTAGTACCATTAGATCCAGTTCTATCGCTGGGAATGAGACTCAACAAAGACCCAGGACTGGCGGGCCTGGTTGACAGCCACTGTCCACGTAGAAAACAAAAGCACTGCAAGTTCTAGGGGAGCTCATAATCTGGATGCAAAATGTAGCTGAAATCAACTTAAAAGTTTGAGTGAGGAAGGGAATCAAAGAATCGGGCACAAAGGAACAAGTCCATTGCAGTGGTAGTTTCCAGCACAAAGCATTTCTTAAATATAGAGAATGATTCATTCAAATATTACATTAAAATGTTTATCAAGGCAGTGAACCTACATTTAACATTAAAGCCCAAGACCAAAGTTTGAATTACTTGGTTAATCCAGTGCAGATGTCAAAACACAAATGGTTGTTACTAGATTTGGGATGGGAGCTATGCTGTAGGGCCTCTTGTCTTTGCCAGCTCTTGAAATGCCCTGTTGGAGGGAAGTCCACCAGAGATAGAGGTTCTCCCCTGTGGTTCCAAACTTCTGGCTGTTTCTGGTGCCTACATCCACACGCTCGCTCTTAGCGCATGCTACAGTGTCATAAACTCCTAACAGTTGTTTAGGTGTGAAAGAACTATTAAAAGTCCTATAGTCTAAGCCCCTTGCCATGGGGATGGTCACCTTCAACTAGACCAGGTTGCTCAGATCCCTATCCAACCTGACCTTAAACACTTCCAGTGTGATGGTGCAGCCAGAGCTTCTCTGGGCAACCAGTGCCAATGTCCTACCACCCTCATTGTCAAGTTTCTTCTGTATGTCCAGTCTAAACCTATCCTCTTTCAGTTTAAAATCACTGCCGCCTTGGTAAAAAGTCTCTTAAAGACCACAAGAAGGTCTCCCTGGAGCCTTCTCTTCTCCAGCTGAACAAGCCCACCTCTCCCAGCCTGGCCTCCCAGCAGAGGGGTTCCACCCTCCCATCATTGCTGGGGCCTCCTCTGGCCCCGCTCCAGCAGGTCCATGTCTCTGCTGTGCTGAGGACTCCAGGGCTGCCCCAGCACTGCAGGGGGGTCTCCCCAGAGCGGAGCAAAGGAGGAGAGTCATCTCCCCCCTGTAACCATGAGGAAAATGCCGGGGAAAGGCAGCCAGCGCTGCAAAGCCCTGCATGGGCGCCATTTTGCAGGCACTCCCCC
>VZZY01002630.1:667750-809479 GCA_013400335.1 Eurystomus gularis
GAGGGCCGTGTGAGCGGAGCGGGCTGGGCCGCGGCGGGGGGAAGGCCGGGCGGGCTGGGCTGGGCTCGGCTCGGGGCAGGGCGGCGGTGTGGGGGTGTTGGTCTGTCGGTCAGCGACGTCGTCTCCCCGCAGGTACCCGCTGTTCCAGCTGGGCGGCCCGCAGCTGCGGATCTTCCGGCCTAACTTCTTCATGCTGGCGGTGCGGCCCGGCGTGCCCCAGCCCGAGGACACCGTGCAGTTCCGCGTCTCCATGGAGTGAGTGCGGGGACGGCGGGGCATGGCGTGGCAGAGCAGAGCTCCTCGCAGCGAGAGCCGCCGTGGGTCTGGGCTTTTCTGCCGCGGGAAGGGTCCAGCGCTGCCCCGGGGGGTGCAGAGGGGCCCCCGCCGCTTCTCAAGCACACAGAGACCCCCTCTCGGTGCCACCCGGCCCGGCACACAGCCTCTTGTCGCTTCCTTCTGCGCTGCAGCTTGTTAGATGAGAGTGGGAAGGCGAAGTGTCAGACAGCACCCTTAGGGCTGGAGGAAGCGGCTTCTGCATCAGGGAGACCATTGAGAGAGCTCCGAGAGATTTAAGTACGAACTTTGTTTGGCTCCACTTCCAGAGTGTTAGTGAGGCTCGGCCTTCTATAGGATGGGCAGAGGAGGAAGGAGTTGCTTATGAAAATGATCATAGAATGGTTTTGTTTGGAAGGAACCTTAAAGATAATGGACTTGCAACCCTTCTGCCACGGGCTGGAACACCTCCCCACTGGACCAGGTTGCTCAAAGCCCCATCCAACCTAGTCTTGAACATATCCAGTGATGGGGCATCCACAAGTTCCCTGGGCAACCTGTGCCAGTGTCTCACCACCCTCAGAGTGAAGAACTTCTTCCTTACATCTAATCTAAATCTACTCTTTTCTAGTTTAAAGCCATTACTCCTCCAGTGGAAACAAGGTGATGTCCAGGTATTTGCCAGGACTTACTTAGCCTGACCAGTCTGGTTGCACCCACTAAAGCCCACAAGCCTGTAGTGGGTCCTAAAAAGATTAGAAGCTATTATTCAGAAGGTTAAAAAGGGTTCTCAGCTCAAGCAGTGAGAAAACCTGTCACTGAAGACAGAATATATCTGGGGTTTTGACTGTTGAGGCTACAGAGGATAGAATATTTGTCATTGTTCCAGTTGATGGATAATGAATTGCTGTAGCAGCGTGTGATCTATATTGAATTCGTACTTTTTTGTAGTGAAGCTACCTTGGTTACAAGGACAAGATGTATTTATTCTAGAGTAGCAACCAGTCTGTAAATACTCTGGCTCAGTTCTGTTTTATTTAAATATTTATACTTTTCCTCCTTTCTTTCCCAAAAATGTTTTTGCATTGCCCAGGATGACGAAAGTGGATATCAAGAATTACCTTGAAAAAATATACAACGTGCCGGTAGCTGCTGTGAGGACCAGGATACAGTATGGTAAGTGCAGCTGAGTATCCAGTAGGATGAACACAGCATCCCTGTACAGCTGGAATAGACCTTTCCTATCAAAAGATCCGGTAGATGGCAACAAACTTTGGTTCTGGGTGCTTAGTTGGTGACATCTGTCAGCTTTGTTGTTTATTTGTCCATTCCAATGAATATGCTCCACTTCATATTTAAATGCTTTGATTAGAGTATGGTGTAAGTCATCTTGACAGTTGTCTGGCTTGTGCTCTATGGTTTTGTAGTTGGTGCTATTTCTCCTTGAAGACCAGTGAGTGTCTCGCTTCAGAAGGAACTGTACATATATCCAGCCCAAGAGAATAAGGAAAGATGCTCCTAGTTAAGTCGTGCTGAACTCTGACTTGGACTCCTCTCTAACTGAAATAAGATAAATTAATACAGTATCATCTTTCCATTTGAATGCCTCCTTTCCCAGAGCCTCTTCGACTGCAGTTTGGCTGCGGCGTGAAGTCAGGAATATAGTTTTCATGATATTTACCTTTTTGATCCCCAGGCAGTGCACTAACCAGCAGGAGAGTGACTTGTTGGTTAGGATGTCTCTGATGGCTGGGTTCTTCTTTTTTCATGTGGTGACTTTAGGAAAGGAATTAAATGATTTGTTTATAATGGGAGGAGTAGGGAAGATTTTTAAAAAGGGATAGGAGAAAAGAGCTGGAGTAGTGAAAAATGGAGAATGAAAGAAAAATCTTCAAAAGAAAGCTGTAAAACTCAGACCATATAAAATAATTCTACATATAATCTGTAATATACTTATGTGAAAGCCAGAAGTAGATATATTCTATAATACCAAACATGCAGTTCCAAACATCATTGAAAAATTTTCATGCTTGTCCTTAGAACCATTTCATCACCCACTGCTAATGGAAGTGATGGTAGAGTATATATATTCAGGGGTGAGGTAGGAGAGGGGGTTAGAATGTCTGGTAATTTGGGAGCTTTAACGTCTGCCTAATGTGCAGAGACTCAGTTGAACTTCCCACTCAGTTGTAACCAGCACACTTGCAGAAGGTCGAGGTGCATATTAAAAAAAAAACCCAAACAACAGAGTGGAGTGTAATTAGCTGATGTATAAACAGTAGATCCAGCTCATTAGCTGGGTAGTAAAAGTAGACAAGTTTGAAGCTGTTGAGTGGTCATTTCCTCCTTGTCTCCCTAACGCTGTTGATTATGGCAGAACAGTTTATCCCCCTGGTCCCCTACTCGGGAGACTTTGCTCCTTGCTTCTTTGCAAACTTTGCATTCCTGTCAGCAGCCTGAGCCTGATAATGCCTCAGTTTCCTCCTTGAGGAGAGAATGTCCACCAAGTTCAGTCCTTTTTAGTATTTGTGGTACTGTGCTGCTAGTGAAGAAAGAGTATCCTCCTAACAATAAACCAGAACTAGTGAAGTCTCCCTTTCAGTTTGGCCTTGCTTTGGGGAACTTGGAAGTCTGGGAGGTAAAAGATGGAACTCTCTTCATTTCTGCAGGTGCAAACAACAAGAGGAACCATAAGAATCAGAGAGTGAAGAAGCCAGATTACAAGGTTGCCTACGTACAGCTGGTGAGTTAACAAGGATACTGGTGGGGAAGGAGGAGGGACTGTTAACCCACCAAGCTAGAGGGAACATCCAATAAACTGTCCACTTGGCTGAGTATTTTCTTTAATACATTCCAGAACGTATAGAGATTTAAATGACTTAATCTAAAACTCAAACTGAAACAAATGGTTAGTTTTTAAGTCCCGTATTTGTTTGAGGTCTGTATGTAAGTTATGGTCTGATGTCATATGGTGCTGCTTTGCCAATTGAGTTTCATGCTGACCCGGTACTCTGTGTGCTGGAAGATTCACGACTTCTGTGGTTGATTAATGAAATGTCCAGTAAGTGAAAGAATATATTGTGAGGGTAGGGAACTTCTTATTAAAGTTTTCTGGATTTCAGGGAAGACTAAGGCATATTCCTCGGAGAGCTTTTAGTCATGTCTAACAGGCGTGCTTTGTGGCTAAGCCGGGTTCTGAAATGTATGTTGGTTGCCCAGTGGAAAAGGAGCTTCATGTTCTTATGAGTTTCTCTCATAACAGGAGCATATTATAGTGTAGACTTCGCTTGGTCTTACCTGTCTCTGTGTCAAAAAGAAATGCTACCAGTGACAGAAAACCCCTTCACATACCAAAATTACATTAAAGGAATGCTATTCCTGGTTGCAAAACCATAAGCTCAAAATTGCTGTTGGCAACACAAGCTCAGTGTTACTCCATCCTGGAACAAAGATTCAGTGTGGGGGGAACACTGTGTGATCTTAAAGTCTGCGTAAGGCTTCAGAGGGACTTGGTGTTGAAGTAAAGAGGCACAGACAATGGGAAAGCTGATGGGTTTTTAATTTTTCAAAGTTTACATGCGCTTAAAAGTTTTTCTCTAAGCCCCTTCTGGGAAGGGGAGTGGAAAGCAAAGTGAAGAGAGAGTGTTTTTCTAGACAGCTCTTACCTTTAAAAGAATAGTATGAAGTACCATGTTATAGGAAGTAACAGAGTTGTATTTAGATGAGGACTAACTTTGATTGACTTGTGCTGAAGTGAAAGGCAACTTATCTCCTTCAGGATCTTCCTAAAAACCACATCCCTGTCCCAAGGAAGAGTCTGTGCTTTGGTGGGCAAATCCTCCTACATTGTCTATGCTAGGTTTTTGTCTGTGAGAGATCAGGTGTGACTGGTACCTTAAGAAGCCAGCTGAGGAATTGAATGCCGGGAGTAGTGATGGTGTATCTTGCAACTTGCTTTCTCTGAGTGTTGTTCCTTAGTAGGTAATTGCAGGAACTTTGCGTTGCCGCGGCTTCTGGCTGGTGACTTCTTTGCTTTAGAAACTCGTTTCCCAAGATGGAAGCTGATGTGGATCTTTAGGCTGTGATCAGTTTACGGATTTTATTTTGCTATATTTAACAGAGTTTTTTTTCTTTTGACTGTTGAGTTGAGGAGACAATCTGCAACCCTTAGGTACTTGGGGAGAGAGAGTGGGAAGCAGGATGCTGCTGTGATGTGGAGCAAGCCACTCATCTTAGGCATTTATTTCACATCAAACCTCTGAATCTAGAATAGAGCAAAGGATCACCCAGGCTAGTTTGGTCCTGGAGGCAGTCACGCAGCAGGAACTGGCTGTTCCTCCAGCCTCGTGTTTTCTCTGCTGGGCAGTGCCCAGGGTCCTGGGGTACTGCGGCCGGGGGCTACTCTTGGTATGTGAGACAGCAAGTGTCCCATCCTGCATTGTCCTGATAGTGTCACCCTAAGTTTTTTAGGGGTTGCCACCTTTTCTGTCTGTCACATGAAGGGGATCGGGGACCACCTTTTGGTGTTGCATTTGGTGCTGTGGATGTGGTGATGAGGGACACGGTTTGGTGGTGACTGGGCAGTGCTGGGTTAACACTTGGACTTGATGAGCTTAAAGGTCTCTTCCAACCCAAACGATTTTGTGATTCTGTTTCATCTCAGTTAAGGGTTATTAAACTCTTGTCTGTGGCGCTTTGTCTGTGCATTTTCCCCTCACCTCATTCCTGGTCTCTTTGCTCTCTTTTTTCTTATCATTGTTGCTGTTTGTTAATTCCTTTTACATTTAGGTTTGTCTGTCTTTTTTTTTTCCCCATCTCTTTTTCCTTTTGTTCTTTGCTTTTCATCACTAGGTCTGATGTCTCAGACAATGAGCTCCCAGTTCTGTGTTCGCACCAGCTTTAAACAGTGGGTGAGGCCAGAAACCCAGTGTCATTTCTGAAACAGAAGATTTTTGCCTTTATTCTCATTCATGGTGTGATTCAGGCCGTAGCAGCCCCCATGCAGACCATTGTTAATTCCTGCCTAATTTAGGAAAGTCTTTGGTAACCGCTGTAAAATCCTTATTTTGAGGAGAATTAGTTTGCATCTGCTGTGAGTCAGAGGAGCTGGGCTTTCCCACCATTTTTACCAGCTGTGTTGTCTCTCATTAATCCAGTTTCAAGTTAAAACTGCTTATGACTGGAAAAATAAGGATGTTTTTGGAAGGTTTTGGGTCCATCTTTCTCTTGCCCACTAGGTGGAAGTGTTGCTCTTTCCAGCCTGGTTTGGTCGGGGCTGTGGTGTGAGTTACCTGGATGAAATTGTGTCTATTCTCCTGACCGTTTACGCTTCCCTGCTTCATAAACCATCACCTCATGTGTCCCAGCGCAACACCCATGTCCATTAACGTGCTCTCAACGGTGGAAGGTGTATGAAGTCATAGTCAACATGCCCTTAGGTGCCAGATTAGTGCCCCAGCTGTTCCACATGTAAGAGTTGTTGTCCTTTCTTTTCCAAATACTATTTCTTGGAGATTCTGAGCTGTTTACTTTAGTCTCAGGCTGTAACTGGACAAATACATGATCTATCCAAGCATAATATTTTTACGCTAAAAAAATACCTCGAATCATAGAAGGCTGTGGATCAACAATATCTTCCCATTCCAGAGTCTGCCTGCCTTTTTTCACCTCTTTTGGAATGTGGTGAGAAAGGTTTAAGTTAGAGACTTACGGCCTTGGGTATCAAATGCTACTTTTTTACACCGTTTTGTTTTTTAAATGAAAAACCAAAGCTATATATCTTTGCGGAGTAGATAAAATAGTACTTTGCGGAGTAGAAAAATAATACAGCAACCTTTCTCCTTACTCCAATAGAGTTATACTTATCCTAATGTTATTAAAAATAAAAAAAAAAGCAGCGAAGAAAACCAGTGGGAAACTTTACAGTTGCATCAACATCAGGGAAATTAAAAAACAACAACAACATCCCCTCCTCCTCCTCCTTCAGCATTCTCACTGGTTTAGCTCAACAGGTGTTAGCACCCGTGGGAGCACAACTGGAGACAAGCCTCTGGAATCCAGACCTATTTTTAATTAAACCTGTTTTGAGAAATCTAATGGAGATGGCAGTAAAAAGGAGTCTGACCTTGTCAACATTAGGACTAACACCTATTTAGCGGCATGAGTGATGGCACCGGTGGGAACATTTTTATGCAGATACTTTCTCCTCAAGCCCCATTTCGAGCGTCCGGTACATTTGTGGGCATTAACCCATTTGCACATCAGATGGGACAGCAGTTTTCTTTTGACATGGAGTGAATTCAGAGGAGACTTGGATACTTCATGCACTGCGTGGATTTTTGAATTTGCTTTCTGTGCTGTTCTACCACACGTTTTAATATCAGGTGTTACCACCGTGGTGGTAGGAGAAGTGTTCAAATGCACCAGATTATTAAACGTAGCTGTGTTTGCTGCTACTGCTGGCCTGAATCCCATGCTGTTGGGAGTCCAACATTTTTGTAGTTAACGATACTATAAACATCACTTTTTTTTCCTAATTCTGAAGGACAGTAGTAAGTGCTTCAATTATCTAAACAATCAGAAGATCTCCCTGTTGTTTACATGATCCGTGTTTGCTGCGTCATTCCTGCACAATCGTATCTGTGCTGACCTTCCATTCCTAAACTTTTCAAGGGACATAAAGGTCAGAGAAGTACAAGTGAGTTTGTGCCTGATAATCCTTCCAGCAGTTTCCTGAAACGAGGCTCAGCAGTGGAAAAGTGAACACTTGACTTCATGGGCCTAATTATGCTCACTTAACCTCGTGTTAAAATAAATGGAGGCAATTTGTACCCCTCTCTGTGATAAATTCTTCTACAGACACGGAGACCAAGGTGTGTTTTCACCCTTTCTAATAACAAAGGCTTGAAGTCTAAGGGTGAAAAGACCTGTTGAATGTTTAGGTCACTTTTTATCTTGAAGGATGTTAGCATTTAACAGAGGAATCCTCATAAGGCCTGGTGTATAAATCAGTATTTTTACTGATATGCTGAAGCGAGGATGAGAGTTGTTCAGGAGTAGAAGTTTAATGTCTCCCATTCTTGTTACTGGACTGCACATTTCACTTGTACATAACCTTAGGATTTGTAGGAAAAAGGGAAGGCTCTGGGAAGATCCTAAATTGTTAATAGCAATGAGTAAAATCATAGAATGGTTTTGGTTGGAAGGGACCTTAAAGGACCTTGAAGTCTAGTTTCAGCCCTCCTGCCATGGGCAGGGACATCTCCCACTAGACCAGGTTGCTTAAAGCCCCATCCAGCCGTCTTGAACACATCCTCAGCCTCCCTGGGCAACCTGTTCCAGTGTCTCACCACCCTCATAGTGAAGAACTTCTTCCTTACATCTGATCTAAATCTCCCTTCTTCCAGTTTGAAGCCATTACCCCTTGTCCTGTCACTACAAGCCCTTGTAAAAAGTCCCTCCCCAGCTTTCTTGTAGATCCCCTTCAGATACTGGAAGGCTGCAATAAGGTCTCCCTGGAGCCTTCTCTTCTCTAGGCTGAACAACCCCAACTGTCTCAGCCTCAGAAAGAATTCATCATGTTCCCTTTATTTTTCAGGTATTTCAGTACCACCTCTCTGACTGTCTTTGGTTTTTTTTCTCCTGTTTTTTAACATTTTAAGGGCTCACTTAGATATAAGAGCATGTGGTGGTAGCACTTATCCTGACAAATTCCAGAGTGTCAGTGTTATCACCTCACATTGGTGAAAAATTTATTTCACTGGCAGTGCAGCATCCAGTTCCAAGACTAAATGATCTGAGCAACATGATTGTTTTTTTGCCAGTGTCTGTCTTTTGTACAGGATTTTCTTTTAGCATAGCTATGTTGAGTAGGAAGGTGTTCTTATTTTCTCCCCCTTTCTCTGAACTTTTAACTAAGGTAATTCTGCTGGCTGATGTTCCAAAGGAGGACCAGGACCTTGCCCTTTTAGAGCTTATTTCAGCTTACGTGAATTTCGGTAATTCAGTAACTCAAGGGATGGCAGTGGTTAAATGGCTTGCAACAGGTGAAACAGTGAACAAATGTAAGGTTTATGAATATGCTGAAGTTTTACTTTCTGGCTGAACATGCCAGTTGTTTGCTTTATTTCAGTTAGGATTTAGCCTGGAGAAAAGGAAGCTCAGGGGAGACCTTTTCGCTTTCAACAACTCCCTGAAAGGAGGTTGGAGCCAGGTGGGGGTCAGTCTCTTCTCCCAAGGGACAAGTGATAGGACAAGAGGAAACAGCCTCAAGTTGCACCAGGGGAGGTTTAGGTTGGATATTAGGAAAAATGTCTTCACCAAAAGTGTTGTGAAGGGCTGGCCCAGGCTGTCCGGGGCAGTGGTGGAGTCTCCATCCCTGGAGGGGTTTCAAAGCCATGGAGATGTGGTGCTGAGGGACATGGTGTAGTGGTGGCCTGGCAGTGCTGGGTTAATGGTTAGACTCAATGATCTTAAAGGTCTTTCCCAACCAAAACAATTCTATCGTTCAATGATTTCATTCTGAGGATACATTTATCATATGATTATCAAGTAGTTGCTATACAGAATGGAAACCTTCTACCAAAAAAAAGTGTAAGGAAAAGCAGCAGTGAGTCCAGGACTGACAATCTCTCCATTCCTTTGGTGGACCTTTTTTTGAGATGGTGGCATATGAGCTTGAACCTCAGTAGCCTCTGGCGTTGTGTGGAAGATGCACTGAACGTAAATATGCCTGGACAGCCTCACAGTCCTTTATGTAAGTTGATGCCTTTGGTATTTTTGAAATTTTGAAATACCCAAGATACAAGCTTCTTCTGAAAACTAGCTACTGAGCATGCACAACAGCTATTTTTCATACAGCTTTCATCACTCCAGAGTCTTACAGTGCAGTATTACTGCATAGTATTGTTACTTAAGATTTATCAACCTTCAGTTCTCAGGGTGTAATGTCTTGGCTGTTTCGAATCGTGTCTGGCTGCCAGCCAAAATCAGAATTTCTTCACAAAACAAGAGCTGGAATGAGCCGACTTGTCTGTGCTGATTTTGATTTATTAAAAGACTCCAGATACAGATTGACATTTTCAGCTCAATATTTGACTTTCACCAGCCTTGAAATGGGAACTGCGAGCGCTTTGATAAACAGCTGAAAGGTTTGTCTGGTTTTGCCACAGCCTCTGTGCATATCTTTTTGTCGTTGGGGTTATTTTTTTTTCACTCTTTTTGAAATAATAACTGTTTTGCAATGCTTAGTGAATTACCAGGGATGTTGTTAGTATGCTTTAGGGACGGCTTTCCTTCATTCTCCAATGAGGGAGCGCACAGGTCCTGGAAGCACACCAGAATGGACGTACTGCATAACAAGAACAGTCCCTTACTATGCTGTTACCAATATAAATAGTTCTCAAATTTTCAGTGTAGGTGGTAGGCCTACCATGTTAGCCTGAATTATTTTCTGACTTGTTTCACTAAAATGGCTTCCTTGCCAGGGCAGCAGAGTCCTTTGTATCGGCCCTGTCAGTCCTATAGAATCATAGAATTGTTTTGGTTGGAAGTGACCTTTAAGATCATCAAGTCCAGCTGTTTCCCCAGCACTGCCAGGTCACCAATAACCCATGTCCCTCAGCACCACATCTCCATGGCTTTGAAATCCCTCCAGGGATGGGACTCCACCACTGTCCTGGGCAGCCTGGGCCAGACCTTGACAGCCCTTTTGGGGAAGACATTTTTCCTGATGTCCAACCTAAACCTCCCCTGGTGCAACCTAAGGGAGTTTCCTCTTGTCCTAAAACAGCCCCGGGGCTCTCAGCCTTTCCTTGGCAGAGAGATGCTCCAGTCCTTGCAGCATCTTCACAGCCTCTGCTGGCCTCTCTCCAGTAGTTCATGTCTCTTGAACTGGGGAGCCCAGAACAGGGCACAATATTCCAGAGGTGGCCTCAGTGGGGCAGAGTAGAGGAAGAGGAGAACCTCCCTCGACCTACTAGCCACACTCTTCTGTTTAATGCACCCTAGGACACCATTGGCCTTCTTGGCCCCAACAGCACACTGCTGCCTCGTGGTGAACTTGCCCACCAGGACATTACCCATCGGTAATTTAAAGGTACAAAAGCGTTGAAACCCCAGAGTGTTCACAGTGAAAAGGAAAACCTTGATTTGTTCCAGTTGATCTTATCCAGGCTCGAATCAAGGCAGGAGCAATGTACACAGCAGCTCCCTTGTTGTTTTTGTAGTATGGTCAGGCTTTTAGGAAACCCCCAAGAAGTATGTACTACAAAAACAACCGGAGCATTGCTGGCTATGAGTTGATATTTCCTAGATTCTAGTCTGGATAAGCTCAAGTGGGATAAGTCATGTTTTTTCTTTCCAAAGTATATGCTTGAGGTTTAAATTCTTTCACACCTGTAAACTACCAGATTGAGCATATATGGCTAAATGAAACATAGCACACATTCAGCTGGGGCAGGGACACGGCGGCGGCATTTTGGGGTTTAATTAGGTCACTTTTCTGATCCCAAAATGTGGTGACGGTAGCTGTGTTGTGGAAGGCTCCTTTGATGTCCTTTGTGGAACCCTTTCATAACTGGGCTTCTTGTTTGATTATATTTGTTGCACAAATTTAAAGAATGGCTGATCAGGAAAAAAAAAAAAAGCCCCTGCTGTGTTTATCTGAAGCAATGAAATGCTTTTATTGAGATTTCTGCATGTGCTGTTCTGCCAGAGAAGTTGTTGTATGGGAACATTTGTAAGTATTTTAGAGCGTAATTTCCAAGTTATGAGCTATTGGTTGTGAGTTTTACTGCGCAGAGTCCTGCACAGAATGGAAGGGCTGATCTTGTTGAGTTTCATGAAGTTGTGCTTAGTGCAAACACCGCTAAAAAGTAAGTAGGTAATGTTAATGGGATAGAACATTTCCCCAGAATAATGGTTTCCTGCTGTTAGATAAAAAACAGAGACCAAGCAAATGTTTATTTTCCAAGTGGGAGACACAGATCTGATGATGATGTTTCACTGAAGTGACTTGTCTGTTGGGCAGAATGACTGATGCAGATGTAATCACTTTAATCTCATTAGTGATGTATTAGACGGATTGTTCCCACTGTAATTGCTTTACGCTATAGTCTTTATTCCAGTTGATAAGAGACTGCTGATATCTGTTATTCTGTATTCCCGCACTGCACCCTCCAAGAACAGCTGCTGGGACTGTTCCTTCTCATCCTTAGCTGCAATCCAAACAACTATAACCACTGCTCCTGTCCCGAGTGTTAACAGAATGACTGCCCACTCCACTGTGTAGTTCCCCAGTGGTGTTACTTTCACAAAATCACTTATTTTGCTCATCTTGCTTTTACTGCATGACTCATACAACAGCTCTGAGCTGGTTCAGAGACTTTGAAGAGGTGTCTGTCTTCTGACCATTCATCCGTATTGAAAAAAATAGATGTCAGTGTCTTAATTAGCACGCAGAAGAGGCGAGGCTGAAAGTTAGCTCTTTTTTGGGGGGGGATGTCTGTGTATCTTGGGGAGAGGGGTGGAGAGAGATCTTGGGAGGTTAAGAGGTACCATTTTGCACTAACTGAAACTTCAGGGTGGTCTTTCATTGTAAGTATGTGCATCATAGCTACTGCAGAAAGGCTGGAATGTCTCTCTGACCATTTGTTTTCTCTTTAGGGCCAAGGACAAACCTTTCAGTTTCCCAACCTATTTCCAGAGAAAGAACAAGACACAGAAACTCGTTCTTTTGATGACTTAAAGGATAAATACATGGAGAGAGAGAAGCAGAAGGAGAAAGGTGACCCCAGACGAGGTGGAGTCCCCGATTGGTTTGGACTTTGATGCAACAAGCCAGCTGCCTTCCTTTAGGCTCAGAGGGATTTTCATCCGCAGAACTTGCACTCTGCCCTTCTTGTAATGACTGAATGTTTATTCTTGAGCAGCCCTTACTAGCGTGTCTTTTTTCTCCCTGCCTGTTTGTGCATGACTACAACAAAATGGCCCTAAAGAAATAAAAAGGTAAAATAAATCTGTGACTGCATCAGGTTTTCAGTGAACTTCTCTCAGTGAACTTCTGGACTACTCAAATGTGGAATTTTGTTGTTGTTTCTGACTGTGAGAGTGTCACTGCGCTTACCACCTTCACTCTTCTGCAGGTTGTTTTGAGTAGAAGGAGGAGACATTTAATTTTCCAGGGTAAGCTTAGTTGGCATTGAATAGAACGTATAAAAGTCAAGGTAGGTCAGTGGGAGGTGGCCGTGAAGGTGTAAATAACTGGACTGTAGGCTCAGGACGTGGAGTTCCCTTAGCATCAGGGCTTGTGTCCTGCTGTCCTGTGCATCGCTTTCCTTGCATCTCCTTTCCTGGAGACGTGCATGTGGTCTGAGCACACTCCTTCAACGGTCGCGTGGCATTCTGGAGACAGGGTTTGTGTGATAGGCTTTGGTGACTGGGCACGTGTGCGTTTGATCTCCAGAAGCATCAAGGAGCAGACAGAGGTGGGGCACGGTCTCTGCAGTGCAGGTAGTTGCCTTCTGTGGCCAGCCTGCCCTAGGAGTGTTCACTGGCAGGGTTGTGCTCGTATTCTGCAGCTACCTTGCAGTGCTGGCAAGAGTCCTGTGTGGACATGGTTGTATTGGCATTGAAATGCTTCTGCCAGGGTAGTTTTGTGCTCAGGACTAATAAATAGACGCTTTCTCCTTTTTCTGGTGCTGTTGCCTCTACTTCCAAGTTGCTTGTGCCTGGGCAGTGGCAGAACTTCTCTAGATCTTCAGGGCTGCCACGTTCAGGTTTTACATTTCTTGGTTCTGAGGCTGTTTCTCCTAGCTCTGAGAAGGGTATTTCCTTTTTTCCTTTGTCCACTAATGTGCTCTGCTGTTGTGTCAGAAACAATGAGGGAACAGAGATGCTAGGAAGGACTTCATCACAGAGAGAGGAGGATGTTTTTCCGCAGGCCTTTGGCTATAGCACCAGCACAGGCAGGGTTAAACGTATGGCTAATGCTTCCCTGGCTTTTGAATTCTGCCACTTGGAGCCATTGGCAGGGTCATGAATGAGCCAATGCCTTGAATGCTTCTACCCGGGTGCTCTCCTTTATTGTTCAGTTTCTGAACTTCTTGTTTGGACAGCTAGCAAGATGTTTACAAGGAAACAGCTGTTCCCCAGAGAGGCAATCCAAGGAGGATTTTATGCACCCCCTTCTGTTCATTAGTCACCTCTTTCCCCCTGCTACTTCCCTTCTCCATCTCCTCCTGCGGTTTGTTGCTTGCGACTCTCCCACCCCGCTCTTTGTCCGGGTTCCAAGGGGGATCGTGCATGATGATCTGAGTTAGCTGGTGCTCGAACAGAGAGATGCTCTCAAAGAGGAGAGAGATAAGGGAGGATTTGCTACTCCCAGCCTGCCAGCACAGTCACAATAGTAGATGTGGAAAAATACTGACTTCACTGAAAACAGTTTGTATGCTTGGCATATCTGCAAAGCCAACACTTCCAGGGTTTTGTAGTGACACGTGAAACTCCAGGTTAAATCAGGAGCTGGCCTGCGCTTTTAAAGTAGGAGGGCTGAATTTGTCTAGACCCAAGGGTCTCTCCTCTGCTGTATGCATCCCTTCCCCCACCACCTTTTTTTTAATATGTGTGTTTTTAAAGGGTCTGTTTTTCAAGCTCCCAGTTCAGCGTGGAGCTGATCCATATTGGGGCTGACACTTTGTTCGTACAATAGAGTATTGTGGAGGTTGCTGGTTTTTTTCTTCACTTTCTTCTGTGGTCACCTCCAATAGAGGTAAATCCATCTTCTTTGCCATGGTGAAGATAAAATGAATTCATCTAGCGCTGCCATGTATCTTCCTAACTGATTGGGCAGCCTTGCTCGAGCAAGCAAACAGTCAGATACAGGATAGTTCTGGATAAATGGGGCTATATTCCATGTGTTAGGTGTTAAACAAGAGATATACGAACCGTCAGCCTCTCTGCCTTCCCTGTTAAATCCGCAGGAGAGGTTGGAGTCAGCAGCTTCTGTACTGGCATTGAGGACCCAAGCTGAGAGGAGTTTATTTGCAGCCCCAGATATACTCTAGGATGAGTGAGTATCAAAAGTCCCCTGGGTAGGTCCACTGTGCTTTGCTACTCTCTGATTTCTCCATGACTGATTAATTTCTAGCTCATGTTCAAGACAGGTTTCTATCTGGAGTGGCAGAAAGGGAAGAAATAGAGAAACGAGTATACCTGTATCTAAATGAAGTTGCTGCAACCAAAGTCTGGCAGGTAACTCAAGCTGATTAAAAGAGCAATGTTACCAGCAGCCTCTAAAATAGTCTTCTCCTGAAATTAAGGTAAGATTGAAAGAAAATTCCAAACCCCTGACCCACTGTTATTTTGCTTTAATGCTCCTGATTGCCACGGAAGTGAGATTTAAAAGATCTCGAGTCTTTCCCAGTCCCTTGTTGGCCAGTGTTTCTGAGGAAGTGCCAGTGCTTAATACGATCTGGTGTTTCACTGCTTCCCAAATCCCATCCCCAAAATGTATAGGTAGGCTAGAAGATAACAGAGATGATACTTGCATGTGAGGGCAGAGATTGTACCAGGTACCAGAGAGAAGTACAGCAAATGAGTGGTGAAACTGGGACAAGGACTCAGAATTACGTAGTTTTGTTCACTAAATTGTGCTCCTTCCAGCACATCCTGATGTTTAGTTGGGGTGATGCAAGGGATCGGCAGATCCGTTGAGGTCACATCCAGCCCTGCGGTCAGAGGTGTCGAGCTGTCCTTGGCTATGTCAGCAGCCATACCTGTGGGCCAAGGATTTGGCTATACGTGGGAACAACTTCTCCAAGGACCAAAGTAATGACTCGGTTGAAGAGGCTGATGTTCACTGCGGTGCAGGAGAAGCCACGTCCCGCACTTGGCGTGTGCAGCTCTGCAGCTGCTGCCTTCTCTGACGTGCAAGGGAGATGTTGAACGCAGTTTCTTTCCCCTCTTGAACGTGTGCAACCGCCCGAAGAGACTGAAGTGCTGGAACAGTCGGTGGATGCACAGTTGGCTGCGTTGGCCACTCTGCTGGAGAAAGGCATCTGGCTATGATGAGCATTGGCCCAGCAGTACCAGCACACTTCAGAGGGAACATGCAGTTGCTTGTTTGTTTGCTTGTATTTATTATTTTTGAAACAAACCAGAATGAATTGTGGAGGAAATGAAGTGACTGTGTAAGTGGCTTCCCTAACATACAGCTTTGGAACAGGAGCGTGAAGGAGAGTGTGGCCAGCAGGTCAAGGGAGGTTGTCCTCCCCCTCTACTGTGTCCCAGTGAGGCCACATCTGGAGTATTGTGTCCAGTTCTGGGCTCCCCAGTTCAAGAGAGACAGGGAACTACTGGAGAGAGGCCAGCGGAAGCTGTGAAGATGCTGAGGGGCCTGGAGCATCTCTCTGCCAAGGAAAGGCTGAGAGCCCTGGGGCTGCTGAGCTGGAGAAGAGAACCCGGAGAGGGGATCTGATCAATGATGATCAATAGCTAAAGGGTTGGGGTCAAGAGGATAGGGCCAGACTCTTGTCAGTGGTGCCCAGTGACAGGACAAGGGGCAACAGGCACCAACTGGAATCCAGGAGGTTCCATCTGAACAGGAGGAGAAGGTTCTTTGCTGTGAGGGTGGAAGAGCCTGCTCGAGGCTGCCCAGAGAGGTTGTGGAGTCTCCTTCTCTGGAGAGATTCCAAACCCGCCTGGACGTGATCCTGGGCACCCTGCTCTGGGTGACCCTGCTTTAGCAGGGAGATTGTACAAGATGATCTCCAGAGGTCCCGTCCAACTACACTATGCTGGGATTTTGTGAAATGAGTTTTGTGTTGCGGGTCATGCTCAGTTGGGTGCTAGGGACAATTCTTCTTGGCTGAAGTGGATGACATAATGTGTAGGCATCTGCAGGTGACAAAATTACTGTGTCTCGTAACCACTTGTCACCTGAGTCTTTCTGTGTTACCTCAGAGGGTGCAAATGTTTGACTTCATGGTTCTCTTGAAGTAGGAAGGCATATGGTGGAGCTCAGCTGTTGGGTGGTTCAACGCAAAGGTGTGGTACCTTCATCTTCTGTGTGTTAGCCATGCTACATCTAAGATTAAGTGTGGCCTGCACATCAGCGGCCAGTTCTATGAGCCTGTGCATCCTTCCCTGTTTGTCAGGCTACTAGTGGTTAAAAGAGATAATGCTAAATAAAATAAATCACTCTGCAACTAGCTGAAAGGAGGTTAGTGAGGTGCAGGTCAGTCTCTTCTCCCAGGGAACAAGTGATAGGACAAGAGGAAAGGGTCTCGAGTTGTGCCAGGGGAGGTTTAGGTTGGACATGAGGAAATTTTTTTTCCCTGAAAGGGTCGTCGAGGCCTGTCCCAGGCTGCCCAGGGCAGTGGTGGAGTCCCCATCCCTGGAGGGATTGAAAAGCTGTGTGGATGTGGTGCTGAGGGAGATGGTTTAACAGTGGACTTGGTAGAGTTTGGTTAATGTTTGGACTTGATGATCTTAACGGTCTCTTCCAACCAAAATGATTCTATGATTCTCTGATCCTGTGATTCTAAATTATAGGAAGGAAGGAAGTACAACCTTGTGGTGGATTCTGGAAAGGTCTATGCTAGTCCACGTAGTGGATGTTCCTGCCCTGTGCAAAGGAAATCCGAGTCGCAGGGAGGGTTGGTGGCTCATTCTCATGGCTGAATATGCCAGAGAAGGGTAATCCAGAGTTTGTGATTCCTGGTCCCATACTGGGACCCCCAAATTATGCATCTGGTGACAGAAAGAGCTATTCAACGATTCGATCCACTCTCGATAGCGCTTCTGAGTCAATGAAATAGTAGGAAAATTTTGCTTATGTTATCCAAGGCCATCTTGCTGTGGAAAATATCTTCATGGCTTGGGGAGTTCCCGCTCCATCCAGGTTATCCCAAGTACATCAAAGCTGGGGTGGTGTTTCTTCTTCAAGAAAATTATTTTACTTATTTGAATTTTCAGGTTGTAGGACAGACTATCGCTTCTTCAGCTCTGGCGTGTTTGTGGAACGGCTTGGAGAGGGCGGTGCGGGTTGGGGAGAGGACGTCTGGGGAGTGTGTGAGACAGGGCGAGGTACACAAAGCGAGCACTATTTTTGCTTGGAGGACTGAAAGCTGTAAAACCGTTATCTTGACAATGCTGCTTTCTCCTGAAGTAGAGTTCAAGGAGTGCTCAGAGTCCAATTTAAAACAGTTGTCTGAGAATGGCTTATACGCCAAGGCTCAAAAGTACCACGGCTAAAAAGGAACATTGTGATAATCCCTTTTGACCTCCTGAATGACACAGACCATAAAATTTCATGCCGTAGTTTCTGTGCGTAGGCCAGAAGCTTGCGGTTGAATGGTACCTGGAATGGATTTCAAGGCTTGAACTTGACAAGCGTTGCAGGACGAAGTGAAGTTTCCTTGAAGAAGCCGGGCCCAAAGAGCACAAAAGTCAGCAACGCGTTATCATCTGCCCTGCGAATTTCCTGAAGTGGTTGTAATGGGGAAGTCAGAGCGTTGCTCTTTAGGAATCAAGTGTTTGTCCAGGAGAGAGGTAATTTTTATAAATATTGTTTTCTTTAAATGCAAAAAGATTTTAGGCTAGCTAAGATGACATCCTGGCTAAGCCATTTCTTTTACACTGATTTATGGCTGTTTAGGCGGATTTTAGCTCTTTGTGTATATTACGGCTTATCAAAGCGTGCGCTGCTGTTGTGGGCACACCCAGCTTGCAGAACCCAGGAGAGACATCCCAGGCGCTTACTCTGTGGCCTGAGAACACAGTACTAGGGCTGGGTGCAGAAGTAATTGCTTCTAATTACAAACCAGGACTAATTATCAGTCTCTTAATCTTTCGTGCTGTTAGTAAGTGCTGCAAATGAGAAGCAAGTAAGATTTTGGAGGATTTGTGTGGTGCAGAATTAGGAACTGCATTTTCTTCTGTGGTGACTGGGATTTTTGAGAACGTCTTAAGGCCACAGATGGTGTTCTAGGTAGTTAGGTCTTGCTTGGGATCTGGCCTTCAGTTAATGCTATCTGTATTTGCTGAAGTTCGTGGTTTAGGAGTCAGACCAATGTCAGTGATTCAAGCATTGGGAACTCCCTGTGTCAAATCAATGTGGTTTAGAAGTCTTTTAACTGTTGTCTGTCTGCCTGTGCCTGGAGAAGAAAAAATGTCTCAGAGG
The DNA here is from genome assembly GCA_013400335.1 of Eurystomus gularis. Lineage (NCBI taxonomy): Eukaryota > Metazoa > Chordata > Aves > Coraciiformes > Coraciidae > Eurystomus > Eurystomus gularis. Next base: position 686,205 of record VZZY01002630.1, read on the forward strand.
CAGAGCATAGTTTAGTGTGGCCAAGCAAGGGAAATGAGCCAACTAGAAAGGGAATGACTGTGGGGTGGGCAGGTGATGCCCTCGTAAGTGGAGGGAGAGGCCAGAGAGTTGTTCTGGGTCGTGGCACATTTCCTGTGAGCCTGCACTGGAAACATGGAGCTGGTGAAGGCCTCTTGGGTCACATCGTGCATCTGCTGAATTGGGGAGAGCCTGCTGCAGAGCGAGCTGTGCCAGTGCTCGCACACATGGCAAACCCGGTGTGTGGTGTGTCACAACAGCTGTCAAAGACTGGTCGTCATACCCAGAGTCTCTAAACATCCTGTTTATCTTTGCGAGGAGGAACACTTGATTGAAAGATAAATACCAAAAGAAAAAAAAAAACCAAAACAACCCAACAAACCCCAACCCCAAAACTGGTGCTAGGAACAACATTTGCCTTTGGGCTAACAAACCTGAAAACAAAAGAAAATAAACAGAGGATGGAGGCAAACACATTTCCACACAAGGCCAGATTCTAAAAAGGATTTAGGAGCTTAGCTTGTTTTGGCAAGGCTGAAAAAGAAAAAGCCGTCTGGGTGCCAGGATTCTTAGGGCTCCGTATGTGTGCACGTGTGTCAGGGGAAGAGCATGGGGGAAGATGGGGTGTCTGTGGGGTTGTGAGGGGGGAACGGAGGATGCTGGAGCTGCCAGAAAGCTTTGGGCAGGGTCACCCCTGGGACGTAGCTTGCACATTTAAATTTTTGGGGTTTTTTGGAGAAATTAAACATGCAGAAAAAAAATCTCCAAGTTGGCAGCAAGATTTTTTTTTTTTCCCCCTTTCTATTTGTTGTTCATTTGTCGCTGCACGGGAGGTCTGTTTACTTTGCTCAAGAGAATGAGGGACCCAAGAGACGCTGCTCTGCATGCAAAGCTTTTATGGAAGGGGCTAGGGGAAGAGAAAGGGAGGAACTTCCAAGCCTTTTGAAACAGAGCCGAATGTGTTTGTGGGCTGTTTCTTTTGCTGCTTTGTCCAATGCATGGTGGGCCTGATGTTGCTATTGCTTATGTAGATATAGCTGGACTTCAGAGATGGGTCCTGCTGCTGAGGGTTGATCAGGCAAATGTCTACAAGGTGAGCCACGTGAGGAGGCCTGAGAAGCCCTAAGACGTGATGATGATGCTGTTGAGTAGCTTTCTCACACCTCAGGGCCCCCCATTCTGCCTGTGGGACCTCTCCTGGTCCTGCTCTCTCCCACCACCTCCCTGTTAACCTTCTGGATGAACTGGTTCTGAAGTTTGGGGTGAATTTGTCTCTGCCGTTAAGATACTCTCATGGATGAGCCAATGCAGACCTTCATTCCAGGGATTTAATGTTTTAAAGGAGACTTTTCCGGAGCTGTGTGGCAGCCTGCTGATGCTGATTGTTGTTACTTTAGATGACTCAGTTGACTTCTGAATGCTTCGGTTTCCCCAGCCATGCTTAGTAGTGATTGGGACCTGAATGGAGATCCAGCAGAAGGAGGAAGTGGGGATCTGTGTTACTTCTGTTTGCTGGCAGATGATGAGGCAGCTTTGTCCAGCCGGATCCTCCTCTTGTTTTACAATGCTGAAACAAATAGAAAAGGGCAGTGGGGAGAGAACTAAGGGTGCCCTGCAAGGTGAGTGATGGCTTTAGATTAAACATCCCTAGAGATAGCTCTGCCTAGAGGTGGCAGGACTGCAGTGTGAGGGACGTCAAGGGAATGGCCGGTGAAAGCAATGGGCAATTCAGCTGGAGCAGACTTCGGAGCTGTGCGGTGGTGTGTCCTTTGGAGTCTTCTTGTCCTCTTTGACTGGTGAGAGAGGACAGGAACTGATGGGTCTGCCTAGAGCCTCAGTCTTCTGTTTGAAGCAGCTATTTTGCTCCTCACTCCAAGAAAGACATTGAGGGGCTGGAGCAGGTCCAGAGAAGGGCAATGAAGCTGAGGAAGGGTCTAGAGCACAAGGCTGGTGAGAAGCGGCTGAGGGACCTGGGGTTGTTCAGCCTGGAGAAAAGGAGGCTCAGGGGAGACCTTCTGGCTCTTGACAACTCTCTGAAAGGAGGTTGGAGCCAGATGGGGGTCGGTCTCTTCTCCCAAGGAACAAGTGATAGGACAAGAGGAAATGGCCTCCATTTGTGCCAGGGGAGGTTTAGGTTGGATTTTAGGAAAAATGTCTTCCCCAAAAGGGTTGTCAAGGTCTGGCCCAGGCTGCCCAGGGCAGTGGTGGAGTCCCCATCCCTGAAGGGATTGAAAAGCTGTGGAGATGTGGTGCTGAGGGACATGGTTTAGTGGTGACCTGGCAGTGCAGGGTTAATGGTTGGACTTGATGATCTTGAAGGTCTCTTCCAAACACAATGATTCTATTTTCTAACCCAAATCAGTTCTGTGCTGCCCGAATGCGTAGCAGAACAGAGAAACTTCAATTGGCAGAGGGAGTTGTCTCCTTTTATCTCCATGTTTCCTATTTTAACTAACAGGAAAGCTGCTCAGCAATCATGGGACATCTTTCTGTGTTTGTAAAGGATCTCTCAAATACTGGGACACACCATGTTGTGTTGGCCAGTTGGTCTCCGAGAGGAGAGGGAGTTCAGGAGCCAGCTGTGATTGCAGTTAAGGAAATTTTAAAAAGCTCTTATGAAAAGAGATGGAAAAGCCTGTGATTATTAATTCTAGAGGAAGGAGGAGTGAGAGGCAACATGATCAGAGATGGGCTTTCCAGAAGTACCTCCCTTTACTATATATGTGAGTGGGGACTGTCAGTGAAACAAAAGAGAGCAAGATAACTGTCACAGAAATATTTTCACTCCGCACTGGGTTAGATTAGTGTTGTGCAATTCTTTGCCACAACATATCAGGGCCAAGAACTTTGCTGGATGCAGACACACTCTGGCTGTTTCTGTGGATAACCAAGATATCAAAGAGCAAATGGTAATACTAAAAGAACAAGAGTTTTGGGAAGTTGTCAGTTCCACATGCGTCAAGGCGCAAGCTGACTCCAGCAGATGGAGGTGGGGATAGGAAGCGACTTATTTCCTTAGGAAGCGAAATAGCCTGCGAGCTGTCTCTTGCAGGGTTTCTTTTTCTGACCTCTGGATCAGCCTCTTGGCACATTGCGGAATCTCAGCCGAGATGGAGCTTGGGCAGGATGGCAAGTTTGGCAGCTGTACGTCTAGTTGTGTGTTAGACTCTGTGGAAGGCAGAGCACCTTCTGCATCCTTCGGTTGTGAATGTCTTCATTTCCCCCCAGAAAAAGAAATATCATTTCTGTGGTCTGAGAATGAACTTAATGAATGGTCTGAGAGTGAACTTAACTTCCAGACTGCATTCAGCTGAGCTTGGATCGATTCTTTAACCTCTTTCTGCCTTTGTTTTGTGTTGTAGAAATTATTTAGGGATGATCACTCCCCTGTGCCCCTACTTGTCTTTCTGGCTAACATCTAGGGGGGAGAATTGTCCCCTCCGTTCCCTCTGTGGTTGAGTATGACATGCTACACAAAATACTGATATACTGTGGTTCAAGGCTGGTCTCATAATTTGTCTCTTTTTTTTTAACCACTCTTTTAGCTATCTGGAAAAACTAGTATGGGAGCTTTGAACACCTCAGCTGTAGAGCCATGCCGTTCAGTAACAACTCATCAGTAAAAGAGCTGTTTATTTTTATTGTATTTTTCTTTTTACTGCTTTTCATAGCTATAAACAACCTCTCTGTGGAGCGTGTCTTGAAAACTTGTGACCAGCTGGGTGAGGGGCCTTCGTATCAATTTCAAGCCTGTAGAGAGATGAACATAACAGGTCCCTGACTGCTCCAGCCGCTTCCTGCCTGCCAAGGAATGCTGGAAGCAGAGGTCGTTATTGCACAAGTAATTAAAGGTTCATCAGCCCTACCTCTCTGATTGCTTAAGGCCATTGTAGTAAGGGACAAATATTCCTGCTTGCCCACTGTTACTTGTTTTCTACTCGCGCTGTTTTTCTTGGCTTGAGAAAGGAATTATGAAGACTCTTGAGTAGGATCTGGGAGTGCTGTGGTCTAATGCATTTGGCTGTGGCCCTGGAGATGTTGTGGAACACGAGTATTGAGAAGTGCAGTGTCTTCATGGGCCTCTCTCTTCCTGCTTCTTCCCCAAATACAGACACCAGGGAGATGGTTCTCAAAAAGCAGGTCCAAGTTGCCCAGGTCCTGGCACAGGGTGAGTGAAGAAGCCAGGTTTGGGGATGTCCAGAGCTGTGCTGCTGGCTGGCTGGAGTGCCTTCTGCCCTCACATTGGCAGCTACAGGGGTTTTACTATAGCTGAGCTGGGCTCCAAAAATGTGAAACTGGCTTAGAATGGGAGGGTTTCCTATGGATTTTCTTAAAGGGATTTTTTTCTCTTCCTGTGGTTTGAACTCTGAAGTTCAGATTTTTGTATGTTTTTTCTCCATTATAGTATGCAAGAAATTACTTTTTTTGTCTTTTAAATAGACATCAAGACTCACATATGAGCAGAGGCCCCTTAAAAAAAAAAAGAAAAACCAAAAAAGAAAAAGAAATTGCCAAATATAGTGAGTCTTTGAGGAAATCCCAAGAGCAGGGGCAGACCGAGCTACCCACCCTTTAACCATCTGTCCCTTGAGGTCTGGAGAGCCTTTTATCTCTGGGGGGACTTCCCATAGCCATGGGAAATCATGTTGCTGTCCTCCAGTTTGGCCTTCTGTGGATGAATGATCATCACCAACATCACCGCCAAAGAAATGAGCCCCCCATTGCACTAACTCTCCTTTCAGAGCAGTAGAAGAAACACCTGAGAAGGAAAAGAGAGCTGTCTTCCAACCCAATTTGTCCAGTAAGTGAGCCTCACAGGATGGCTGGTACAGGGTGGGGGCATCTCCCTCCATTCTGGGACTGTGAAAGGAGACTGAGCTTGGGCTGTGCTTGCTGCCTGCACCCTGAGAACCTCCTTGTTGCTGAAGACACCTTGCCCCAGAAAGCCTGTCTGCAGGAGCTTGGCTGGAGCTCAGCAACAGCTTGAAGGGCACATGTTGGGTAGGCAGATAGAGCGGGTGATGAAGATGATCTGCTGAAGAAGGAGAAGTGTGGAGTGAAAAGGGGAATGATAAAAGGGCAGCCGCGTGGGTGACCCAGTGGGAGCGGAGGAGGGCGATAACTCATCTCAAAAGGAGCAAGGGGCTGGCAGTGAAACCGCCTGGAATAGGCAGCTGAGGCAGAAAAGGGCTGGTGGAATGATGGGGTCTGGCAGAGCTGAGGTTATTCTGTGTATGCATCTGCAGGGGAGTCGAGTAACTTCTTGGTTGGTCTGCAGAGGCTGTCTAATCAATGTCCCCCATGCCGGTCGCAGCCCGGGATGCTCCAAGGTAACACTAACCCCGCCGCAGCACAGAGGGACCAACCTGGAGGTCCCAGGGGCACCACGTCTTGACACGTGAACGCAGCCCCCAGCGCAGCGGCCTTACAACAGACACTGCGTAATGGCCTGTTTTGAATTTGTATTTCATTTGCCTCCCATATGGGATCAGTTTTTCCCTTTTCTTTATTTTTTTTTAATAGCGTTTTTCCTAGTCATAATAATCAGCGTTTCCCTGCCTTCCTCCCCCCCTTCATTTTTCACAGCTGGCTTTCATTGGTTTCAGTCCTGCAGATGCTCCTTCGGACCGAGAAGAAGGGGCAAAGGTTCCCTTCCTTTTCAGTGCAGGGCAGACAGCCTTGCCGGAGGGCTGGGGGAGGCGGGTGCGCTCCCGGACCAGCCGACTCTTCGCTGTGGCCCCAGCCAGCCTCTTGTGCATCTGGTGAGGTTTGGCAAATTGCAAGATCATTTTCTCTGCCGAAAGCCTGGGGAAGATCACAAGTTGTTGATGGCGTGCACACCTCTTCGCTTGCACCGGTCTTGCAAGCGAGAGGGACGGGATTCCCCAAATGCCTCGTGCTCGCAGGCTGGGGGTACAAAGGGCCGGAGAGCCGCTGTGATCTGCAGAGAGCTCGCCAAGACCGCCTTGGATTTCTATGTCTGTGCCGTCAGGCTTGCACCAACTGCAGCCCCACGGGTCCGACTGTGCAAGGTACGTGGTCCTCTGTCCAGGGCACAATGAACCTGCGCAGCCAAAAGAAATGGGAAAACGCATGAGTGGACTGGATTGACATGGGAAAAAATATTTATTGGATGGACAGGCAGACGTTGCTGATTTTTAGGGTGTGAGTCAAACTTGAATGGCGTGGCAGAAAGGAGAAACCTCCCTTAGAGGCAGCTTAATTCACATTTGCCCGATGTGGCGTTTCTAGCAACTTCCTTCGAAGCAGCTTGTGCTGGTCACTGTTAGAGATGGTCGGTTTGAGTCGACAGTCGCTTGGCTGCTGTGTTATGGCTATTCCCGCATTCCAGGCACCATCCAAGTGAATGAGACATAGCATTGCACAAGACCAAAAGAAAGTAAATGTTTACAGGCACAACGCACATTTCAGCTTGTTACATGTTTCTGAGCAGTGAAAGAAATGAAACAATAATTAAAACAGGTCCCAAGTCTCAGTGTGTATCTTGGCTTGCAGCACAGCCCTCTTGGAGCGCTGCCTCTGCTTCTCTCTGGTCCCAGCTTGAGCAGTACCACTGGGCCGTTGCATCCAGGTCAAGGTCTTTCCAGTTACTCCCAAGTACATGGTCTTTCTGAGAACTGCAAAAAGCCCTTTGGTGAGGCTTTATGGCCTGCGGTGGGTTTGAGTGCTTGATGTTTTCCCCATGCATGGCAGCAGTTGTGCAGGGATCTCCTCTGCTGACGAGGAGATGTTTGCCTTCAGTATTGGAAGTGTCCATGGGGCGGGAAATTATAGGTGAATTTATTCCCATGGGAGAAGGGTGGAGAAAGTAGAAGAGCAGAAGAGAAGTGGGCATTTAAATAGTTTCTTCCCTGAATTATCTATTTTTAATGATCTGGCTTGTCTCTGTGTGATTCAGGGAAGCAATTCAGATGCAATGAAGAAGTCGTAGTGATGGGCTGTGTTGGAACACCTGACGGCTGTGCCAGGAAGCAAGAGTGAGGAGCTATCTCTGCTCTCCTGCTGTGAGCACAAGGTTGGGCATGGCACAGCTTGAGGTCTGGGATGTCTCCCTGTGGGGAAGAGAAGAGGGCCTTGGCTCTGACTGCTCTGCCCCCTTGTTTTCCAAGGAGACAGGTGGAAGGCCATGGTGGGAGAGGTTGTTTTGCATAAAAGGATGAAGCAATGGATTCTTTCTCCTTAGGACAAGGAGATAGGGAGAACATGGAGAGGTAACAGAAACACCCTCTCCCCAGAGACGCTCTGTAGGTGATCACCTCCTCCCAAGCTGTGAAGCTCTTGTAGCATTGTCTTGGCCTTCACACCAAGAGGAGAACTTGTGTCACCCTGAAGATTAGTCCTTGGCAAGGAGAAAGACCTTTTTTTAGTAATGCTCAGCCCACTATGCACATGGCACAGGGAGATAGACCTCTGATGTGTTATGCTGGTCTCAGGCGTAAACTTAATATCCACTTATGAGCAATAGCCCAAGCTGCTGACTCACTCGCATCACTTTTCTTGGTTGTCTCACTTGAGCAGTGAGCTGGCCAGATATTATTCATTTGGTTCAAAATAATAACGGAGATGTCTACTGAAGGTATAAATGTCTGGGCTTCCTGTAAGGAACAGAGCAAAATCCAAACAGCCCACGAGCACTTGTGCAACAGACTGTCCCAGAGCACACCTACAGCACTGGTTAGTGCCTGAATATCAGGTGGGACCAATGTCCACAGCCGCTCCTGAGTCTGCAGAGAGGTTTAGTTTGTAATATCAAGGGTACTTTGAAGATGTGGCAGCTCCATGGCTTCTTGTCTTACGTGACCGAGTTATTGAAAGGTCTTGTTATGGAGAAATGCTGACTTTTCTATAAAGCAAGTTGCAACCTGCTTCTATGTGATGTTCTGTTACAGCTTTTCTCTGTCCTTGGGGAAACCAGGTTTGGTTTGAGACTTGCTAGACTAGTCTGAAAGCAAATGATAACGTTTGAGTGAAGTCAGGGGAGGAAAAAATTGGCCAGTGTGCTTGTCAGCCACTAAGTTATGAAAAATGATTTGGATTTAAGAATCTCATGCTTGTGTTCCTTCTGCTCAGAAACAACGTATCACCAACTCTTCAAAGTTTTTGTATGGTTAAATTTCCTTCATAACTTGTATGGTTGTTGAGGAAAACACAAATAACCTGAGCGCCATTATAAACGCTTCTTACCGTAGAGCATGTAGGGAGTGCAGCCTGGGAGTTCAGGTCCCAAACCCAGTCCTGCCACTGCTGAAGTTGTTTTCTGCTCTCTTTTCCATTGGAGTTTCCGTGGCTATCGTACGTAGCAAACCAGGTGGGTGTGATGACAGTTCTCTGACTGAGAACGGTCAAAAATCTTCCTGCAAGATTGCTTTGGTCTTACTGGGGTAGTGAAGGCTTGTGTTTGTAAAGTGGAAGGGGAAGCTTTTCAGAAGTCTGCTTTTTTACAGAATGCTTGACAGAAAAGGCATAATTCTAGGCTTTTGGTTCCCTTGTTAAGTCCTCATGCTTTCAAATTCTTGGAGCTAATTTTCATTGACAATAGGAACATTCCTTGAAAAATGCTGATGTAATGAAGTACGTGCTACTTGAGATTAAAAGATTTATGCAGTGACTCCTTCTTTTAAACTTTCGCGAAGTGTCTTAACATTTTTATGTTTCTCCAACTGCCAACAAAATCACATTGCACCAGACAGTTTGCAACATTAGTCAGATTTTGACACTGGCTCACGCAAGAGGCAGTTTTCACAGTCAGGAATCATAAAACCTTAAAGAAATTGCCATTATTTGAAAGCTAGACCCAGTTGGGTGAAGCAGATGGACTTGCTAACAGTGACTTAGGAGGTCTGTAGCACAGCTGTGTTGACATGGATTATAGACAATCAAAACTGTATATAAAGTGCATGCCATAGTTTTAGTTTTAAGCGTATTGCTAACATTTAATGAAGTATGTAACCTTATATGGTTTATGTATTTTTGTACTGGAGCTGCGAGTTATGCTAAGGCCTTGACGAAACCTTCCCAGAAATCCCTGTTGCTGTTTGTAATGCAGGCACGCAGACCGGGAGTGCCAATAAGCCTTTGACTGAATCTTGATTCATGTAAATACATTAAGCCTGTAGGTGCCATTCCAGCCTAGGGAGCTTCTTACAGCTTTTAACCATGTCCCCGTCAGAGTTAGAGCCCCTTTGCTTCAGATAATTTCCACAGACCAACTGGAGAATGTTTGGACTCGCTTGTGAAGGGTCAGGGATAGAGATGTTTCCTGCAGGCCCCGGCTGGCTTGTTTGCAACACCATCCCAATAAAAATTAAGCCCTCGGACACAAACTTCGGAAAGGAAAGAAGCAAGCAGAATTCTGATATATTTCACAACCGTACACTCTGGTCTCAGGAGAAAGGTTGGGTAAGAAATGCTGTGGTCTTTCTTACACGTCTGTCTGTCTTCAGAGTTTTCAGTGAGTTCTCTTCTGCTAGCCAGGTCTCTTGGATTAGGTGAACAACTTGCCTAATTGCTTCAGCACATTGCTTTAACTAATTGGTTTCTCGACTGAGCAAGCAGAGAGGGGATGTAGGAGCACAGCGTGTAACCAAGTGGAAAACGGGATGTGTGGGGGGGGGAAAGCATCATGACATGGGGTGTGTTGCAATGGGATCTAGATGGGTGAGATGGAGCAAAGCACCATGTTCCTCTCCTGACTCTGGTGTGTGATGATGTCTGGTGCCTTAGTACCTGTTTTTGTGGCAAGATTTGCAGAGTTTAGTTTGCCAAGGAAATGTGCTCAACGTACGTAACTTCTTCCGTGTGTGGAATGGGACAAGGTAACTCCAGCACAGGGACTGGCTTCTGTCAGCATGAATCTTTGAGGGAATAACCCTCCTGATCTATGTCGCTGCCAGCACTCACTAGGAATTCTGCCACTGAGCAAACTGTGAAGGCACGTGATGAGAAAGGAGGCATAGAAAACATCCAACAACCTTTGTCCTTCCTGCTATGGTAGTGCTCTGCAGTGCCTTCTCCTATATTGATGCTTCTTCAAAGTAACACTAGTGGACATAATTCTGCAGGTTGGACTTATATGCAAAATAAATTACTTGTGTCTCCTCCCACACCTTTCTGGCTAGACTCTATATGTCACAGATAAGCATAGGCTAGTACTGGTGCTGCTGCCAGGAGTCTGCCCTTACCAGGAAGGGAAGGATTTAAATCTGTCATTCCCTGGTTTTACCTCTGGGCAATTCCACCTCTTAGTGTAGTGTTTTGTGAGGTGTTAATTGCAAAGACCATCTTTCCAACCCACGGAAGCTTGCCCTTCCCCCAGTATGGTTCATGTCTTTCTTTGGTGAGCTTCCTCAGAGCTTTTAGTCTCATCCTTTTGTTTGTTGGCTGCTCTGTCTGAATACCACCATGGTTCTTGGTACCTCCTTGGCTCGGGTGTTCTTGCACAGCAACAACAGAGAACAGGGGCTGATATTCTGGCTTGTGTTTCAGCAGCTCACCTTTTGGAGGACCTCTTGTCCTCCGTGTCCAGACTCTACACGTGCAGGCACTTCCCAAAGCCATGTGCTGTTCTGCAGACGTCTGATCTTTCCCACCTTCTGCCTGCTCCAGGTGTTGTTTCAGTAGCCTCCAGCTTAGCATTTCCTGTGCCGTTCTCTATGGCATATTTTGGATTTTCGATCATGTCAGCAGTGTCTGAGCATTGTGTCTCTGCCCCGCAGTCTGTGGTGGGCTGGCTGACTGCTGCCTGCTCTACCAGGATGCTTTCCTCTGACTGCTACAGATGGTGGTCATAGTCTGGACCCTTCTCAGAGGCTAAAGCTTCACTAGTGCAGGCTGAGTGGTTTGAAGTCCTGACTTCCTCTTGTTTTGCACAAATGGCCAGATCCTCAAGAAAGTCTTGTCTAAAGCTCTGTTTTTCTAGAAGGCTTTTTATTTTTATTTCATAGAGTAACAGACTGGTTTGGGTTGGAAGGGACTATTCAAGGTCATCTAGTCCAACCCCCCTATAGCAAGCAGGGACATCTGCAACTCGAGCAGGTTGCTCAGAGCCCTGGCCAACCTCACCTGCAATGGTTCCAGGGATGGGGCATTGACCACCTCTCTGGGCAACCTGGGCCAGTGTCTCAACACCCTCAGTGTAGAACATTTCTTCCTTCCCTCTTTTAGTTTAAAACCATCACTCCTTGTCCTGTCGCAACAGGCCCTGCTAAAAAAGATTGTACCAATCTTCCATTCTGTGTTGAAGAGGGGAGATTTAGATTAGAAATTAGGAAGAAATTCTTCACTGTGAGGGTGGTGAGACACTGGAACAGGTCGTCCAGGAAGGTTGTAGATGCCCCAACACTGGTTGTGTTCAAGAGTAGGTTAGATGGGGCTTTGAGCAACCTGGTCTAGTGGGAGGTGTCCCTGCCATGGCAGGAGGGTTGGAATTACCTGATCTTTAAGGTCCCTTCCAACTCAAACAATTCTATGATCTCTTAGTTTTGTTTCAACTGTACAATCACATGTTGTTCGATGTCACTTGGAGCCCAGGAGCCAGGGAGAGCCTACTTTGCTGCTTGACTTCTCAAGAACTCCAGAAAAAGGCCTGTGCAGCATGAACTGTCTGTTTTTAGTGGGGCCTGCCCAAGGTATGGTTTCCTATCATAATCCGGCCTAACTGGGTCACTGTTACACCTACTGGTGCTGCAGACACTTGTAGACTGATGCCGTTACTACGTGATGACATTTCTCTGGCTGTCCAAATATTTCCTCTGACTTCTATTTTCTGTAACATCATTTTTCTCCAGTTTTCTATGGCTTACTGCACGTCTCTGCTTGCTTTTCCTTTTTTTCCCTATTCTCCAGCTCTTCTTGCAACACACGCAAAAAAGTGCAGACCTCTCAAATATTATTGTAGGACTCACTGTGACTACCTACACATTTTGCTGCAAATACGATCGTTCTCTTTACTTGCCTTTTCAAAGGAAAACTGTTTAATCAAAGAAGAAATCTTATTAAAAGGAGTAACCCTGTCTGCCTTTAAAACACACGGTGCCTTGGTTTGTCGTTCCCCTAAAGTCGTGTGTCTTCAGCCAGAGTCAGGAGATGAATTATTGCCTAAAGTGGCAGAAGAAATAAAAAATGGTGGAACCCTGTCTCCCTCTAACACATGTGTTCTGAGGGTCACCAGTGATGTCATCCCTGCGGTTGGGTCTCTGTGGTCCCAGCTCTTAATTTTAAAGCAGAAACGGTCTTTCCTAATCTCAGTAAAACAATCCAGACAGTGCGTTGTGGTGTAACTGCTGTATCTTTGCCTTGGCTGCAGTCGCTGGGGTTCTGGCTCTGCGAGTTGGAGGACTGTCATCTTGATTGTTTTACACGTGCTTGGTTACACTGTGATGGCTGATCTGCATCATCACGGGGAGCTGACTTGTCGTGCTGCCTGTGGAGGATGATGGATGCATATCTGCATATTGATGCTAAGGCAGGTTTGTTTTTTTTTTTTAATTTGGCTAAGAGAGAAGAAAAGAAGGCATATCTACCTTGGACTATCACAGAGCTGATGCTGGTGCTGCTGGTGCAGCTGGAAAGGTATCATGGAATTGTTTGGTTGGAAGAGACCTTTAAAATCATCAAGTCCAACTGTTAACCCAGCACTGCCAGGCCACCACTAAAGCATGTCCCTCAGCCCCACATCTACATAGCTTTTCAATCCCTCCAGGGATGGGGAATCTACCACTGCCCTGGGCAGCCTGGGCCAGGCCTTGACAACCCGTTTGGGGAAGACATTTTTCCTAAAATCCAACCTAAACTTCCCCTGTTGCAAACTGGGGCTGTTTCCTCTTGTCCTATCGCTTGTTCCTTGGGAGAAGAGACTGATCCCCACCTGGCTCCAGCCTCCTTTCAGAGAGTTGTCAAGAGCAAGAAGGTCTCCCCTGAGCCTCCTTTTCTCCAGGCTCAACAACCCCAGGTCCCTCAGCTGCTCCTCACAAGACTTGTGCTCTAGACTGTTCCTCAGCTTCGTTGCCCTTCTCTGGAGACACACTCCAGCCCCTCAATGTCTTTCCTGGAGTGAGGGTCCTAAAACTGAACCCAGGATTTGAGGTGTAGCCTCCCCAGTCTACAGGGGGATGATCCCTGCCCTAGGTCCTGCTGGCCACACTGCTGCTGATCCAAGCCAGGATGCTTGTGGCCTTCTTGGCCACCTGGACACAGGCTGGCTCATCTTCAGCCAGCTGTCTACCAACACCCCCAGGTCTGATCATACTTGGTCTAATAGCCCAGCAGACTTTGCTCAGCATGTTCCAGCTCCTCCAAAAGATTTATTCTATGGCATAGTGTAGACCAGGCAACAGTGCTTTTGAAGCCCCTATGTGCAGCCTGTACCTGGGATCTTCGAAGAGTGATCATCTCTGGATTAGAGTGGTAACACACAAATTAGCAGAGTGTTGATGAACTGATCCGAAGAGCAGAGTGTTGATGAACTGAATTTGACACCTCTCGAATTCAAGTTTGAGTTGAATTTTGCACTTCAGGCATGATATAAACATTTATTACTCATGAAAAATTATACCATATCCTCCCCAGCTTACGCCAAGCATTCTTTGAGCACCAGGTGATATTTCTGTGAGGTATTTTTTGTTGCTGCTTTTGCAAGTAGGAATTAAAAGGGATCTGCTACGCGATCCGTGCGTGCAGGGAGAAATCTTAAAACCAGTTTGCCGTAAGCTGCTAAGAAAATGCATCTCTAAAGCTCCTCTTACTGTGGTATCTGTTTGCTTCCTGGATTTAATTCAAAGCTTATTAACTGTGATGGGAAGACCTAGTTACCTCAGCATATTTTGTTGGGAATTCTTTTGAGTTGTCCTTGTAGCATTCAGCTTTTCTTTGCTGAAAGTAGTGAAAAAAGTTGATGTGGAAGAAACTGCTCTTATTTCCCAGATGAAGGCCAACTTTTGTCTTCAGTTTAGATTGAAATTGTTGGGTGAGCATTTATATATATGGGTGAGGCTGGAAAACCAGGCTGTTTGATTCAGAGATGGACAGTGATAGGGCTGGCAATGGACACGAGTTCCAAAAAGGACAATTCCTAATGGATACTTGGAGAAAAAAAACATGACTGAGGATTGTGGAACACATGAGTAGGGGCCCACAGGTGTTGTGGGCTCGATATCCTTGGGGATATTCAGAACTTGAATGGGCAAGATCCAGAGTAACCTTCTCTGAGTTGGCAGGATGTGGGACTAGGTGATTTCCAGAGGTCCTTTGTGACTTGAAATAGTCTTTAATACTCAGATGTACCAATTTTTGAGGTATAGGGATAGAATGAGATGAGACTGTAAATAATAGCTATTTGCAAAGTTCTATAAGGTTCAGAGTTGACAAGCATGATGAACAGGATCAAATTGCTTGAGCGTTGGAAGGATGTGAGGGAGAGGAACTAGATAAGCAGGTTTTGACTGATGTTTGAAAAACCTACAGTCTAGAGATGAAAGGTGGATAAGAAAAGTAAAGATATTGTATGAGTTTCCATGTACTGTGCAGAAGATGTGTCTACTGGAAGAAACCTTAGCAGTCAAAAAGAGCTGAAACATACGTTCCACCAAAACATAAGGCAAAACTTCTTCCCTGTGAGGGTGCCAGAGCCTGGCCCAGGCTGCCCAGAGAGGTTGTGGAGTTTCCTCTGGAGAGATTCCAAACCTGCCTGGATGTGATCCTGAGCACCCTGCTCTGCATGACCCTGCTTTAGCAGAGGGGTTGGGCAAGATGATCTGCAGAGGTCCCTCCCAACCCCTACCATGCTGGGATTCTGTCATATAGTAGGACTCTTCAGGCTGGGAAATGGTGAGCATGGCCCAAATGACCCTGGTAAAGTGATGTGGGGCTGGCTGTTCTTATACACAGGAGTGAGGAGGTTCTTTTTTATCTGTGAACATGTCTCTCCCTGGTGAGTCTGTGGTTTGACTATGGGGACAGGCAGTGGCAATGAAAGAGTAGAAAGTATGATCTTGGCTGGAAGCATAAAACCCCTGAAAACTGCTCAGGGCTGTTTATCTTACAGGTGAGACTCTTCCATGCTTCTTATTATTTAGCGTATTTCTGAGACTCATCTGTGTTTCTGTTCGGGTTTCACCTTAGTGGGGAAGCGTGAAAGGAATTTCTTTGGCAGGGCCAGGTGGACCTGAATGCAGAAGAGAACCAGGTTATTAAAATAGCCGTGAACTGAGCATGGCTGAGAAAATGCAGGGTTAATCTGCGACCCTGAAGGAATAATTTCTATACATTGTTTCTGTTATTTCACTTTATTCTCATTGTGTCTTTCTTGCAGTTTGTCTCTCCTTTTAAAAAAATCATCTAAATTTTTCTAGTGATCTGGAAGATTTTTCTTTTTTTTTTTCTTTAAAGAAAGTAGTCTACAGAATAATCTCCTCTCCCAGGCAAACAAATGTCTTCTTCAGAATAAAACAGGTATGCACGAGGAAGTTCCATTGAAGGGGGGAAAAAAAGAAGCAGATTTGGCTCGGGCTGCTCTCCACATTATCTGACACACATTATTATGTTATCCTTAGATGGTCTGTTACTGTCTTCCTCATCCTGAGCAGCGTGCCAGCAACTGTTTACGTGCAGGCAGCTTAAAGCATCTATCGAACTCTCTACTGGCAGACTGACAGCGTGGTCAAGTGGACAGCAGGCTTGGGTTGGGCAGTACCTGGCCCTGTGGCTGAGCAGCTGTGTAACCTCAGGTGAGTGATTCCCTGTTTCTCTTCACTTCCTTGTCCTCTGTCTATCTTAGATCTCCCAGCTCATTTGGAGTCAGCTCAAGGAGTCTCTGTGAGGAGCTGTTGCTCCTGTGAGCTGAGCAGGTGGATCTCTTGGGGCCAGAAGGTGGTGGGTAATTGTCCTGGGCCACCCATTGCTCGACTCAGTCTTCCAGACACGTGCATGTGGTAGACTTGATGCACCTGGGCTTGTCTTTGCTACATCAGCGTAGGAGAGAGCAACATCAGAAGGGAGTGTCAAGTCCCTGTACCCTCATGATAACCATAAATCATATGTGAACTTTCTCTCTAGGCCTACTGTGAAAGCTTTGCTCAAATCTAGAGCAGCTACTGGCATAGGATACAGACAGCTCCATAAAAACATTGGCTTGTATTGATGGTTGGTGGAGATGAGCACCAAAGATGGTGGAATAACATCAATTGGTCCTAGCCAGACATTTCATCAAATGCATGTGTTAAGTCATGATCGGAAGAAATACTTAAAGAGGGCCTGTAAGAAGGATGGGGACAATCTTTTTAGCAGGGCCTGTTGTAGTAGGACAAGGGCTGATGGTTTCAAACTAAAAGAGGGGAGATGCAGACTAGAGAGGAGGAAGAAATATTCTACACTGAGGGTGTTGAGACATTGGCCCAGGTTGCCCAGAGAGGTGGTCGATCCCCCATCCCTGGAACCATTGCAGGTGAGGTTGGCCGGGGCTCTGAGCAACCTGCTCTAGTTGCAGAAGTTGCTGCTTGCTGCAGTGGGGTTGAACTAGATGACCTTTAAAGGTCCCTTCCAACCCAAACCAGTCTATGATTCTCATCATGATGAAGTACCAGCAGTAGCTCACTGAGAGTATAGCCATGGTCTGTGCATGCTCCAGATGCCATCTTTATACTAGAAACACATCTACACCAGAGTATGCAACATGCAGAGAGCTTTCCAGTCCAGACAACGCACTGGTTAGGACTGACTCTTATACCAACTTGCATTTATTAAGTGGAAGTTATTGGTAAAGAACTCAGTTAAATCCCCGTGTAATACTCTGTGGGTCCATCAGGAAGTGGCCAGGCCAAACTGACCATGTTCAGAGAGATTTTTTGCCCTGATGTAACTGAACCAATGTAAAGTTCTGCATTAAGTGACATTTAAATTGATGGCTAGACTAGGGTATGTGTGACCAGGTTTGAACCTGCCTGCAAAAACAGTGAAGATAACAAAGTTCTATAGGAAATGTCGAAGGTTCTTGAGCCATTCAGTTGTGTACCTGGGGTGTGCTTTCATCGTGCTGGGAATCCAGTGCGGTCAGCTTTGCTTTGGAGCAAGCGAGGTGGTTAGAAGTTGGTCTGCGCTGTGTGTGATGGAGCTGTGAGGTTTAGTGTTCCCCGTGGATGAGGGTTGCCAGACAGAGCCGAGAGTGGAATTGCCCAGTTCAGTGAGAACAGAGATGATCTGGACAGGGGAGGTGACTGTTCCTGGTATGCTGGGAATGCGAGGGAAGAGCCCTCTGTGGCACAACTCCATCTGCTTTTACTTATTTCTCCCTTTCATATTCCATGGAGTTTTCCATGCTTGCTGTTTGTTGTTCTCATTGTCTGGACCTTCCTTTAGGCTTTGTAAGCACCAGAGACACCCATTCCTTGGTGTTTGGAGACTCTTCCCTCCATCCAGCTGGGACTGGGAACCCCCAGCCCTGCTGGGGACCAGCATTTCATCCTTTCCCCAGGAGAGCAGCCATGTTGCCTCCACATTTCGGTGTGTCTGGGGAGGCAAGATCCCTCCCAAACTCACAGAGCAATGCAGCTGGGTCTTGCTGTGTCTTCTGCATGGTTCCAGTCCAGCGGAACACTCTTCCACGTGTATTTCAGAGTTTTCCCCCTACTCTGTAATCCAGTGAGTTGCTTGTGGAAGCTGTGGGTTCCTCACGTTTTGTTATCATTGCTTTGGGGTCCTGTTCTGGTCCCACTGAAATCAGTGGAACACCTTCTGTCAATGGAAGTCCTTTCCATTGGCAGTGATAGGAGTTGAGTCAGGCATTCGAGTAGCAGTGCTAGAGCCAGGCAAGGGAGAGCTGGTGGGTGCTTCTGAAAAATAAGATTGTCTGCATGCTTTGGGGAAGTGAGGAGAGACCACTGAGAGGGTGGGAACATTTTTGTAATGAATACTAAAGGTCTTCCCCAGACACCAGCTCCCTCATCTGGGATGAGGAGACCATCTAGGAATGAGGAAGTTCTCCCCCACTGCCAGAAGCAGAGCTAAAATGTGAAGAGCAGGCTGTTTCCAATCAAGGCCTCACACGCACTCCAGCCCGGCTGCTCTCACTGAATGCAGAGACCACCTTCCATTGTGACATCTTTTGGGTGGGCTTTCAGAGGCAAAGGGTATCAGTAGCTTCTGTTCTTTGTGAGCGATGGCCTAAAGTTCTTGCTTACACCGTGGTCTCCACTGGACCACCCTCCATCACACAGCACACTTTCCTGAAGTGCGTACTGATTACCTGCTGCATGTTTCGAGGTGGAGGGTGTCTAATGCCTGGGCTTAGAAAGGCAGGTGAAACTTCCAGGAGTCTGAAGACTCTTGTTGTGCCCTGCCACCTGAAGGTTTTCACTTTTGCGATGGACAACCACAGGTTATTCAAAGTGCTCCTTGCTGGTGAGGTGTTTTAAAGCCCTTGGCTATTCCTGTTGCTTTTCTCCAGTCTTGTTTCCAGTCAGTGCACATCTTTTCTGAAGTTTACTCTCCCAAGAATAGATGGGACGCTTTAGTGAAGGCCTTGCCATGCTGACCAGAGCAGAAGGGTTACTGCACATGGTTTACAGGCTGGACTCATACAACCAGGACAACATCTGCCCTTTGTAGCAGTAAGATGTAGCTAACTCATGTTCAGCTTGCGGCCTGCGTCAAATCCCTCCACAATTTTCTGAGGAATTGTGCAGTTTTCCCCCGTCCTTATCTCCACTGAACAGGATCCAATTTTTTTTCAGCCGTTTTCCCTACTGCCAAGATCAGAACTCAGACCTGTCTTCAGGCAGTCCTTCCCAGCTACAGAGCAGCTGTGTATTTTACAAACATGCAATCTATCTCATGGTCCAGGTTGTTAGAGAAAACTTTGAAGAAAGCTGGACTCACAACAAACACAACACAACTCCTCTGGGTTAATCCCTCCGTTCTGACTGTCACCCATCGATAGTGTCCAAGGATCCTGTTTCCAGTCGCTTTTGCATCTGCTATGTGAAAGGTTATTTGAGAGCATTCGTTTGATGTGTTAGGAGGATGCATGTGAAGCTTTACAAGTCAAGGCATGTAACGTCAGCGGCCTCACTGCTCTCCACGCAGCCTGTCGTAGAGGGAAATTAGCTTGGTTGGATGCAGTCTATTCCTGATTAAATCCATATTATCTACTTTGTTATCTTCTGTGCTTATGAATAGTTTGTGGTATTCATTAATTATTTATTTATGTTTCAGACTCTTTTCTGGGAATCGTAGCTAACCTGACTTTTCCTCCTCCTGCAGTCCACAAGCTTACTTAATTTAGGGCGTGAAGTTGTGCACCTTGGCCATGCTTGACAAGAGACACATAGATAATTTCTGATTGTTTCAGCCAGTTGTTTAAATCCTGTGAGTTAAGGTTCATCAGGTCCTGCTCCTTCCCCATTTTAGGTTGAGGTCCTACCCCTCTGGCACTGCTTTTAGCTGTATCTCTTCAGCAGTAACTGCTGCTAGAAGTCCACACGTGTTGCAGTGCCTCATGGATGCAGCATGGGGAGAAAGCTGCATGAAAAGTGGCATGGAGATGGTGCAGTGCCGTTCCTCATCACCATGGGGAAGTCAGGCAACGATAACAGACTGAAAAACCTCTCTTGGAGCAAAGTGTATCTACAGGGAGTAGCAGCCTCCTCTGCCAGGCTGGAACACAGTGAGTAAACAAGGGAAGTGCAGGTTGAAAGGAGAACCTTTACCAGCCTTTTAGCTGAAGGTGCTTACACATGGTAATGACCCAGGAGTCTGTTCAGGTCTCTTAATCCAGTCCAGAGAGGGAAGCTGGGGCCTGAGAGTCTGAACTGGGGCATGAACAAACAGAGTTGACCCCTTTGTCTCTTGGAGTAAAGCAGTCCTGACTTTTCTGAAACTTTCGCCGGGGGAAGGATTGTCCCTAGTTTTGGTCTGCCTGGGCACTTTTCTGGTTGCTGCAGTGATCAGAAGTCCTGTCTAGCCTGGCAGTCTTGATCGGAGCCCTTGGTTGGAAGCGGTTGTTAACCACTGGGGCAGCAAAGAGCACCTCCAGTGACTTATCTTGCTGTCTGAACTGGTCTGCAGTTCCCCACCTCCTTTGTTATCCAGGTCATGGCAGCTGGAGCCAGATCTTTTATTCAACAGGGGATGTTTGCAGGGCCAAAAACTAGATCTAGCAGAGATGAAAAGACATCTACAGAGCTCCAGCTCGGAAGGTTGTCTGGGGGTTTGCACCACACCCACTCTTTTAGGAGCTGGAATAATACATACCCAGGCAGGCTGTAAATCAAAGTCCTGCACAG
Organism: Eurystomus gularis; assembly: GCA_013400335.1. Lineage (NCBI taxonomy): Eukaryota > Metazoa > Chordata > Aves > Coraciiformes > Coraciidae > Eurystomus > Eurystomus gularis. The sequence goes on from VZZY01002630.1 coordinate 706,517, forward strand.
AGAGAATCCTACCATGCGGCGTCTATTTCTTTTTGCAGATGCGAGGACTTTTGGCCTCTTCTTACCTTCTTGCACTTTCTTACTCTCGCATGCTCTGCTCTTTCCCTCCACTGCCACATCCCAAAGCCATCACTACCTGTGCTGCAGCCAAGCAGAGGGCGGCTCCAGCAGTAAGGTGTAAAGTGGCTTTTCTGGCTGAAGTCTCACAAGCTCTTCTTGTGAGTTTGAGACTCATCCCCAAGCTTGATTCCAGTTTTTGGCCTGGCTCCAAAGCCCATGGGGAGGGGCCAGAAATGTAGCTGTTGCAAAGCCCTGGAACAGATAAGCCAATTAGAGAGAGGACCATTTAGGAAAAGAAAAAATAAATACAAAACAACTCAGTCCTCTGATTAATTTTGCTCTGGGAATCCCCATAGTCTTAGGTTTCTAGGCCTGGCCTTGTTTCCACTTCATCCTCCCTCTTTGAAGAGCCTTTTTGTTCTTGATTGCAACTATAAATAAATCATCGTAGCCAGAAGTAGTATTTTTCCAAGTCTACAACTCTAATGGCCAAACCCTTCAGTTTCCAGGAATTCGCTTCATCTTACCCAGAACTTGGGACAAAGAAGTGAAAACCACATTCAGCCTGTATGGTGCTAGCTCCAGGCTAGAGAAGTTTTCCTCCAGGTATTTCTGTCCTAGGTCCAGACCTGACCTGCAGGGTAGGACAAAGACTAGTGCATTAGCACCCGCCTGTCTCCCCGGACCAGCTGCTCCCAAACCTCTCCCAGGCTGCCCTGTGAGCGCATTCAGGTTTCTCTGCACCTCTCCCCTCAGGAAGCAAACAAACATTGACCATTGAGGACAGACCACAGCAAAGCAGCTGAGCTGAGGAAGGACCCTGCCCTTACGCTACCTGTGTATGAGCACATGGGCATCTGGTAAATTCAGTTTCTCACTTGCTGTTAATTAAGCTGATAATGGGGGAAGCAGTGACAGAGAGAATGTGCAGTCACAGCCTGGAGGCAAAAATCTCCAGGTGGCCTTGGACATGTCCTGGGTAGCACATGCTGCTCTTGTTACCTGCACTGGCTCAGGTGAGTCCAAATTTGTAAGAGAGCTCTTTGTTTGGTGGTGCAGAGTGCTCTGGGCTGTTGCAGAAGTCAGCCATCCTCAAGGAGCTTGTCCTAAAGGAGAGAAACTACCATCCTTTGGAACTGAGTCAAAAAAGGGGTTTGTTGAAGCTCATAGTGCAGTCTTCAATGCATGAAGGTCAGTTAAGAGATCCAAGACATGCCCCTTCAATGCTGCCGAAGCTCCACTCTTAGGTTAGCCTTCCCCAAGTCAGAGGAGAGTGGTGGGTATGTACTGTGGGCCAGACACAGCCCAGCTGGGCAGGGGACCAAAACCCTTTTGTGTGTGGTAGGTGAGTGTTTAGGTATCTCTAGGACATGGAATAAGCTGGACTGATACCTAAGTTCATAAGATCATAATGTGCTTTCTTTTCTGCTGGTGAAATATTTCATAGATATGTGAGATTTGTCTGCTCATGCAAATAAGTCTTTAAGTAAAGGAGGGGAGCAAACTGGGAGTGAACACTGCCATGTAAGGATAGCATATTATTGTTTCAGCCTAATTTCCTCATTGTCGCAGGAACATGTGTGATGGTGGTAGTCATCCTTGTGGATTGTCCTCTTGTTCTTCAAAGATCATTAAACACAATTACAGGAAAAGAGATCTTTGTTTCTGAGCAACACTCGGCTTTTATATAAGCGTTCCACATTTTCTTCAAAATGCTTTACCAATTGTAGCTAATTTTAACTGGTTGGTTGGCTTGACCATAAGCTGGCCCTTTTCTGCCTACCAGTTCCCAGTTGTTTTCATGGGAATCGAGTGTCTGGATCCTTAAGTCACCTTTAAATACGCCTCTGTAAGATTGCGTTTGCTTCATATGGCTTTCTCGCTGCTTAGTGTCTCGGGGTGAAAAACCTCCCATTTTGGATAGTGCTGGTAAATTCCGAGGGGCCTCTCTGAGGGCTGAATTTCAGATGTCTAAATGGAGAGAGGCTCTGTATTAATGAAACCCATCTTCTTTCACCGGCTCTACTGCTGCTCTCCTAGTTCACAGAATCACAGAATAGTAAGGTTTGGAAAACACCTCTGGCGATCATCTTTTCCAACCCCCCTGCTCTAGCAGGGTCACGCAGAACAGGTTGCCCAGGATCGTGTCCAGGAAGGTTTGGAATCTCTGCAGAGAAGGAGACTCCACAACCTCTCTGGGCAACCTGGGCCAGGCTCTGCCACCCTGACAGCAAAGAACCTTCTCCTCCTGTTCAGATGGAGCCTCCTGGGTTCCAGTTTGTGCCTGTTGCCCCTTGTCCTGTCACTGGGCACCACTGAGAAGAATCTGGCCCCATCTTCTTGCCTCCCACCCTTAAGTTATTGATCAGCATTGATCAGATTTCCTCTCAGTCTTCTCTTCTGCAGCTCAACAGCCCCAGGGCTTTCAGCCTTTCCTCAGCACAGAGATGCTCCAGTCCCCTCAGCATCTTCACAGCCTCTGCTGGCCTCTTTCCAGTAGTTCCTTGTCTTTCTTGAACTGGGGAGCCCAGAACTGGGCACAGGACTCCAGATATGGCCTCACCAGGGCAGAGGAGAAGCGGAGGAGAACCTCACTTGACCTGCTGGCCACACTCTTTGTAGTGTACCACAGGAGACCATTGGCCTTCTTGACCCCAAGGACACATTGCTGGCTCATGGTCAACTTGTTGTCCACCAGCACTCCCAGGTCCTTCTCTGTGGAGCTGCTTTCCAGCAGGTCAGCCCCTCACCTGTACTGGTCCATGGGGTTATTCCTCCCCAGGTGCAGGACTCTACGCTTGTTATATATATTTGTTTGTAAAGTGCCTTTCCGAAAAGCAGGGTTTTAGTGACAGTGGTGTTGTCCAGCAAAGGCCTCTGTTGGGAAGACGTGGGCTTTCAAAGCTAGAGGAGTCGATGAAAAAATAAATGAAGAGACGCAGGGCCGAACGGGTTGGGAAGTGGAAAATATTTCCCCTGATGAATTATAAATGAAAAGAAAGGTGTTCCTGTGCTTTGAAATTTCTGCAGCACTTTTTTTTTCCCCATCAGAAATGCTAAAACCTAAAAGAAATTAAGTTAAAAAGAAATAAATAAGATCTAAAGCAGCTCCTCCCTCCAGGAAATGAGCTCCTCCATCTCCCTTTTCTATGAAAATGTGTATTTAGAAAACAAACTGTTTTTCTGTTTGAAAATAAAACAAACTATCAAATATAAAAGGTTGACCAGCTCGAGGAAAGTCTGGTCTTGTGCTCAAGGCACTGATTTTGGACCGGGAGACCTGGGTTTAATTTCCACTTCTACAAACTTTTCCTGCGTGACCTTGGGCTAATCCTTTAATCTTGCTTTGCCTCTGTTCCTCATCTGTCAGATGAAGCTATGATTTCCCCACCTCACAGGGGTGTTATGAGAGTAAACACGTCCTCCGTGCCCTGCGCCTCACCTTCCAGCCAGCTCCTCTCCTGGGGCAGGGGGAAGGGAGGGGAAGGGTCTGCACTTCAGGAGCTGCCGGCAGTGAACACAAGGCTGAGTAGGACCCCCAGCAGCTCCTAAGTGTCCTTGGGGAGCGAGGAATGAGGGAAGAGAGACGCTGAGCACGCGTGAACCATGGGAAGGAGAGATTTGTTGTCTTTCTGTCTTGTTTTGGTGGGTTTTTTTCCCCTAATATTTCCCCGTGATTTTTTCCACTCCTCAACCCAGCGCTCACGAAGCGTCCGTAGCACTCCAACGGCACAAGAACCGGCCCCGTGTAGGGCTGGCTGCTTCCTGAATTAGTCTCCATTTGCAGCAATTACCTCCTTTCCTTTCTAGCCAAATGTTTCTCAGAGCCTGAGGCCCAGCTAATTTTTTTTTTATTTTTTTTTGTCAGCTCTGGTTGCGCCGGCGGCCCTCCCTTCCATACGGGAAACATAGAGATGCCATTCAGGCACCTCTAATCCTGCTTTCACTGCTGCCCTCATTAAAACGTTCCTTTATTTATTTTAATTTTATTCTCTCCTCCCCACCACCTTTTCTAAACAACCGCTTGTATTATGCTTTTTTAATTGCCTTTCGATTTCCCTGGTGTAACCCCTTCCGCGGCGTCCGCGTAGCCGTGGGCAGAGCGCGGGGAGCCTCGCACATGGGCTCGCACACGGGCTCGCTGTTGACTCAGTGGCGTGCTGCAAATGAGTCAAGGATCCGTGGGGATCGCTGGGGGTGGATGGAAGGATCATCGAGGGGTGATGAGAGGGGAAAAGCCAGCGAGACAAACGCGCTCCGCTCGCCCGGCGTGCCGGCGGAGCATCTTCCTGCGGCGCGAGGAGGAGAGCAGCTTGAGGGGACCGGGAAGCCCGGCTGCCCTGCCTGGGTTGGGGTCAGCGATGGCTGCACCGCGAGCACGAGCCTTAACACGGCCTTATACAGAGATGACTTCATCTGTTTCCATAAGATTGCTTTCTCCCTCTCCCTTTCTTTGGCTGGTAATTGAGAAATACATGAGCTCACCTCCTAGGAGCGGGAAATGAGAACCGCAAGAGGAAACGAGCTGGAAAGTATACATGGGGCCGGAAAAAAAATATAGATTAGGTCGGGGGGGGAAGTCAGGGATGGTATGGGGGAGAAAAGGGATTCCTCTTGTGTGGGGTCATCGCCATAGAGGGCTTGCAGCACCTTCCTCCGCGCTGCAGGCGAGGGCAGGGCTGGGGCAGCCCCGTTGACATCTGTGTGACCTTGCTTCAGCCTTAAACGCGTCCACAGGGCACAAAGGGCCCAGAGCCAGGGTGAAAGGATGGTGTAACACGGTGGTGACATCTCATCTGCAGTTTCTTGGTGGAAACAGAACCTGTCTCTTCTTATGGGTGCAACTTATCCTAGAATGGTTTGGGTTTGGAAGGGACCTTTAAAGGTCATGGAGTCCAACCCCCTGCAGTGAGCAGGGACATCTGCAACTAGAGCAGGTTGCTCAGAGCCCCGGCCAACCTCACCTGCAATGGTTCTAGGGATGGGGCATTGACCACCTCTCCGGGAAACTCTGGGCCAGGGTCTCACCACCCTCAGTGTAAAAAATTTCCTCTTTCTATCCAGTCTAAAGCTCACCTCTTTTAGTTTAAAGCCATCACCCCTTGTCCTGTTGCAACAAGCCCTGCTAAAATGTCTGTCCCCATCTTTCTGAGAGGCCCCTTGAAGTACTGAAAGGCCACAAGAAGGTCTTAGGGGACCTGCTGGTGTGGAGGGGTGTAGCCCAGGTGTAAATGGGAGCACAGGAGGAACCCACCCAGTGCTGGGTATTTAAAGGGCTTGGGGGAGGTGGAAGGAGTGATGGTTTAGGTAGAGTTAATCGCCTGAGTGTGGTCTCACCTGGGCTGGCAGATCTCATGGTGAGGGCTGCAGGTTGCTGATGGTGGGAGAGCTGCTGGGGCAGGCCATGCTCTCCTGCCCTTGGATCTTGCTCACAGGCAGGTAAGCAGTGTCCATTTTTAGCCCCTCATCTCTTGGTTTCTTGTCTCTTTTTACCTAAAGCAACCTTTAGGATGAGGAGAAAGCAAATGTCTGAGGCTGTTCTCAGTTTGGCTTCCACCTGGTTTCTCTTGGTTTCTTGACTTGAAATGGAGCTATGTGACTGAAGAGGTGGTTTAATGTGATCAGATCGGTGAGGAGAACCTTGTTCCTGCAGTGCTAGAAGTTCACCATGTGCTCTCTGCTTGTTTTTACTCCTTGCCTTAAGGATGTCTCACATCTTTCCCCACTGCTGCTTTTGTGGTGCAGTTTGGGAAGAGACCAGCTGCCTCCTCAGGTAGGATTAGCTTTTGAACCTGAAGGCCTTATTGTTTAGCTGGTGGGTACTGCTACAACATCACCTATCTGAGGAAGGGCCCCCTCCAGTTTGTTACTTGTCACCCAAATGCAAATTACTACAACCAATTCACAACAGAAGAAAAAGAGGGATGTACAAGGAATTATGGTCATTATCTTCAGAGAGCTGGGCTGTTGGGAGTCCGACATGCAGCCAGGTGCTGCTGAGGGATGGACAAAGCTGATGAACCAACTGCAAGATCTGTGGAGGTTTTGCAGCACATCTTGTTGATGCAGGGAACTGCTATGTTTCACTCAAGGTGGTCTGAGGGCCTTGGAGCTTTGCAGATTAGACCTCTGTTCTTGATCTACATGATCTTGATTTAAAGTCTAAATGAAGACGGGTCAGAGGTTAGGACCAGCTGTCCTTAGCGTGTGTATCCATCTCTTTTGACCTGTTCCACTTCTGTATGGTGATTCAGGATTATTTTATTTTTTTAGAAGCGCTTTAAAAGAACTTCTAGCTGAAGGGAAGCCTGTGCAATGTGTCAGGGCTTAGAAGGTCTATACTGGCTCAAGTGGGTGCCCCATATACGTTATGCGCTATTTATGTTTCCATTGGATATTTTTCCCCTTCTCTTCACCTTTTTTTTTTTTTTCACAGTTTTTCCTAAGTGAAACACTAATGCAGTAACGTTCAAACCCACAATGTTTGAATGGCCTCTAAATTAGGCAAAACAAGCTTGCCCAACCCTGGTTGAACAGACTGGACTCCTTTTCTAATTCCTACACACTCTGTTCATTTTGCCCTAATAAATACATATCTGTCCTAGAGCAGGAGCACGGGGGACCTTGGAAAATTTGACGTTGGCAGAAAAGGGGCAGGTGACCAGGGGAGAAGAGGAGAGACTGGGTTGGTATCCACAGTGCACCTAGATGCCTAACAGGAAAGGCCCCATATATCCTAAACAGGTGTTGCATTTGAAGAAGCCCATGTTGGAGACTTAGTGAGAACCAAATGTGACATCCAAGGAACTTGTTTTTCAAGAGCTTATCTTTTACTGGAGAAGCCCAGAAGATACTGAAACTGCAGCTAATGAGCAGCAGAGCAGTCTGGTGGGGTTTTGGAAAGCTTATTGAAGACGGTCTGCATTTTGGACCCAATTTTAGGTCTTAGAGCACAGGTCTAGTTTGCTCTGAACCTGGTTGCTTTATTCTTAATGTAGAACCAGAAAACTTGTTCCCTGCAGTGCACATTGCTTCTCCTGTAAGGACTAAATGGCTTTTATTAGGTGGAGTTTCTTGGGACACTGAAAAGGGTGGAAGTATATGGACTGCTGCTACTTACTTCTTCTCCTAAATGTGGACACAGTTGTAATAAGGAGTCTAGAGCATGAGTCTGTTGAGGAGCAGCTGAGGGACCTGGGGTTGTGTAGCCTGGAGAAAAGGAGGCTCAGGAGAGACCTTCTCTCTCTCAACAACTCCCTGAAAGGAGGTTGGAATGAGGTGGGGGTCAGCCTCTTCTCGCAAGGAACAAGTAATAGGATGAAATGGCCTCAAGTTGCAGCAGAGGAGGTTTAGGTTGGACATCAGAAAAACTGTCTTCCCCAAAAGGGTTGTCAAGGGCTGGCCCAGGCTGCCCAGGGCAGTGGTGGAGTCCCCATTCCTGGAGGGATTGAAAAGCCTTGTAGATGTGGTGCTGCGTGACATGGTTTAATGGTGCCCTGGCAGTGCTGGGTTAACAGTTGGACTTGATGATCTTGAAGGTCTCTTCCAACCAAAATGACTCTGTGATTCTAAGGCTTGTAGCTGTGGCTTGCAGCCATGGCTGATCTTAGAAGAGATTCACAAGCCTGATAAAACTTGGCCTCCGTGTCTTTGTGTGTCTACCTAAGCTGACCTATGGATGCTACTAGAGCTTTTTGTGTTTGCTCTCTGCTTCATGCAGGTTGTGTGGAGTTTGGGAAGGTCTGTGGCCCAGACGTTGCAATCCTTTTTCCCTGCTGTTAACTTGGGAGCGGGCCATGAGGAAGACAAATGATTTTGGCACTGGGAGATCCCTTCTGACTGACATCTATCCCAGGGAGAGAGAGCAGACTATGCATCTGGTGTGTTACAGAAGTGCTGTGAGTTCACGTACACACGGAGTGGTCTGACTGCGTGGCATACTCCATCCAATTACAGGGCCACAGAGGAGCTGTGGTACACAGCACTCTTCTGCCATGGGGAGAATCATAGAATTACAGAATGGTTTGGGTTGGAGAAGACCTTAAAGATCATCTAGTTCCAACTCCCCTGCCATGGACAAGGACACCTCCCACTAGACCAGGTTTCTCAAAGCCCTGTCCAACCTGGCCTTGAACACATCCAGTGGAGAATCCACAGCTTCCCTGGGCAACCTGTGCCAGTGTCTCACCACCCTAAAATTTATATACTTCAGCTAAGCCAAAGGGTTCAGCCCTGATCACAAGTGTTTTTAGGGCTTTAATTCTAGATATCCAGTCCTCCGAGAAGGAAAGTAAAGGGCTCTGTCTCCCTTGACTTGAAAAGTTAGCACTGATCAGTTGTTACTGTGCAGCATTTTATCTGGTGGCCACGTATGTGGGGCTCTTGCTGGAGGCAGTAAGTTGGCATGTCCTCAATGCAGGTCAGGAAAAGTAATTTCCCTCTAAAGCTGTTTTCTCCAGTGGCCTCCTGAGGAAGCAAACACAGCTTTAGAGTAGGGTACAGGTCTGTGGTGTAGTCACTGCTTGGTGTTACCAGGTCTAGACCAATGATGGACCTATTTGCCTCTGTCTGGGCTCATAGTGACCACCCAGCCTTTTCCGTGAAGCACACCAAATGATAGCATGGCCTAAAATAAATATTTATTTCTGCCTTCTGTGCCTGTTCACCCTGCCTTTCTACCTTCAGGCTGTAGGGTATGAATCAGAACCTGTTTGCCTGGCATTTTAAGTCTTTGCTTTTCTAACCCAAGTCTCAATACCTTTGCTTTTGCCCCGCTTCCCTCTTCATCGCAGCCCGGCACGTCTCCTTTTTTTTTTGCCAGGCCCTTTGCCTGGAAAAAGCAGGCTGTGCCTTCTCCCTTACACACCTGCCCTCATCTGCCTTGGCTACTCGGGTATTTTAATTTCTATTTCATTGGCCCATCGCGTGCGTGTTGATCAGCCTCACGGCTGAGGTCAAGGAATTTCCATGTCGTACTTGGAGAGAGGGTTTCCCCTTCACAGCCTCCCCCTCAACCAGGCACTGGTTCATGTAGAAATAGCTTGGCTGCTCTTGTAAATAGGTCTGTGTGAAATAATATTGTCTTTTTGAGGTCAGGGGGAAAAAAAAAAGCCCTTTTATACAGTCATGCATACAGTCTTAAAAAGAATTCCACAAAGCTTGGTCTGTTCCCCCCTCTCACACTCTCCTCCCGCCCTACCTTTTTCCTAAAACACTGGAGAATTCAGGCTCGGAGGCTGACGGCACCGAGCATACAGCATGTACTGTGCCTTTTGAAACGCTGGCTGCACATAAAAGTCTCGCTTAACGCTGGAATCTGTTGCTTTATTATGTTGTCCGCACGGTATGTTGGTGGTGGGCTTCCCCACTGGTAGACGCGTGGTGTGGAAGGAGGGCAGGTGAGCTTAGGAGGTGTGGAGAAGAGCAGCTTGGCTGATATGTGCTGTGGGTCGCTGCGCTGGGGCTCCCGCTTCCCAGGCTGGAGCAGGCAGCTTGGTGTTGAAGGTTGTGTGAGTAGCTGTGGGGTTGTTCAGGGGTTTTGCATCATTGTTGTTGGTTTTTCTTCTGGTTCTGATGCTCTGTGCTTCCTGGAAGAAGGGTAGGTGGAGGTGAATGCACGGGAGGGGAAGGAGGAAAAAGATCCTGCTGTCCTGGGACAACAGGGCAAGTTCTCACCCATCTGCTGTTCCCAAGGGCAAAGATTGACAAGAGCTGCCAAGCCACTGGGGATGGATCTGCGTCTCATTCAAGGACCAGGACTGCTGCTTGATGTGCACTAGCGTGTAAATCCACTACCATACATTGGCACAATGCCTTGCCTGGTGACACGTCTCCAGTACAGGCCCGTGGTGGTGTGCCTGGGTGGGCACCCACACCACCACCGGACATGCACAGCGGAGTGAAAAAGCCCCTTTCCAGACCTGTATAAGCAGAGGAAAGGCCTGCCATGGACATCCCATGGACACATTGATGGGCAGAGGAGCAGGCGGCCTCGTGCTCCGTAATATGTGTGGGCAGGGTGGTTGGGGCTAAGTGCTGTGTGGTGTTATGCTTTAATGCTTCCCATGTGTTCACAGTATCACCCTGACCACTCTTGTTACTGTGGCTGGGGAGACTTTGGGGGAAGTCCCTGAACATAAAAGAAAAATTGCTCTATTTTGGCCATACGGGTGTTTCTGCTGTTCTTGCCTAATCTTGAAAAGGAAATCAGACCGATGTGCAGCTCGGGTTGACCCTTGTAGCAAACACGGAGACCATTCTTTGAAGGGCTTTGTCGGCAGGTAACTGCTAGGGTTGTGCACCATGATGTGCAGGCTTTGCCATAATAGAGGTATCTACTGAGTTGCAGGCACCTGCTGCTGCTCTGTGCTGTCTTAAGTCCCCATGTGAGGAGGGAAACCCTGCTCTGTGTCTACCAGATATACTCAAAGACCATGAGACTCTTGGATGGTGGAGCTGGATGCTCTGTGGGTAACCTAGAAAAAACAGTTTGTCCTCATGCTGCTCAAAACACGTGCCCCTGCTGCCGGCTCGCTCTTCTTGCCAGCTAAGCAAAAAAGCTGTGTCAGCCTGAATCAAACCATAGACTGAAAGTACGCAACATCGCCTGAAATCTCCCCGTCTGCAGCACTTTCAGCCATTGCCTGTTTAATTTGGAGGTTTGACTGGTGAACCGGGATGTGAAGGGGATGCGGTGCCAGGGGGTGGACCAGGATGCTGGCACCTGGAGCGTGGCGTGGCAGTGTTGAAGGGGACAGGTTGGTCATGGCCTGTCTGGCGTTGTGAACGTTCACCTGTGGCCAGCATTTGCTGCCTCTTCTTTAATCCAGAGGACTGGGGTACATGCCCTGACACAGCCTAGCAGCAACTGAACTTCCCTTCCCTCAGGTGGAGGGTGAAGGAGGAAACCCCTCAAAACACCTCCCTTACCTACGTCCAGATTGTTACAAGTGTTTTACCTCCCGTTCTCTCTTCCAGGCACATTTTGCTCCTTCAACCTCTCCCTGCAGTCTCACCAGTATCAGGTTCCTCCCTGGATTTCTGAATTGCCTTTAGTTCCTCTGTCTCTTCCTAGCCCCAGGAGTTCAGCGCACACCTGGGCACGTGAGCCAGCTGGCATGTATGGATCCTATACGTGTCATTCCTTCTTGTGTGGTGAGAGATGGCAGATCCCTCTCTGGATACCAGCTTAACTCTCAGCCTTGCACCCTGTGGCAGCAAGTTCCATGTATTAACTGGGCAACCTGCAAAACACTGGTGAGCTTTCCTCTTCCTGTTGGAATAATGGTTTTGGAGCGGTTTAGGTGGTCTCTATTTCTTTAGTGTAAGGAAGGGCAAATGGGAAAACCTGCCCTGTCTTGCTCATCATTTTATATGCTTTTAGTGCAAGTTATTTTGAACTATTTGGACCTTAATCTCTCCTCCTGACAACCTTGGAAACCTTTCTGTGCCTCTAACGAATTTTTGGCATCCTTGTCTGGCCTCTGTTCCTGCTCTGAAACGGGGCGAGCAGACTTCAGCTCACTTCTCGAAGCACGAACGTGTCACTGATTTATGCGGTGGCATTTAGAACATTTTTGGTCTTGTTCTTTATCCTATTCAACCTAACATTTTTTGGTTGGGGTTTTGGGGTTTTTTTTTTTTGATGGCCTCTGTGCACAGAGCAGATGTTTTCATTGAGCTGTCCGCAGTGACGCCTAGATCTTTTTCCTGAGTGGTTACAGTTAATTTAAAACCCATCAGTGTATTACTTCAGCAATCCCTTGATGTCACTGGTTAGAAGATCCCAGCTGGCTGCTGCTCTTAATTCTATTGCCTGTCTGTTTCTTATTATTTTTTATTATGCTTACGTTTACTTGCCCGCTGCGCCAGTTTTTAAAGCGAGGTGGGCATGGTCATTTACAAGTGGCTAATGCAGGCTATCGAATTCTCCTCTTCGTCTAAATAAAAGTAAGGTGTGTGCTTAGGTGTTTTCACAGAACATAAGCACTTTTCCCATAGCAGATACTACAGAGTAACGCCACTACAAGAAAACAAACCAACGTGGCATGTGTTTGCACATGCCCATCTGGAAAGCTCGCCTTGCTCGCCACAGAGAAATGCGGATCCCTGCGGGAAAGAGCGGCTTGTACACGGTGTCCTTCGGGATTGTGCCAACGGGCAGCCCATGCTGGGCAGCCCCGGATATTTGATGCTACACTCTTGCATGTGGAATTGTGTGTTTTCAATGAACGAGCAGGGAAAAGGAGGAATCCTGGATGCAGCGGCAGGTTGAAAAGTGTCAGTGCAAGCTCTAGACAATATAACGGTGCCCTTTGAGATCTCTACCTATGTGTGGTTTCCTTGTTTACCTGCTGCACGGTTTGGAAGACCTTTAAAATATTGCACGATGCTTTCCACCGTGTGAAATAACCTAAATGATGCATGGAGCTCTATGGTGCTACAAGCAGCATGCTGAGGGGGTGTTGTGGTCTGCCGTGGTCTCCGGTGAGGTCACATAGCCCGGAACAGGGCACACAGGGACATTGCACCGGGTTTGCATTAGAAAGCCCCATCCTCCATCCTGGAAGCCAGTGGAAATTTCACTCTTGACTCCCAGCAGAGCAGTAGTAAACCAGCGTTAATGAGAGATACTGGGAGAGTGCAGGAAGGAGCCAAATGCTGTAACTCTGCTTAATGACTGGAAACTTTGTGAAGTCCTCTCCTGCTTTGAACGGCTTTGCAAACAACCTTTGGCAACAGCCATTTTATCTCCTGTTTTGGAAGCAGTGTGCCTCGGCTCCTCTGCCACTGAGGACAGAGTTGCAGGAAGAGGGGATGGTTTAAACAGGAAAACAGAAAGACAGCTGCAGTATGGCCAATTTCCTACTGTGAGGAAGATGAAACCAGTCTAATTTTGCTAAACTATGACTCAGTTCAGTCCAGAGATTCCAATACTATGCAGTAAATGTTATAAGCTCCTTTGAGGGAGGAAAAAAAAATCCCTCCGATTCAAAGGCACGGGGAGGAAGTGCCCAGCAAGAGACGGAGATGAAATTGCCAGTAATGATGGATGAGGGAAGCCCAGTAGGGTACTGCTGTGCAGGACTTGAGAGCAGGAGAGATGAATGGCCCTCAGTGACCAGGCTCTGCTGAAGTCTTGTGTGATGTGAGTAAGAACAAAAGCCAGGCACACTTGGCTTGGTGTCGTGGGGAGGGGATGATGATGCGCTGTTGCCTCACTCTGCACGGCTCCTGGGCGGGTGATGGATGGTGTCCTCGAAGGACAAAGCTGCAGTGGATTCTTTGGTTCCTGAAAGCAGAGGCTGAGCTGGTCCTTCCCTGTGAAGGACGAGCAGTTTGTCTGGCTGCATCACTGCAGCTCATGCCAACACTGATGGTGGGCAGTGTGTGACACCCGTTAACCTCCGTGGAGAATCATTCCTGTTAATCATAAGATAGGGCAAGAACAGCTCATCTGATAGGCCAGCATGTGGAAGGGATGAGCTGACTGAACACGTATGTGTAATCCCAAAGAAATGCCCTATCAGAGCTGGTGTTGAGCTGACATTTTGAATGTGGGGCTGAGCAGACCAGGAACAGAAATGGGTACAAAGGTTTTTTGCAAGCACTTCAGTCCTTGATGTGCTCCAGCACGTGGCTGGTGATCACGGCAAGTTCTGCAGATTCAGAATAGCAACCAGAAGAGTGGGAAATGCTTTCCCAGTGCACTTAATGCTGGTGAACCTGGCCAGTAGGTCTGTGGTGGATGCAGTGAGGAGGTGCAAAAGCCTAGTGCCTGAGCTGGGTTTTGGATGCTGAAAAGTTGGAAATGGAAGTGGAGGAATGCCTTCTGCTACAGAGGACATAGGAGTCTTCTCTGGGGGGATTCAGAACCTGCCTGGACTTGATCCTGGGCAACCTGCTCTGAGTGACCCTGCATTAGCAGAGGGATGGATGAAATGATCTCCAGAGGTCCCTTCCAACCCTCACCATGCTGGGATTCTGTGATTACAAGGAGGGCATAAAATGGTTCAAGGTATTCTGAAGTGTTACCTATGTGTCAAGAATGTCACTGAAGAGCCAGGGGTTAATATACACTGGTCTTCTGTGATGAAGGAACAAGAGTGACTGTGCCTAGCAGGTGAAAGAGGGAGGAGGAAGCCTGACTCTGGCAGCAAACAGGTGGACCAAAGAGCACAGGAACTGTCAAAGAAATTCTCTTGGTCTTCTTTGCAGTTGAAGAGAGACGAGGAACTACTGGAGAGAGTCCAGTGGAGGCTCTGAAGATGCTGAGGGGACTGGAGCATCTCTGGGCTGAGGAAAGGCTGGAGAAGTTTAGCCTGGAGAAGAGAGGACTGAGAGATGATCTTACCAATGCTCATCAATATCTAAAGGGTGGGTGTCATGAGGATGGGGCCAGACTCTTGTCAGTGGTGCACAGTGACAGAACAAGGGGCAACGGGCACAAACTGGAACCCAGGAGGTTGCATCTGAACATGAGGAAAAACTTCTTTGCTGTGAGGCTGCAGGAGGCTGGCCCAGGCTGCCCAGAAAGGTTGTGGAGGCTCCTCTGGAGAGATTCCAAACCTACCTGGATGCAATCCTGGCCACCCTGCTCTGGGTGACCCTGCTTCAAGCAGGGGTGTTGGAGGAGATGATCTCCAGAGGTCCTTTCCAACCCCACCATGCTGGGATTCTGTGATTCTTTACAATCCCATTTCCCACTTTTTCACTGCTCAAGGAAAACTGGGCTGCGGCTGCAGTGGCCTGAGCCAGGGACAGGGGAGGAACAGATATGCAATGAGGCCAACTGTATCTGGGAAGATAAAAAGCCATGCAGAAACTCACAGGCAGTGCTGGCTTATAACTGCACCAGAGGGAATAAATTGGCTTTCTTGCTGAGAAAAGCCTATAGCAGACCAAGCAAAGCTATGCAAGGGATGTCAGACCAACCCTGGCAATGAACTATGTGGACTCAAAAAAAGCAGCTGAAACCCTCACGCAGGCCTAAAGTGTGCGATGAGAAACCATCTGCTCACTTCCAGTCTGAAGTCTCTGTTGTTACCGGAATAAATCAATAGTCCGTTACCAGCTTCCATGTCCCATAGACATAACTGGTGTTGCTGGAGCAGCTGTTTCGCAAATATTACTCTACTGCAACAGGGTTTCCAGTTCCCTCTCTTAAAACATGGGCTTGTTTCTCCATGAATCAGCTCTTTGCTAACTTCTTTGCAAACTCCGGCAGAGCAGAGTATTCCTAGCGCAGAGCCAGACTCCTCACAGTCTTCTGGTTGATGACCAAATTCAGAGGCTGTTCCTTTTTGCAGCACGATCTCCGTGATACCGCGGTACCTCTTCTTGGTTTCTTGCTGGGGAGTTGCTCACTGGTCCATGCTGGGATGGCGACAGCCATTTTCAGCCAGCCTCAGAAAGGTAACGTGGTAAAGGGCTTGCTGCACTGCTCGTTGATGCAATTTGCCTTTTTCTGAGTCCAAATCCACAGGAACCTCTTTTCCTTCCACACCTTTGTCTGCCTGCTTGGTAGGAGCCCTCAACCCCAGATCTGTGGACGTGTGTACGGAGCAAATGAGGGCCTGCAGATGCATCACCACAGAGAACGAGGTGAACCAGGGTTGCGCTAAAGCCAAAGGCGTTGTAACCTAGAGCCACGCGGAACAATGTGGAAGAAATGCTGTCAAATCCATGTCTGTGTGAGCTGCTCTATCCCCAGCTAGCCCCCCTCCAAAAGTTTGCTCAGCATGCTGACTTTCCAGGAGCTTTCTTAGTGCTTGGAACAAGTTAGCTGTCTCCTGCCAGAATCGGGAGAGGAACACGACTGGCTGACGAATACCATATGTTCCAGGCTGGCCAAAGGAAACCGAATTGTATTTTGTTTAGCTTGTCTACTTAACTGGGTTTCTGTAACAAGACAGCGTTGGTTGGGTTTGGTTTTTTTATGCTTTCAGATAAATGTGGCTGATCCCTTCAACACAGGAACCGTCCCTGTATTTTGCCCTGAAAATGGGGGGTGCAGCCACTTCCCTAATGGAAGAGATCGGGGAAAGCTGAGTAAAGGGAAAGGCGGTTTCCAACAGGAGCGATTGGAAATTGCAGGGCTAAAATCTCCCTCTAGACAAAGAACATCCAGGCCTGAGAATGCAACAAAAACGCTGATGCTGGCCTGAAGATCCCCCCTCTTCTTTTTTACTGGTTATTAGCGCGTCAGAATGGGAGAAGTGTGTTTGTGACCTGGAGGCGGGAGCACGCAACTGTGGATGTCTGATATTGAAATGTAGATTTGCTCTGTTTAAAGTGGCTTAAAACCGGTGGCTTCTGCATCAGGCTGCAGAAGGTAAAGGCTGATCTCTGTTCTGAGACCGCTGGGGCAGAGTGATGGCCCTAAAGAGCACAGATCAGAGTTTGCAGAAGTTGATGTTGGACCAGTACTGAGCAGGGTTCAGTTTCTAGAGACACTGAGCCCTGGATGGAGATGGAAGAGGACTTGTTTCCTCTTGTCCCCTCTATTCCACTACACTACTTCACTTGGAGTTGGGCCCTTCTCCTTGATATATTTTGTTGCTTCTAACCATCCTAAATATTTGAAAGGAGGCACCATCCTGCATCCCATGCCTGTGTAGCATTGAGCCCAACCTCCACTTGAGGAGGTGGAGGGGTCACCACAGGCTATTATCATGTTGCGTAGAAGAGCTTTGTCTCACATAAGACGGGAGCTAGCTGGAAACGTCGTACCCAGTCTTCTCCTTCAAGTTGTTGGAGCATGTAGAGATGTTCTCCTGTTCCAGTTTCCTGGCCAGCCTCAGCAGTGGTGTTAACAGGGGTGTGCTGCAAGCTTTGCAGGAGCTAGGAAAGAGCTGTAAGCAGGAAGTGTCTGCTGTCTTGGCAGGCAAGCAGAAAAGGGTGGGGGCCTTCATTTCTAGCTGAGGAGAAGAGGGGAAATGGCACTAAAAAGCAACTGCCACTTTAAATAGATCTCTTTCCTCCCCATCTCTTATTTATCTCATGCCTTCCTGTTTACAGCATCATTTCCCTCAGCTCCCATTCTGCTCATTTAGACATCAGGTCAACCCAAAGTCTGCCCCATTTCTAAGCACCGAATCAGTGCAAGTGTCTCTCTCTGATGCCACCCAGGAGCTATGGGCTATTGGTCACTTCTTCTCCATCGGGTGTACACTGTTGTGCGCCAGCAAAGCTATGGGATGACCCAGGTTTAATGGAAGACAGAAGCTGGCACAGTTCTTAACTTGTTCCTCTCAACAAGTCCCCAGCCCTGCTGTGTCCTTTCACTTCTGACACACTTGTTTATCCATGGGCTGCCTGTGCCCTGGTGTTCTGCCATGTGCTTTGCTGCCCACACAAGCACACTCAGCTGCATGCTCAGCGATCCACCTATGTAGATACTCATACATGCTGAATCACCACCCTTCCATGTACACTCATAGCCACGCTCGCAGATGGACTCTGATCTTCATGAGCCAGACTGAAGTTCTCTTTCAATCTGCCACTCCTGTGTCCTCAAGACAGACTCTTTCCTCCTGGAGGAGACATAGACCTTTGTAGTGTGTTTGCTCAACCACCTGTTTACTCTCAGGGCCATGGGCAAAAGATGGTGATGCTTCCAGCTATGTGGAGAGAAAGGGTGAATGTTGACACCTCAGTTCTGCAGCCTACCCATGTGCTGAGATCTGCTCTTGAAGGGTGCCAGCATGCTTAACTCCTGTGCCTCCTTTTGGTGGGATTAAAGACCATCTCATCACCATTTCGTGGCTGAATTTCCAGTGCCCTTCCGTAACCTACCCCACCAGGCTCTCATCCTAAGGTTTGTGATAACCACCATGAGAAATTTCAAGGCCAGGCCCTTCCTGGTGGCTATCCCACATGCACCTAGGACCACACATAGCCCTACTGATGCTATGATGTGCGTGTGTTGGATAAGATGCTTCCTGACCAGAAACATCTTCAAAACAAGACAGCCTGTTGCCTGAATGTCCCCCGTGACTGCCCAGTTCAGTGCACAGCACATTACCTCCCTTCCCCCTCTACCCTGATTCCTCTACCCATGTTGGACCATTTAAGAATTAATGAAGGCCAGATGCATGTTCTACAAACGTAGGATCACTGCATTTTGGAGTAGATGCTGGCTTGATGCCTCCTTGTCCTTCGAATCCTCAGTACAGCTAATAATAAGCAGAGGCAGCCCTCCTCGGTCTGAGGCAGAGCCCACCTCAGTAGTGACGTCCCTGTGACCACAAAGGATTTCTCAGGGACCTGGACGGTGACCAGCTTTTGGCTGTGGAGCCCCAGGATCTGGTTTCATCTCTCACAAGCATTGGCGGGATGAACTTGGTGTGACTGAGCTGTCCAACAGGGAGGTGGTGAGCTGGGCCAGTGCTGGATTTGCAAGGGGGAAGGAAAGAATTCAGCGTATTTTGGTGCATGTAAAAATAAGGGATGGATCATGCTAGCGGGAGCTGTCCACATGTGGAGATAATGGAGCAGATGTGCTGTGTGACTATTGCAGCCTTGTACTACAAGGTCTCTTGTGACCTGCTGACTCTCCAGGCAAGGATGGGTCAAGGCAAGGTGGAGAGTTGTTTTTCAGACTCAGATCTGATGGGCTGCCCGTTGCCGCAGCAGCTGGGCTTCCCTGCCAAAGCAGAGCTTTTCTTCTTGTGAAGAGTCTCTTGGCCATCTCTGCTGGCCAATGGATCCAGGAGGTTGTTGCAAGGCTGTTCTTTGGCCACCTTCATGCAAACACATGGCGTATGCTGGGGGTTGTCTGGCTTGATGTGGGCATGTCTGTGCAAATGCGTGTGCAAAGAAAGAGAGGGACTTCTACAGGTTACAAAACTTGATTTTGTTGCTCCTTGGAATGAGAGAGCCTGGAAACCAAGGTTTTAGGCCTAAAACTCATTGTAATTCATTTGTGGAATGACACAAGTCTTTGCACATAGC
Source organism: Eurystomus gularis (assembly GCA_013400335.1). Classification (NCBI taxonomy): domain Eukaryota; kingdom Metazoa; phylum Chordata; class Aves; order Coraciiformes; family Coraciidae; genus Eurystomus; species Eurystomus gularis. The sequence goes on from VZZY01002630.1 coordinate 725,531, forward strand.
TGTTTTACCCAGTGTTGCCCCTTGGTGGGGAGGCTGGAGGTTGGTGAGCACAGGTAACCTGCAGCAAGGTGTGGTCCTGCATGACTTTACTCATCCCAGCTCTGCCGTCAGCACTTAGAAGTGGTTGGGCCGTGACCACGTTATATGTTAATGACCCTAATTAGAGTTTGCGGTGATTTATGAGAAGGCTCTGTGGCCGCTTGTAGCTGTTCCTGATTCATATTTCCATCACCCATCAGTCTCTGACGTGCTGGGATTTGCGCAGCTCCCTAGTAGTGGGTGGGATTGCTGCAGAAAAAAACCCCTCATCCCCAAACAAACTCAAACTTTTCAGATATTCAGCACAGAACCTTCTTTTTCCCTCCTCTCTCCATCCCCTTCAAACATACCTGTGGGTAGAGGTAGTGTTATTGGAGCAGCCGATTTGACTGCTATAATATTTTCCACTTGGATCCATTGACTTCTATTTAATGTTTTCCTTGGATCGACACCTTTTGAGAGCAGTTAAAGCTGCTTGTATTTGAATAGTTGGAGGCAGCGTGTCACCCTGCTATCTTTTCATGGTTTCACCTCTAGAAGGCAGTGATGATATGTCTAGATACAGTCACCCGACTGAAATTTGTGTCTCTATGTTCCTTTCAATGGGGGCCCTTTACCTTTGAGCCTCTGTGTACAGCCAAACGTGTCCTGAAGTAACACAGCGTGATTTTATAACAAATGTATACGCGAGGTAGGAATCGCCATTTTTCTAAGCCCTTTTCTAAGAGAGAAGAGTTTTTACTGCTGTGATGACAGAAACAAAGGTCTTTGTTCTAAATATGGGTTGTTTGGGGGTTTTTCTGTGAGAGTCTGGCAAGAACCGAAAAATCCCAAAGTAAAAAGGTCTCCTCGGGGAGAGTCCTGATGCTTCCTGCTAAACTCACTGTCTTGTTTTGAGCCACCAAAGGTGGGACTGAGCTTATGGTTCCTCCTTCTGAGGGTCTCTTTACTTCCTAGGAGCCTGCCCTCCAGCCCTGTCCTTATATCCATCATCTGCTGGCTTAGGAGAGAGCAACCTGGGGCCACGCAGGAGCTGACTGAGCAGCAGTAAACTAACAGAAGGGCTCAATGTAGGACTCTTGGTGCAGCTTTTCTCATTAAGACAATTGTTTGGGTTTTTTTCCTTCTGTTGAACTGCTGGTTTTTGTGAAACCTCCAGGACGAAAGAATTTTAAAAGCAGTTGACAAGTAGGTAGGATTACACCCTCGGCTGTATAGTAAGAAATTGTTTCGTTTGCCCAGAAACAAAGTCCCTATAGGAAGAGAAAAATAGCCGCAGAAGCTGAGGTGAGAAAAAGAAAATAAAACCAGATCCAGTGAGGTGGGAATTATCATTTCATGCTTCTGAATGTTGGCATCTCTTGTTGAGTATCGTTGTGAAGCTTGTGATGTTTGTGGATTTTATTTGAGACTTGTGGTCTTTATTTGAGCTCCTGGAATCAAGAGGCTGAATGAGATTCTCAGCTTTCTATTTATTTTTATTTTTTTAAACTAGCATTTCCAGCTCTCTTGATCTTGGAGGAAAACAACTTCACTTGAAAATATGAAGCCTCGAGGGTCCAAATGAGAAAACAGATGAAAAATACTCCAAATACTTTTGGGTTGGTTAAGTCTTATTATTTTGAAGCCTATATCATTCTGTTCTAGGGCCACACACAACATTTTTGAAAGCTGGCAATGCTCCTGCTTTTTATCCAAAGGATTTTACAAAGTGTGTGAGTGTTGGTGGCTGTTGTGAATGTCGGTGTGTGGGGGTGATATTGTGAGCAGCGTCTTGCTGGCCTGTGGGCTCCTGGGGCACAGCAGCAGCAGAGTTCACGAGCGAGTCATAGAATCAGGGAATGGTTTGGGTTGGAAGGGACCTTTAAAGGTCATCTAGTGCAACACCCTTCCCCCCTGCAGTGAGCAGGGACATCTGCAACTAGAGCAGGTTGCTCAGAGCCCTGGCCAGCCTCACCTGCAATGGTTCCAGGGATGGGGCAGCCACCACTTCTCTGGGCAACCTGGGCCAGTGTTTCACCAACCTCAGTGTAAAAACTTTCCTCTTTCTATCCAGTCTAAAGCTCACCTCTTTTAGTTTAAAGCCATCACCCCTTGTCCTGTTGCAACAAGCCCTGCTAAAATGTCTGTCCCCATCTTTCTGAGAGGCCCCTTGAAGTACTGAAAGACCATGAGAAGGTCTCCCTGGAGCCTTCTCTTCTCCAGGCTGAACAAGCCCAACTCTCAGCCTGGCCTCCCAGCAGAGGGGTTCCACCCTCCCATCATTGCTGGGGCCTCCTCTAGCCCTGCTCCACCAGGTCCATGTCTCTGCTGTGCTGAGGACTCCAGAGCTGCCCCAGCACTGCAGGGGGGTCTCCCAGAGCGCAGCAGAGGGGCAGGATCCCCTCCCTGCCCTGCTGCCCACGCTGCTGGGGATGCAGCCCAGGAGGACGTTGGCTTCTGGGCTGCAAGCGCACAGGGCCGGCTCAGCTCCAGCTCCTCACCCCCCAGCACCCCCAAGTTCTTCTCCGCATGCTGCTCTCCAGCCCTTCATCCCCAGCCTGTGGATGGTAGGCAGGGGTATCCCAATAACCATTAGTTATCCGTCTGTAAGGAGGCAGCAAGCAAATCACTTCCTTAGAGAGGCAGGGATGTCAATCCAATTTGCTGCAGCTAGTTATGTGACCCACTGATGAAGTGGTGCCGCGGTTGTGGGCAGGATGCGGAGGCACTTAACAATGAGTTGGTGCCTCACCATGACTTGGGATGGGACGCGGGGACAGACATCGTGCGGGGCAGAGCCAGGGCGAGAACAGCTCCTGCAAACGGAGGAGAACAGGGACTGTGCTGCGGCAGTCGTAGATGCTCCTCCTCGCCATGGTGGTTGCTGTTGTTGTTGTTACTGCTTTTAAAACAATATGCAGGGAACCATCCAATATCCTAGGGCTTTTGTTTATCTAGATTTTTATGAGGAAGAAAAAAGAAAAAGCAAAAAAAAAGAGAGGGGAAACACACGCATTCCTTCCAACCAGAAAGTCATGAGTTTTGATTCAGTCTAATTACACAAGCAATATTTTTATAACCTCTGTGAAGTCTCCTTGCTTTCTTGGTGTGTCTCCATTGTTTATGTGAAAGTGGCCAGGTAGCCAAGGCAAAGTAACGTTGCAAGAAAAATTCGCTTGGCCTTGGAATATGCTGCACTCTCTTTTTGGCTTCGTAAACAAGCCTGTTTTCCTGGTTTCATACCTCTCTTAGGTTCTTTTGTTGCCTCTTCCTCTAAACGAGGGTTACTCATGTTCTGCCCAGCCCTGGGCCATGTTGGCAGCTTCATAGCATCCCTTAAACATGCACAAAGTAGTACATAATGGGGCCAGATCTCCAGTAAATTAAATCATGGCTGTTCTCCCTGGTCCCCTTGGGTTTGCAGCGATGAAGCAAAGCCCATGAGGGCTTGGTGGTGAGGCTAGCCCCTGCCCAGTCCTGGTTTTCTCTAGTGAGACCTGGAGAAAGAGACCTCCAGCCTGACCCTACCTATGCTGTCTGGGAGGCTGCAGGGTGGAGGGAGGGTGTGAGGTGAGTGAAAGTCAAATGCTGTGCTCTGTGGTGGCAGATCTTTCCAAGCAGCAAGGAAAGGGTCCTACCAGCTTCTGCTCTATCCATCCTGAGCATGCATTGTCCACTCAGCTGAGCAAGCCTCAGAGATGACTCCTGCAGGAGCGAATAGCCCAGCTGTCAGCGGCACACCGTTGCCTCTTTCGGAGATCTGCTTTCGCTACTTTAAAGATTGAGGTTTCCTAAGACAGTTGTCTGTGGTCGGAATCAGTATTGGGAATCTTATTGATGCTTATCAATATCTAAAGGGCAGGGGGCAAGAGGATGGGGCCAGACTCTTTTCAGTGATGCCCAGTGACAGGACAAGGGCCTCCCTCTTGTTGTAACCGTTGTGGTGCTGGCAGATTTTGGAGAGTCCCAAGGTAAAATGGACTGTTTATGTGTACAGGTTTGCGTGGTTGCTTTGATAGCACTACCATGCACCAACTTCAAAGCAAACCTCTCTGCCCCTTCCAGCCCACCTGAGAAATGAAGTTGAAGTCTCAGCTGAGAAATGAGGTTGAAGTCTCAGCTGGTGAGTGATTAGCACTGGTCTCTTGCATGGAGGCTGCAAGCTCCAGTCTGACACTTGTGAGCTCTTCCCACATCTGCTGATGTCACTCGGTGTTTTTTGATGGGCTGTCATCGATACATCACATGTTTGGAAGAAGTGGTACTAACTCTTCTCTTGCGTGGTGGTTTGGATGATGTGGAAATAAGTGGATGTGCTCCAGGTGTAATTTTGTCAGGGGACTGCCTGAGGAATGACCCAAAGCTTGTAGGAGAGGCGTGTGGAGGAGTGAAGGGTGGGCTCAGGAGAGAGAGAAATACACAGAAGAAAGGAGAAAAAATATGGGTAAAGCTTCAAAGATGGCACTTGAAGATTCCTGGGCTTGGATGTGAGATGAGGGCATGTGAGAAGGAAGACAAAGCCTCACCACTCAGGAGAATAGGAGAAGGAGGCTGCTCACCTGGGTGAGGGAGTGCTCACCTTGAGGAGTCCACGAGGAGGAAGATTGGAGACAGGCTATGGTGGGAAGAGATAGAAAGATGGTATGAGTCAGGGGCGAGGAGAGCCAAATTCTGCACTGCTTTTAAGCAGAGGAAACTCCACTGACATCTTATAGCTTCAGGCAAGTACCAGCAAAAACATCTGGGCTGGATCTTGAGCAGTATAAATCTGCTTGGGGGCCGTTCAGTGGTGTCACACCGACTGATGCACGTGAAGGGCTGGGCCCTCTGCTTGCTTTCCTGCCTTCAGCCCTGCCTGCTTCTGGGGTCCTCTCTGCCTGAAGTGGTGGGGGTCAACATGGAGGGTTTCCTGATAAATGAGAGAAAAACTGTCCTTCCATCCCATTTCATCTGCCTGGGATTTCCAACCGAATGGCACTGACTAATTCCATCTGGCAGGCTGACCATGCTTCAAAGGCTGCAGATCCTGAGACTTTTAACTTACAAACAAAACCATGCCTTTAAAAAAAAAAGAGAGAGAGAGAAAAAAAAAAAAAAGACAGCTCTCCCCAGGGACAGTCTCTGCGAAATCCAAAACAAGGTCTCAGCGCCTGCCCTGGTGCTCTGGCTGACGCCAGTGTTTTTTCTGTCCCTTTTAAAACCGAGCTGGAGTGTTCCCGACTCCTCCGTTCGACACCTCCGGCTCCTTTATTCCCCTCGGTGAGTGGGGCCGGGGGGGGGAGGAGGAGGCTGGAAGGGAAAGGCCAGAGCAGAGGAGGAAAGAAATGCCTGGTATTGATCCACCAAGGCTGGCCAGACTGCAAGAAATTCCGGTTTGTGAAAAATGTTGCGGTTTAGAGCATTTGTTTTCGTTCCACAGTGGGATGAAACCAAGACTTTCTGGAAGGTGGGGGGAGTGGGGGGGAGAAGAAGAAGAAAAATGACCCTTTTTTTTAGGGGGGGGAATTGTTGTTGAGGAGGGACAGCCTCCCTGAGGTACAGATGCCTACACCGTGGAGCTGAGGGGTCAGTGCTCTCTCCACAACTTCTAATTTGCAGCCAGTGCTGCTCTTTTAGGGTAGGTCAGGGACTGGAATGAAGCCCCTATGGGAATGAGGGGGCTTCGTCTGCCTCCAGCTCATCATACACTCTTGATGGAATAGAACTCTGTTGTTGAACTGAATTGTGTCCAGTTCTGGGCTTTCCACTTCAAGAGAAACAAGGAGCTACTGGACAGAGTCCAGTTGAGGCTACAAGGATGCTGAAGGGATTGGAGCATCTCTTTTACAAGGAAAGGCTGAGAGCCCTGGGGCTGTTTAGCCTGGAGAAGAAAAGCCTGAGAGGGGATCTGATCAATGCTGATCAATAGCTAAAGGACAGAGGGCCAGAGGATGGAATCAGTTCCTCTTTTCAGTGGTGCCCAGCAACAGGACAAGGGGCAGTGGGCCCAAGCTGGAACCCAGGAGGTTCTATCTGAACAAGAGAAAAAAGTTCTTTGCTGTGAGGGTGCCAGAGTCTGGCCCAGGCTGCCCTTAGAGGTTGTGGAGTCTCCTTCTCTGGAGAGATTCCAAACCTGCCTGGATGTGATCCAGGCAACCTGCTCTGGGTGACCCTGCTGGAGCATGGTGGTTAGACAAGATGAGCTCCAGAGGTCCCTTCTAACCCCTACCATGCTAGGTTTCTGTGAACAGAATCCAAGGGATGATCTTCAGGACAGTGACCTGCCTCTTTGACACTTATAATGGAGTTTGGCAGCAAAACTCAGTGAGTGCCCATCCTTTGTGATACTTCTGCCCTTCCTGAGGTTTTGTCCACTCAACTGGGAAAGTTTCCCCAGCATGAGTGTGGGGAGCCAGCTGCACGTGAGGATCCAGCTGCGCAGCTTCTGGGAGGTGAAGAGGGTCTCCTGGCCTCAGTAATGTGAAGCAGAGAGGCCCTGACCCAGAGTTCAATCAAAGGGGAGTTTGGAGTGTTTACAAAAAAAACCAAAGAGACTAAAGATATTGCTCTTCTCTTTTAAAATGAGCTTGTTGGCTTTTTCCACAACCTCCTGGTCTTGGGTAATGGCGACTTCTTGCAGGGAAGGGTAGGAGAAGGTGAAATGCAGAGCAGAGCTGGGACTGGAAAGCTTTAAGATGTCAAAGAGTAGGACATAGACGTAGCATGTGGCTCTTGAGCCTTCCAGGCAACTCCTACAGCATGGTGGAGGGAGATCTAGGCATACCTTTAGGAGAGCAGTGACTTTGAGCATGATAGTGGTGAACTAACCCTTTTACATGCCTCCCAAAGCCAGAGAGCACATTGGCCAGAAGTTCTGGGAAGGAAATGAAGCTGTAGTTCCCTGCGGGTGCTGTGAAGGCTGCAATCCAGAGACATCCTCTTGGTGTGTCTGTGTGGTGTCTGTCAGGTCCCAAATCCCACCATGTGCACCTGCATGCACCTTCCTTCCCTCAGTCCCACAGCCACCGGAGGAGCCCTCTGATTCATGGCATACCCTTTCCCAGCCTTCCCTCTCTCTTTTCCCCTGCATAGTTTGCTGACTGATGTCCAGAAAAGGACCTTTATCTTCCAGAAAACAGAAAAGGCAGCTCCTAAGGGCTGCCAGCTGCAAGCACGGGATGACTTGCTGGAGCATGTCCAAAGAAGGGTAATGAAGCTAGGGAAGGGTCTAGAGCACAAGTCTGGTGAGGAGCAGCTGAGGGACCTGGGGGTGTTGAGCCTGGAAGGAGGAGGCTCAGGGGAGACCTTATTCTTGACAACTCCCTGAAAGGAAGTTGGAGTGAGGTGGGGGTTGGTCTCTTCTCCTAAGGAACAAGCAATAGAACAAGAGGAAATGGCACCAAGTTGCACCAGGGGAGGTTTAGGTTGGACATGAGGAACAATTTCTTCCCTGAAAGGGTTGTCAAGGCCTGGCCCAGGCTGCCCAGGGCAGTGGTGGAGTCCCTGTCCCTGGAGGGATTCAAAAGCTGTGTCGATGTGGTGCTGAGGGACATGGTTTAGTGGTGATCTGGCAGTACTGGGTTAAGGGCTGGACTTGGTGATCTTAGAGATCTTTTCCAACCAGAATGATTCCATGATTCTATGATTCTAGCAAACCATACCCATGGCTTCACCTGGCTAGTGCCTGTGTTGCCGATGGGCCAAAGTGCTGCAAAGTAACACCAGGTATCTGGTAAACCACTGAAGCACCTGAGGTGATGGGTGGAACTCCTCTTCCAGTGAAGTGGAAGATGGGGGTGAGCCTGCAATGCTGCATTTCATTACCTACTGTACTGGCCTAGTGCAGAAGGGAGCAGGGGAAATGTTGTTTCCTCGGCCTCACTGTCTTTTAGCTTCACACTAGAAACAAAGCTCCCTCTTTTCCCCATGCTGAAGGACGCAGATGTGCTGTGCACCTCCACAGGCTGCCTTGGAAAGAGTTGCTGTGATCTGTTATAAACACTTGACAGCCCCCTCATTAATTGCTGGAAAGCCTGCCCAGGAACGCGCGGAGCCGGGAGCCTGCGGAATGTTACTGGGAGCGATACGTATCTGTGTATCCTACAGCGCTGGAAGGATGGCTGAATCCTGGGAAGCTCTTGGCTTTGTCAAGTTGCTTTTCAGGCACATTTTAGCTTGTAGTTGAATTCCAAGTTTGTTAATGACTGTCCCGCCCCCTACTCTTTCTCCCCCTCAAAAGGGACATTTGCTTAAAGGGAAATACAACCATCTTTGAGGGTGACCCAAGCTGCCCAAAGAGGTTGTGGCGTCTCCTGCTCTGGAGAGATTCCAAACCTGCCTGGATGTGATGCTGGGCAACCTGCTCTGGGTCACCCTGCTTGAGCAGGGAGGTTGGACAAGATGACCTGCAGAGGTCCCTTCCAACCCTCACCATGCTGGGATTCATGCCATGTTCTCCTCTGTGAAGAGAAACAGAGGTGACGTACTGTGCATTGAAGAACAACTGCAAATCAAGGCAAGGGAGAGTTGCCTCCTTGTGTCCTACTTGTGGTGTAGATGGGACCAGTAGCTCTGGGGAAGTTGTTCAACACTTCCTCTCGTAAGTACCTGTATTTGGTTTCTTATGACTCTGCCAATCCCTACCTGTTCTCACTGGCATTTGGTGCCATGCATGTGGCTCAGGCTGTTTTTTTCTTGGGATGACGTAATCTGAAATGGTTCAGCCTTTTCCAAGAATGAGATGGTGAGAAAAAAACCAATATTTTTTTATTTCCATGTTTGAAAAAAAGACAAAAAGCAAGTTTGGGTTTTTTGGAGTTTTTTGTGTGTATCATTTCGCTGAGGCATTTTCCTGATTTCCTCCTTCTTACTGAGAGGCTGAGATGTTGCTGAGGAACCACAGGGAGCTGGAGCTCATCTCATTTTTAACGCTGGCTGCTTGTTAGGTGTTCATTCCAGGCAATTTGCCTGAGCTGAGCTTCCTCCATCCTCTCTGGAGAAAGATGAGGGTGTTCAGTCAGCCCATCTGAAAGTAGGTACCTAATAGGAGTGAAGTGAATTGCACCCTGGAGGTTGATGACAGAGACAATTTAGAAAAATTGTTTAAAGTAGATCCTCATTTTTGGTCAGATGAGTTTGACCCTCTGAGGCTGAGGAAGAGCCTGTTATTCCTGTGAAAAGCTGATTGTTTTCAGCTCTGTTACACGTTCAGTAGAAAAGAAAAACGAAGAGAGATCTCCATTTGCTTGTGACAATGAGTCTGGTAAATGCTGTAATGAGTCCACTGGTCTAATGCATTGGTGTGGTGCTTATCCCAAAAGCAAGAGGGTAGATTTCATCCATGGACCTTCCTAATGACTCTCATGGTATCACGATGCTAGGGAGGAGGTGAAAAAGCTGTCTGTTTCTCCTTCAATCCTGTTGCCTTGAGTTCTGCTGGTGTCTAGGGTTCAAGGAGGACACATGCAACCAGACTTCAAATGCAGAGGGAATGCTGGGAGCTGGACGTGGTGGAGAAGGCAGCAAAGGGAGCAGCTAGACATGAGAAGCCTGACACGGGAAGACAAAGGGGGAAGTGAGGACTGGCAGGAGGGCTGGAACTTGAAATGCTATGAAAGCCAGCAGGGAAGAGGAGCCTGAAACCAGGAAAGGAGCTGAAAGGATGGGAAGATAGAGACTGAGAGAGAGGGAGAGCACATGTAAAAGGGAGAGCAGCTGAGGCTGTTGATGGGGCAAGGAACATCAGTTGATGGGGCAGGGGACGTCAGGGTGGTAAGTAGAGGTTCAAAATTCAGGTCCAAGAGGACAAGAAACTCAAGTTGTGGAGGCAGCAGTGCAGAAAGAGGCAGAACAAGGACAGGCTGTGGGAGACAGGCAGAAAAATTCAGGCTTGGATGGGGACCAGGGAAGAATGATCTGGGATGTCCTGTGGAAAAAACTGGCTGTGTCACAACGACCATGTTCAGGGGAACCAGTTACTGCTGTGTGAATAACCTGGATTTTGGCACTTAAACGGCTTCTAGCTCCTGGCATATAACATCCTTTGTGGGTATAATACTGTATAGACTGAATGTATTTTTTCATCTGGATTTTTCTCTCTGCTCTATTTCTTGTGTTAACCTTTCCTTGGTGTTTTCCTCTACTGCTTTTTCCAGCCTTTCATATGCAAACTTTGGGTCTAAGAAGGCTTTTTGCTGAACTCTCAAACATGTGCTGTTCAAGTGGTTTGAGACATTGAGTGAAGTGTGTTAATCTTTCATTAGCTGGAGTAAAGATACATAAGAAAATGGTTTCCAGGAAAAATACCCTTGAAAGTCTGAGGAAGAGCTTATCATTGTGGGGCCTACAGGAAAGCTGGGAAGGGACTTTTTACAAGGGCTTGTAGTGATAGGATGAGGGATGATGGCCTCAAACTGGAAGAGGGGAGATTTAGGTTAGAAATTAGGATGAAGTTTTTCACTATGAGGATGGTGAAACACTGGCACGGGTTGCCCAGGGAGGTTGTAGATGCTCCAACACTGTGTGTGTTCAAGACTAGGTTGGATGGGGCTTTTTAGAGCAACCTGGAGTCGTGGGAAGTGTCCCTGCTTATGGCAGGGGGGTTGGAACTAGATGATCTTTAAGGTTCCTTCCAACCCAAACCATTCTATGATTCTATGATCTGTTTACTAGGATGTAGTCATTTGTTTCCAGCTGTCAGCCCTGTATTGAATATCCACATTATGCCTAGATCTTCGTCCAAATAATCCACCAAACAGTTAAAATGAAGGGGACTTCATCAGCAGAAGATCTAGTCCTGATCTTCCAGTTCAGAGAGTCCAAGAGCAGCCTGTAACAAGGTCCAAGGTACAGCTTGACTTTAAACACCTGCTTAAATGCTTTTGCGCTTGCTGGGAAAAAGTCGCTGGGATTCCTGGGTGGCAATCTGTAATTCACACCCTTGCGAGGGCTCAGCAGAAAGGGGCCTCCTGCTTCTCCTGGCCTTCGAGTCTCCAACCTGATGTTGGTCTCTGTCTGGCAGCGTGTTTCCAACCCCGGCCGCTATTGCGTGTGCTTCTTGGACAATCTCGCCTTTTTACGCACTTGCTGTTCCATGACCCTCTGGCAGAATCACTTGCCCCCATTTTTCATGCTGACACGGCTCGTAGCGCGCAGAGCCAGCCTGCGGCATCCAGCCTGCAAATTTCCCTAAAGGCTGCAAAAGGGGAAGGAAAAATCTCTGTGTGAAAGCAGAAGCACATGCACGCAAACGGGCTTTTCGTGTGTTTGCACATACTCTGCGCACACGCGTGTATTCAGGCGTGCTCGTCCGCACACACATACGCAGTTTTTGAATACTGGTTTTGTGTCCTACTGGATGAAAACCTGAGAATGGAAAATGTGTCAATAAAAATAACGGAGCTTTTCAGAGCGGTTTGGGTGAAGCTGCAGCTTGCAGCTGCTTTCCTGTGTTAGGAGAGGGAAGGGAAAAAGGAAGGGAAGGGAAAAGGGAGGACAACAGGAAAGGGAAGGGGAAAAGGAACGGAGAGGAGAGTAAAAATGGAGAAGAGGGGAAAAGAAAGGAAAAGGAAAAGTAAAAGAAAAGGAAAAGTGCAGCAATGCCGTCAGAGTTTGTATACCTTAAAATCCGAGAGGTCCAAAAGTTCTTGACCTACATTCCCCGTTTCAGAAGCGCAGCACAATAACACACCGTGGTTTGTTTAAAACATGGCAACTTGACTTGAATCTTATGTTTTGGAGAAAGATTTCACAATGGGGAGAGAAAGCAAGAAGCTTGAGCTGTTCCCCTTTACTATCTCCCTGCCTCTGCCTTTTGGCACGCCTGGAATCAAACCCACTTGCTTCTGAAATAGTCTCACAGTGCTGTTTTGATGGAGCTAGGCTTGAATTAAAACTTCCACAAAAAGAAAAAAACAACAAACCATCCTCAAATCCACTGCGACAGGATGCTAGTATTTACAATAAAGTGGGTTTATGAACGGAATGGTTTGACATCTCATACACAGCTGGGTGGAAGGACATGCTTCAGAGTGATCTGCAAGGGGACAGCTATCACGTGGTCTTCTGACTCATCCAGATGGCTTCTGAGTTCGCTTGGATTTTTTTCATTTCTTTCATTTCATTTTGAAGGGGCAGAGTCAAGTGCTCCGGTGCGGGGTCTGGTGCGCTTGTGGAATAAACAGTATTGTGGACATGTTGGCAAACCCTCCGTTTGACTTGGCTTCGCTGGTCTCCAAAGAGTTATATTATTGGTTATTTATGAGTATGCGGATGACCTTTGGGCAGCGGGGAAAATGTTTGTGAATCTAAAAGGCTTCGCAAACTTTAGCACAAAAGCTTGTTTTGTCCAAAAAAATGTGAACTGTAAGTGACTTCTTCATCGCTCAGCGTTGCTTGTTCTCTTCTTTTAACAGCCTTTGGTCATCTAGTCGAGCTGTAGACTCAAACCATGTAGCACAGATGAGCAGTCACGTGCCCTGAAGAGCAAAAAGTGAAAATCCAAGTGGAAAGCATGTGAGTAACTTCAAGAGAGCAGCTGGTTTTGGTCACTGGGCTGGGGAAGGCTGAGTTATTCAAAGAAGTCAAAGGGAGTTAGGTACTGCTGACCCGTTATGTCTGTGGGCTCCCTAACCCACAGGCGTATAACTTGGGAAAGTTGTAGATTCACTTGGGAAAAATTAGGATCAGTTTGTGAAGAATTTGTTAACTGGAAGAAGCCAAATTGATGGCTGAGTTTCCGATCAGCCCTACTGATAATGAATAACTTCTGCAGTTCTGCTTTCTGGGACAAACTGTGGCTTGTTTGTTTCTTTGCATGTCACTTCAGGAAATTTAAAATACATGGTGGGGGGGGAAACCCTCATCCTCTTTCGCAGTCATCAAAGTTATTCTTTTCTATCCTTAATTTTCTCCATGCTCTTTACTTTTCTGTATGATTACCCCAGCACAATTTGAGTGCTGTTCCAGGGTCAGTGTTTGTGCTAGAAAAAGGACTCGCCAGAAGCAACTAGTGCATCCTACTTGCAAAAATCCTGATCTTTTTTCTGTGCTGTCTTACTGCGCTCTCTTTGCCCATCGTAGGTGAAGCCCGAAGTATGCCACAACTTGGGGATTTGTAATGTTTAGCGTGTTGCTCCCCCAGTGAAAGCCAAGAAGTGCTGGCTATTTAACTTCCTTGCGCTTGGCTTCAGCTCCCAGAATAAATCAGAGCAGCCTAAAGCCTATTATAAATTACTCCTGTTTGCCGATGACTCCTGGGGAGTCAGGCGGGGATCAAAGGGAAATAAAACCCAGCCCAGCCGCAGCTTCTTTCCTTTTCTGCGGCTGCTGCTAAGTTTAGGTATCACTGCAGTGGCTGTCTGCCCTGATGGTTTCATTTTTGGGGGGAGGATCCTCGACCTCTGCAGTAAGATAGCATCACCTGACTGCTTCTTGTTGTCCGGGTCTTGTTACAATACTCTGCCTCTCAGTTTGTGAAGATGGACTGCAAAGTTGAAGCAACGTTTAATCCTGTTTAAGACACCCTGGGGTCCTGTTTGTGGCCTAGAGAGTTTAACAGCGTTTCCCAGGGCAGAGTGGGTTTTCTGCTCGTTGCACCAGTGTAAGGCTGGAGCTGTCTAGTAGGACAGTACCAGGAATGAGAGCAGAGTCCAGCCAGATTTCTTCTCTTACCAGTGATGCAATTGCAATGTTGGGAGGAAATTAGACACACCCAGGTACTTTGAGGATGGATGTGATGTCCATAATCTTACCATGCATGATGTGGCTTGTGTGACCTGATCTAGGTGAAGCTGCTCTGACCCCCCCGTCACATTGGACTAGATGATCTTTCGAGGTCCCTTCCAATCCCCAACATTCTGTGATTCTGTGAACTGGAGGAAGAAGAGATTGTTTTGGGTGAACTTATTGACTTTCTTTCTTTCATATAGGTAGGTGAGCATTCCTCTTCAAAACCTTGTCTCAAATCCTTGTCCCTTCTAGATAGCTGTGACTGCATGATTTGGGCAACCTGTTACCTGCTGTCAGAAAGATGCAATATCACTTATTGGGAAGGAAGCTAGCAACCAGGGTTGTCAGTACTGGGGCAATCTTCCTGTATTTCATGTTTTTTCTTCTCCAAAGACTAAGCTCCTGGAGTCACGGGATTTATAGGAGACCTGTTAAGTTTGAGCTCGGAAAAAACCCAACCAAACCCCACCCTTATACATGCGGAGTTTGACAGCATAAATCTTAAAACCTCAGAAAAACAGATGGCAAAGAAAGGAAGGTCTGTCTTTGGGGGTTTTCAATAATAAAGGGCTTGTGATTATTTAAAGTCGATCTCTCAATGTTTTGAATGCGTCTTGTGATATTTGGATGCATGGAGCTGGCAACACTGGCCAGGAACCTATAAGTGCCTGGATCACTCCCTAGAACACCCCTCGATATAGGCAATATAATAAAAAACAGGGTAAAAGCCTCACTGATGTTTCGTAGGTAAATTAAAAATCCTCTCAGACGCTTTCTCAGGAAAGCTTCCACGAGGGAATCTTGCCATGGAGCTATTCAAGTGTTGGTGTGGCTCGTTTTCCTTCTCTTTGCACGAACCATCCTCTGATGTCAAGCTCTAAGAACCAGAGCAAGGAAAATCAAACTGGGAGATGAAAGACAGGGAAGACCCAGTGTTTCCACATGCTTGCAGAAAAGGCAGGCTGGAGGGGAAAAATGCCCTTTGCAGCATGCCTAGGGGCTTGTCCCGCAGGAGAAGAGGCAGCTTGCTGGACAGAGGGCTTTGATGAGTTCCTGGCAGCTGAGATGCGCTTCCTGTAGTGGACAGGGAAGGAGCAGAGGAAGAGAAGCTGGAAAGGATGAGAGGGAAAGGGCCGTTGTGCTGTGTTTCTCAGGCTGGCGTGAGAACCTTCCTCCCTTAGCATCCAACTGGCCATTACTGGGCCATGCCCATCATGGGGCTGAGGTGCAGGGCAGGAGGGTGAATCAGAGCAAACTGCCCAATGTGTCTGCTGGTGGCACTGGAGGGACAAGGAGCTGCAGGCTGCCCTGAGTGAGAGGACACAAGTCCTGCGGGTCTGTCCCTGTGCTGTACAGCTGGTGTTTGCTCCTGGAGCATCTCTCCTGCATTGCTGAAACGGCTCTAGCCTCATTAGTGACCAGTAAGAGCAAACCACTCTGGGCTCCAGTGGCACTTTGGAGCGTCCCAGCTTGTAGCCCTCACCTGTCCCCCTGCCTGGCTGGGGTGTGAGCACCCATCGTCCTGCCAAGTTTTCCTGCTGCTTGCCGCTGCCTGTGCAGGTGTTCCTCACATGGGAGGTCCCACGTCACTTGGTTGTCTTGCCCCATGTTCCAGAGTGCTATGAATAATCTAGAGGCTGTTGATTTGCTGCCATGCGTTACAGTGGCACCGGGTCTGGGCTCAGTGGGATTCGTTCCTCTCTTCTCCCTGGCAGATGCTGCTGAATGGTTTTCAGAAGTTATACCCTGGGCTGTAAACTTGCAGCATGGTGGAAATGGCTCTTGTCAAGGTTTTTAATCTATCTCTTTGACTCTGTTGAAACTTTTCTGCTGGTCGTTACTCAGGAGAGCCCTGGAGGAAACCATCCCTCACTTTCCTTTCAGCTCCTTTATAATTCTTTGCATAATAGATGTGTTAAATAGCTGCTTGTGTGAGGAGCGTGACTTTTGAAGTGCTTAACTAAGCCTGCTTCCAATGATGGCACAGTTTTGCTGGACCATTTAGGGTGTTGTTCCAACGTGAGGGTGACTCTGCCGGGTGTCCCCTGGATGCCAGTGAGGTTCCTTCCAGTTGGTGCCAGCCTGTGTAGTCACTCAGGCAAAGCTCATCCGAATGTCAGAGTCTGAAATTAAAACCACTGGAGAGCTTTTCATGGACCAGGAGGTGTCAGGACTTTGGATATGCAAAGGCAGGGAGCTCTGCAAGTCTGCCCTTCCAGATCACCTTGCGCTAAAACCCGGGAGGAGGGAGGATTCTTCCACAGCAGCTTGAAATCCATACACAGCAGCCGAGAGAGCGATCTGCCTTGTTTACAGGCAAGCGCGGGATTTGTGTCTGCGAGTGTTGGGCTGACTGCTGGTGAACGCGTCTCTTTGACTGCTCGGCGGGTCCGTCTTTGTGCAACATGCTTTTCAGGCATCATTCTGCTTTTTATTAGAGCAAACTGGCAGCGAAGGAAATGGGGATGGTGTGTTACGTGTTACTGGGGCAAGGGAAGGGAATTGGTGGTAATTCCTTCCTTAATCAAAACCGGCTTTGGAATAGACAGAAAAGACCTTGATAAACCTTTCTTCCTGCAGAGGACTCCGCAAACCCCAGGTTTTGTTGCAGTCGAGTTCTGGAGGCTGTTTTACCCGCACTTTCCACGGGGAGCAATGCCGAGGAAAATTTTATCTAGCCCTACTTTTTCTATTTTAACCTCAAAGCTCAGAGCTTGTAATTTTAGTATTTCTCAGGGCAGTTTTCTGCTTGTGAAGTTTCAGAGAGTTGTGAGTCGGGTATCTTGAGGCAGATGCTTTGCAAGCTTTCTGCATGGACTCCAACCGCTACCCTCAGTGCTTAGATCCCTATGGCCAGAAGCAACCATGAAAGTCATTTAGCCTGACATGGTGCAGCACCGATCACAGAGTGAGGCACATCCATGTCAGGGTCAGGTGGTCTCCCCTCTGTTCCTACCTTCATCCTGGGTATCTGCACAGCTGGGCCAGACAGAAGGTTTTAAACATCACTGTTTGGGATCCTGGGATCATAGAGTAATAGAATTGTTTTGGTTGGAAGAGACCTTCAAGATCCAGAAGTCCAACCTTTATCCCAGCGCTGCCACAAAACCATGTCACCACTAAACCATGTCCCTCAGCACCACATCTCTATGGCTTTGAAACCCCTCCAGGGATGGGACTTCACCACTGCCCTGGGCAGCCTAGGCCAGCCATTGGCAACCCTTTTGGGGAAGATGTTTTTGAAGTTGAGGTTGTTTCCTCTTGTTCTATCCTTTGTTCCTTGGGAGAAGAGCCCGACCCCCACCTGGTTCCAACCTTCTTTGAGGGAGTTGTTGAGGAGCTCCCCATAGCCTCCTTTTCTCCAGGCTGAACAACCCCAGGTCCCTCAGCCACCCCAATGTTATGATGTCCTAAGGTGATGGGAGACATAGCTGGGTAGGTTTCTGCTGCAGAGGGGTTGAGTTAAATCTGGGGATGGCAGGTACCCCTCTGCCAAGCGTCAGCATGGAGAGGTCTTTTGACAAGGTTGGCTTCTGCTGAGATTGCATTTCCCTGCATCTGCAAGCTCCTTTCTTAACCTGCTTCCAAAGCCGCTCCCTTTTCCTTTCTCTTCACTTCCTAGGATTTTCTTCTCTTCCCCTCCCTGGGAGTCCAGTACTTAGGAAGTGGTGTAGCAATTGTGTTTCTTCCCAAAGTGTGGGAGGGATTAGGAGCTGAGAGGAAGGGACCTGACTCTATTTCAGGAGGGTAGAGGGAAAAGAAGGAAGTGCCTTCCTAGTCTGTTCTTCCTTGCCTGTCCAGAGAGCAAATCCAGCTTTCGGTTTTATTGGGCGACTGAGTGTAGTGAAGCGTTTTGTTTGGGCTTCTCTGCAGAGCGGTCCTTCAGCACTTGGTCTGTAAAAGCTTGTCTGCACTGGGGCTTCTGGCAGCACCATAATAGCAACAACAGTATCTTCCTGCCCTCCATTGCATGAAAACAGGTTTCTGGAGATGCTTGATCCCTGAGACGAGAGAGAGGGCACAGTTAGCACATATCTCAAAACAAAGTTTGTGCCCTAATATTCAAGGTCACTCAGGGGCTGATTAGTCATAGTCAACGAGGGGTTTGTGTTCATCTTAGTACAGTTTCACCCTTACAGTGTACTATGAAGTTGGCTGGAGTTGTGTACCTCTGGAGGCAGGGGAGCACCCTGGGGTGGAGTAAGGCCATGCATGCTCTTTTCTTACGCTCTTTCCTCCATTTCTGGTGTTGGTCACCACGGAAGCTGTATGTAGAGGTAGATGGACCTTTGCTCTCAGCCAGCGTGGCTGTCCTTGCGTTGTTACCATGTGGATGCAATTAGAAAAGCCCAGAGCATCTTGGACCCTGTGTGACCCAGATCTCTCAAAGTGAGCCCACCTCTGCTGAACCACAAAAGGGTTCTGGCAGTCTTACATGGAAGTGGGGGGTTTCATATCGAAACCTGAACCTGACTGTGTGTTGCATAACTTGTCTGCTTCCCCAGAGCCCTGCCAGCCCTACTGATGAACTCATACACACAATGTCCTCCCCTAGCTGGGGCACTGATCTGAACTGGCCACCCATGTCCAGTTCAAAGAGACTTTGCAGGCCCATCTTCCCTCCCCTGACCTCACCAGTCCATGCTGACCTTCCCAAGGGTGCTGGGTGAGGGGAGGGCTCACCAGCTGCCCAGAGACAGAGTTTGGAAGAGGATCATTTTGGGAATGAAATCCCATGACTGCAAAGGGTTTGCTGCCCCCCTATGGATTTGACTGGTTTGGCTTGGGCCAGGGCACCAGGGTGGAGCAGATGGTGGCTGGTGGAGCCAGCTCCACCATCCTGCCATGTCCTCCTCGTTCAGGCTCTCCCTGTGCTTTTGTGCAGCTGAGAGGTTGGAGTCTGGGCTCCTATTGAACCGACTGCATAAATGCGGCAGAACAACAAGGTTTCCCCAAAGCAGCTCCATCTGTGCAGGGCACTTGTTCCTCAGGACTCCCTTGGTCATGCTGTGCTTTATTGGAGTTTGTGCCAAACCCAATACCCGCAGTTTAAAAATAACATTTGGGTGTGACAGCTCCATTATTTACCTAGGAGCCAACATTGTCTGGGAGGCAGAGCCAAACGGCTGGAAGTCTGGAGCAAGACATTCTCTTCTCATCTACCGCTGTGCTCTGCATTACCTCCTGCTGCCTCAGTTTCCCAGCTGGTGAATCAGGAATCAAGAAAAGCCGCTCATGATAACTTCTGCAAGGCTTAGTTACTTTAAGGAGCTTGGTTAAGACTTTCCTCTAGAATCCATGAGCAATATAGCGTGAAGCTAGACCCAATAGTTGCACCTCTTTTTTGGTGACCAAACTTAGAAAGAAGCTGTTGACACCGAGTAAAGGACATCCTGGAAGGTAGTGGCACTGATAAGTTCCTGGCTCCCCCTTTACCCCCAGAAAAATTATTGCATGCTCCATTCCCTTTCATTTTCAATGTTGCTGGCTCTGTGCTTTTCACTTCAATGACCGCTCACAGTGCCAGGCATCTTTTCTTCCTGACTGTGCATTAACGATGCCTTAACCTATGCAAACATCTATAACAGACGTGGAGAGTCACCTTGTACAGAGTCAAACCGTAGAGATTTTCTTCAGCATCTGAGAGTCCTCATTCAAATAATCCTGTCCATCATGGACAAATGTAGGCTAGAAGGCATGAAGGTTGTGACAGCCTCATCTGGGACAGCACAAGCTTCAGGAGATGGAGGATTACTTACTTGGAATGCTCTTATGGGTACTGGGAATGTCCTCCCTCCGTAAGCTGAAGACACAAAGCTACTGCATTTTAATAACTGTCAAGTTTTCTGCCAGCTGTCCATTAAACCCTGGAGTGCCATGATTTTTTTTTTTTAAGAAGGCTAAATTCTTGGGTGGTGTGAATCCATGTGGTTCCACTGAGTGTCTTGCAGCTAAGCTTGATTTCTGCCAGCTGGGAAGACATCCTGAAGAGCTTAAAGCAGCCTTCCTAGAATTTACTGCTGTCTTGCAATGACAGGTTTCCACTCCCATTTCCATTCTACAGATGGCCAAGAACTTCAGGGCCAGACAAAGCTGGAATTTCTAGGATAGTTCAGATGAGACCTTGACTTGGAGCCAAATTCTACAGATGTTTGGGGCTTCGGGTTTGAGCCATCCAGTAACAGATCTACCTACTGAATCTGGAGCAAGCAGCAAGTCTGAAGACACCTGGTGGGCATCTAGTAGGAAACAAGACCACCCTGACTTGTCTGTTGACTATATGGTTGCAGAGCTGGGCAGGTCCCTGACACAGGACAAAGGATTCTTAATGGAGTAATTTTTTTTTCCTTTTTCTTCCCTCCTCCCCAACCTCTTTGTTTTTCTTGTTACTGAGGAATGGAAGAAAAAAAGAAGAAAAAGAATTTCCAGAATGAGCAGGAGACGGGGAGTAAAATTAGTCAAGGAGCTTCCAAACAAGTGTGTGGCTTACACTTAGAAGAGCTTGGTTTTGTTTCCTGTTTGTCTTGAATTTTCACTCTTTGCCCTCAGGTGAAGCTCCGGGAGAAGGGGGAGCCTGGAAGGAGGCCTCAGATGTTTGTTTGACTCTTAAATGCTGTGAAAGAAACCCTGATAGAGGGTTAACGCAGAGGGATGGATAACACCCAACAAGAGGCGTGTGCAGCATTTCTGATAGCTTTTTGTTGCAGAATCCTTATTTCCAGAGAATTTAACCCTCCTTGGAAAGGAGGTTAGGAAAGGTTGTCACAAGGGGATGGCCAATCTCTGTTAACCTCTTCAGTGTTATGTTTCTCCAATGGGGGTTGTCACCTGCATCATGGGAGAGCCTAAAGGCTGAGACCAAGAGGTCTGTCTCTATCTGCATCATATGAGAGACATGACAGAAGCACAGGGTGCACAAAGAAGGTTCAAGAGCCGTCTCACTTCTGTTAAGCAAAGCTCAGCCTGAATGATTTCTAAGCAGCAAATTGATAAACTTTTAACACATGAATGATCCCATGGGAGCTGGCTGCGTATGGAAAATTTAGCGTAGGCTTAAGAAAAGCTTAGTAAGTGCTTTGCTAGGTGGAGTGAGGAACTCTGGTCTCTGAAGGCATAAGCCAACTCTGAGAAGACTTAGGAATAAGCAGCCCAATAAAATTTCTCATTGACTATCACAGCAGAGAATTTTTGCATCCTTTTTGTTTACTGACCGCTGCGTTTCTGGTTCTGGTGGCTCCTGAAACCAGGTTCCTCATGTAGATCGCTCCCTGCTTTGAAGCCATGTGATTCGTTGCAATGTTCTCTGTCTTGTAAACATCTCCTAGAACAGGGGACACCAATTCACTGTCTCCTGTTCGGTAGAAAATGTGATTACTGTTATGCACAGTTATCAAACCAATCTGGTGTCTTCAGACTTCACCAAGGATCAGGCAGTTTTACCAAGATGCCATCTTCTTCTTGAGAGCTGACACAGAAAAAAGTAAGAAATGTTAAAAAAAAGAATTAAAAAAATTAAATATACTGTACACAAGCAAAAGTGCCAAAATGCAGGCAGAGTGCATGTCAGGGAATTATTTGCAGTGGCTGAAGTTTGAAATCTATTGAGGCTGGAGCTAAAATATCAGCTGGGATCCCAGCCCAAGCTTGGTCACAAACGGAACGCGTCAAAAAGCGGTCAGGAAATGAGCAGAGGCCCTGCTGAGCAAAGCCAGCTCTTCTGTGGCTGCTCCTTCCCGCCTGGAGCTCCAGCAGACAGAAAAGCCCTGCTAAAGAGGATGAGAGCAGCTGAAGGGAACAAGTGTCACTGCAGTGTGATGTCCTCTGGAGAGCCAGGGAGCTGCAAGGTGAGGGCGCTTTGGGCAGTGATGTCCTGGGGAGCTGAGGGCCCCCATAGCAGAGGTCAGGGGGAAATTTATGGCAGACCTGAGAAAACAGCCTCAAGTTGCACCAGGGGAGGTTTAGGTTGGATATTAGGAAAAATTTCATCACCAAAAGTGTTGTGAACAGCTGGCCTGGGCTGGCCAGGGCAGTGGTGGAGTCCCCATCCCTGGAGGGGTTTAAAAGCTGTGTAGAACTGCTGAAGGACATGGTTTAGTGGTGATCTGGCAGTGCTGGGTTAATGGTTGGACTTGATGATCGTAAAGATCTTTTCCAATCAGAATGATTCCATGATTCTGTGATTGTGATAGTTCCATGGTGGAAGAGACTGGATGAGGACCTGGTCTGTTGGCAGCACCCTGCAGAGCACCTTAGACCCAGTGGGATCCCCTGAGCAAAGATTGTGCAGGATCGAGGCTACGAAGGATGTACCATCTCAGTGGCCATGCCTTTGACACAGTGGACGGTAGTGACGTGTAGAAGTAGTTTTACAAAGGCAGGGAATAGGCACAGGGAAATAGGCAATAGCAGGGAATAGGGATAGTACACTGGTGGCATAGGTCCTGTGGGTGTCATCACCAAACCTAGGCAAGAGATTCTGCAGCTACTGCTTGTGTGAGAGCCCAAAGCAAAGGGAGCCAAGGGGATCAATGCTGATCAATATCTAAAGGACAGCGGGCCAGAGGATGGGGTCAGTTTCTTCTCAGTGGTGCCCAGTGACAGGACAAGGGGCAACAAGCATAAACTGGAACCCAGGAGGTCCCATCTGAACAGGAGGAGAAACTTCTTTGTTGTAAGAGTGACAGAGCGTGGCCCAGGCTGCCCAGAGAGGTTGTGGAGTCTCCTTCTCTGGAGAGATTCCAAACCTGCCTGGATGCAATCCTGGGCACCCTGCTCTGGGTGACCTGCTGGAGCAGGGGGATGGACAAGTTGATCTTCAGAGGTCCCTTCCAGCCCCCACCATTCTGGGATTCTGTGAGTGTGAGGGGAGAAGAGGGTTCACTCTGTGGGATGCCTGCCTGTTGTTAAATTCCCACAGACACACAGAGACTTGCTGATCCTCTCATGTCAGACATGCTTCCCCTTCCATTTCTCAGCTCTTTGGTGTATCTCCTGAGACAGGCAACAGCAACACCATGTGTTTGTCTGCTGCTGCTGCTTGGGCTTCTGCCGTCATCCTCCCCACAGAATTGACCTTCCCTGGAGAGAAATGCAGAGATTGATACAGACCATGGCCCAGCACTTGTTCCTCATGGTGAAAAGAACAATGGCACTTATCCATCTTCTGTGATCAAAGCACGTCTATGATAGGCTGTTTTCCTCTAAAGTGTTAGGTGGGACTTGTGTAAAGTGCCCTTCATGTGCAGCTGCCTGAGCTCATCTTCTGCTGGGTCTGGGTAGGTTCCTTCAGGGCTAGCCATGACCAAGGCAGGATTCTCACCATTTGCTAGTCCACTCTGTTACCCAGCACCTGTACAACATCTTTGACCTGAATCAAAAGCAGGAGGAGATCATTTAATCTCACAGACTTAACGGTGAGTGCTGATGCCTTTCAACCCACTGCTGTTCCAAATCAAAACCAGATACAGGTAGCAAAATCTCTGAACTGCACCATAGCTCCTCTGATCCATCCAGTGTCCTTTCTTCTGCTGTCCTCACCTGGAGTTGGAGAATACTTGCTGTGTAGGAGAATCCCGCCTGCAGATCCCTCCCCATCCACATGCATGGTGGCCTCCCGGGAGGGCTAGGAGGGAGGCCATGGAGAGCAATGCTGTGTGATCTGCTGTGGAGCACCGCAAGCTAAATGAAGCGTTTCTTCTCCCCAGGGAACACTCACATGCTCTGGACAGCAGCAGCAGTGTGAGGATAACGCCAGCGTGGGCAGGGGGCTGACTCATCCCTCCAGAAGAGGCAACACTGTTTATTAATCACTGCTCCTTTGAAGTGGAAAAATGGAGAAAACCTCTCATGGCCAACGTTGTGATTAACCATCTAATTGTTCTGCTGGTATGTTTGCTTAAGGGGTTTCCTTTGCTCTGTGTACATAAAGAAATAGCTTCTCATCCTACCGTTGTCGCACCCAGATGATAGTCATTAGCGATGTACCAGACAGGCTCATTGTATATGCCTTGTCCTGATGCTGCTTTCTTTTAATCCACAGTCCATCACTGTTCAAGTGACTTCAGTGTTGGAGGGAGAGTGACAGCTTTTCAGAGTAAAGTCCTCTGTTCCCAGAACATGCAGGGAGTCTCTTCACGGAACAGAACCAATTCCTTGTCCCTGCCAATAGATGCTTCAGTCATCTTTTCCATCGTTGGAGATCATGCCACAAGTGGTGGAGAGTGCCTCAACATCCTTTCCTGGGGAGCGACCCATCGGACCAGGCTGCAAGCCCTTGCTGGGTGCTCAGCCCTGGCTGAAATGCAGAATCACAGCCCCTTGCACCAGCTCTGAGTGTGCACATCCCAGCTATGGCTGGTGTGGAGCACAGGGTTTGGAGGGAGCAGGATTCTGGGGGCACACCTAGTCCTAGCTGTGGGAACGTCTCCTCTTCAGTGCACGCAAGTTTACACAAGGGCTTAAAATTTCTGGATGCTCTGTGCCTCCTAGACTTTACCTGTCTTTGCTTGAAATATTAGACTTGGGACATGGCAGAGGATATATGGGTGAGCTTTCTTTTGGTCTGCAGTATGAGTAAGAAAGTAAATCACCATGTCTTTGCCTGCCTTGATGTCTGTGTGTCTGTGAATATGGGAAAGCAGGAGAAGTGCATCTCAGTGAGTAAAACATGAAAGAAAATAGTATCAGTGGAGGACAACTAGTTCTGGAAAGTTTCGTCTAATCATTCATTCCAGGTGAGGTCCAGCAAATGTTGCATTTCAGGTACAGATCCCCAGAAAATACATTTTGGTAACATTTCAAGCTGTTTCTTACTATATCCAACAAACCAAAAGGAAGGTTTGAAATGACAAGTAGCTTAAAGCTGAGGAAGACTTGTTCACAGAATCCCAGAATGGTGTGGGTTGGAAGGGACCTCTGCAGATCATCTTGTCCAAACCCCTGCTCCAGCAGGGTCACCCAAAGCAGAGTGCTGGGATTGTATGCAGACGGGTTTGGAATCACTCCAGAGAAGGAGACTCCACAACCTCTCTGGGCAGCCTGGGCCAGGCTTTGCCACCCTCACAGCAAAGAAGTTTCTTCTCCTATTCAGATGGGACCTCCTGGGTTCCAGTTTATGCTTGTTGCCCCTTGTCCTGTCACTGGGCACCACTGCAAAGAGAATTGTTCATTGCATTGTTGGATCTTACTGACATTGGTGCTCCCTTCCATGCTCCAGTACACGTGGTGAGCTTTGCAAAAGCACACATCTCCTTAAATGTGCTCCTGTTGAAGTCCATGCAAGTGTTAGTGTGTTTGTCACCGGACCGTGGACCACCTTTAGATGTTCCTCTCTCTAGTGCACGATGCAGTAGTTCCATTCAGAAAGGTATTTTCATGCACTGGGCATCTTGTTGTGACTGGTGTGTCATGAGTGGCTCCTGCTCTGTGCAAGGCTGTGGACTGCAGCTAGAGGGGGTGAGCAGGCAGAAGATAGGTCCAGCTAAAATTTCGCATTTGAAGCTACTCATCTTGCCGCTCTCTTTCCTCTTTCCCCTGATCTCAGTGGCACCTGCCTTAATTGCAGGCATACACGCCTCCAGGAGACTTCCATGTGTGTGTGCTTCCCTCCTATGTGCAGGTCTCTGTGCTACGTGTAGATACATAGACACACATATGTGCGGGTTGTCACAGCATATCTGATGAGTATCATTAGTTACTGTGATTTGTGGTAGGGCGTAATGGGAGGTCTCAACTGGTGGCTGAGGTTGGAGGGCATGAAGCACTGTGCACACATCATGAGTAAATGGCCCTTTCTCCAGAGATCTTGCAGTCCAAGTGTATGATGAGGAACAACAGATGGATACCACAAACAGACAGGCAGCGTGGGTGGGGGAGGAGCACAAAATACCACCGAGATAATTAAGATGAATGATTAATGACTCGAATGGGTAAGAAGGGGCCAAAACACCCTAGCTGAGTATTCACTGGTGATGCTTCACAGGAGCCTCAGCAGAGGTGGACACCAGAGATACTGTATTTTGGGCTTGCTCATCAGCCAGACGGCTAAATCTGTCCTCGTTCCATGTTTGTAGCCGTTCAGTCCTGACGTTAACACTGTAGCTACGCTGCAAGGATGGTGTAACTCCAGTGTATTCTGCGTGGAATGCAAACCCAACCACACTGCAACACTAGTCCTTACAGGAATTTTGATCTCGTAGGATCTGATCCAACACCCACTGGAGTCAGTGAGCTCTTGACCCGTATGGGCTTTGGGACAATCCCAGAATATTCAAGTGGGCTCCAAACTGGGCAAAACAATCGGGATATGTATTTAAAATGATAAGAAGAAACGCTTTGTACGGAGCGCATTTAATATATTTCTGTTTGCATGTAGACATTTTTACTGTGTGAAATCAGCCTGGTTTTGTATCTGCCGCATCTCTCTTAACATGTGGTGTATGTTACAGTGGACCGATCAGTTACATGATTAAAATACGCGGTAAACAGACTCACAGCATGCTTAGCGCTGGTGGTTTCATGGGTTTGAAGTGATTTTTAACCCCAGTCCTTTTGGGTTCGTTGTTGCTTGTTTTCCCTTGAGAAGATGGTCCTAAGTCGGCTCAGTTTGTCTCACAAAGCTCCTTCCATCATTTTTCTGGTAGTTGAGTGGCCTGGCTAGTCCTGGGGGTCACCCAGCTTTCTCCCTGCTTGGACAGGTTGGATGTCAGTAGAGGTGGATCACATGTGGCAGCTTCTCTTGGTGTGGATAAACAAAAACCATCAGCAATGCCGGGCTGGCAGGTTCCACCACCATGGCACTCACTTAGAAGTAAATGCAGGAGTTGGGGGGGCAAGGATGCAGAAGGTGCCAGTTGTGTGCTTCATCACACAATTTTTTTGTGGCTCCAGTCTGCATACAAGCCTGTGCAGACAGGCGGCCAGGTGGGATTTCAGAACATTTAGCTGCACTCTGGAGAGGGTTGCATATGCACAACTTTGGACTGTTCCCCTGAGTGAGCTCAAATAATTACAAAGTCGTTTCCAGTAAGTCCCTACCTCTAAGGCCAGGGTTGCTCTGACAACTGCTCTGGGTGGGTCATCTGTGGGAACTGAACCTGGAGCCTCTGATTCCAGAAGGACAAGCCTCTATTGTTAGAGCTAGAAGCTGAAATCCTTTCCTACAACAGCAGCAGCAGCCTCATTCTTGCACCCCTCTGCAATGCAGGAGGATGAAAGCTCCACCTGGGCAGCAGGAGTTATGCTGTGACAGAGGTCACAGGGCTGGGCCGAGCCTGGTGGCCACAGATGCCGTGTGTGCTCAGTGCTGGGACAACTGGTTGTATCTGAGGTGAAAGCTCTCTGTGTAAACGGGTACATGTCATCACAAGGAGGTCCTATGGACTTGCACGCTTCCCTCAGTGCCTCCGTGTTTCTTGTATCTATTAACATGGGTTATATTTTCACATATCTGGGGGTCAACAGAGCACGTGGTGGGCCAGAGGGAGATTTTTGCAGCTGTTGCCACGTGCATTGCAAAGAAGTCTTGCGCTCCTTTTGAAGCAGAGCTTTTCAGACAGCCAGACTCGGCGTGAGGATTCAGAGAAGGATGCTGGCTCTGATGCCAAACTTGTGGTTTCCTCTAACTCGTTTTGCAGGGCCTCCTTTTGCTGGCTAGAAAGCCTTTGCTTGAAATGCAATTACCCAGATGTAGAGAAGAGAACAGGCATAGCCCAGCCATACCAGAAAAGAGGAAATTTCCTCAGATTGCCCCTTCACCGTCAATAGTGGTGCATTTTTTTACACTTTCCAGACAAAGAGGGAAAGATTCTGGCTGGATCCTCATGTAAACACATAGGTGCACAGCCCCGTTGGCTTCAACAGAGCTTGGCCGGTAAATCTTAGATCATAAGAAGGGGTAGGTAGATAAAGAGCCAGGTATAATCTCATCAGTAGTGCAAATTAGTAGTTTTACTGGAGTCAGCGGAGCAATATCAGTGGAGAATCTGACCTTTTGTGCGCACCCAATTGATGGCAAGTTCATAGTGAACTTCCTTCTAAAAACTGCCTTGCTTTTGTTAACTCTTATATTTGTTCTGATCTTCCACCCTTTAAAAAAAGGTATTTTTTGTGATGCATTGAGAGGCTGGTCTCTGACATTTCAGCATTCCTGGTTCTCTCTTGCATCCTTTCCAGTCATTCAGTTCTTCACCTTCGTTGCCTCCTCTTCATTTTTTCCCTGCTTCTTGTTTGCCTCTTCATTCTTTTGGTGCCTTCAGCAGTGCAAGAATCTGGGATTAACTGAACATGGACCAGATCCACACATGTACCTTTGTACTGTGGAGCTTCTCTTCATCACATCATTCTTCCTCTCTGATTCCTTCTTCATGTAGCAATTGACACAGTGGTTGCCTCTTCACTGGGGCTGTCTAGGTGCCTGTCCAGTCTCAATCAAGTCTCTGCTTCGAAGAGGGCTGCTGACAGTGGTAGGCCATGCCAGAAATCTGGAGCCAGGGTATCTGCTTTCTCCTTTTCCAGCTGGAGATACTAGGAAGAAGTAATGACTGTGATGGTAGCATTGAATTAAGAAGACTATGGAGCTGGAAACAGTAATTTTCCTTCATCCCTGTAAACAAGATGATCCATCTAACTCTGAACTGCAGGTTGTTGGAGGGGGTCTGAGCTAGTGATCATGGTGGATGATGATGGTGCTGTATTCTCTGATCTGCACACAGCAGTTGTTAGTGGAGGTAGAGCTGATGTCACTTGTCCTCATTCAGTCACAGCATCAGCTCTGAAGCCCGTGTAGAGACATGGTGTGCACCAGACTTAAGCCTGTTTGCTGGGAGAGGAGGTGTCTGTATCACAGAGGGTACTGCCACCTCTCTGGTTCCCACAATCAGAAGGGCCTGTGGACCACCTCGTGAAACAGAGATACTTCCTTGTGAGAAAGAACTGAAAATTCCCATATATCATTCCAGGAAACCTCAGCTTTACTTGTCCCTTCTGTGGTGGCACTAAGAGGTAGAAAAAGCTCCAACCCATGACAACAAACAAGCAGGTTAGCAAGTGGTATAATGTTTGAGAAGAGGTCTCTGTGGGACTTGGTCTTGGGAACAAGGGGACAATCCTATTGTAGAGGGGTGGACAGGCTTGTCACAGGTCTGTGGAGAGTGACAGCAGCCTTACTGCTGAGGGGCTGCCTCTGCTCCTAGATGAGCTTAATTAAGGAGTGCAGCTGACCCAGCTAAAAGTCTCTTTACCACTGACTAACTGGAGTTCATCGAGGGCTTCTGGCTAAGGGGGTAGGTAGGGAAGAGGATGGTGTGGTTGTACTTTCTTTTCAAAAGAGGAAGGCAATGATTATAGTCATGGTTACTGGGGAGGCTCAAAGGCTGGTGGAGCACAAGATTGTGACTGGGGGAAGGTGCTGTGGATGGGTATCATCCTACTGAGGGTTTCTGGCAGAAGCCATGTGGGCCTGGAACAGCTGGAGTGCATGAGAGAGAAGATTTGAAGCTTGGAGCTGCAGCTGAGACCATTTGTCTTCAGCTGATGAGAGAGGTGAGGAGACTGCAGGTGTGACGGTGTTTTCCTAACAAGCAGGAGACTACAAAGGGCCAGTGTCCACCTAGGGTGAAGGACCTGTGCTTGTGTGATTCTGAGGGTGGAATGGAGGAAGGGGATTGCTAGTGCATGAGACCTCAAAGTAAAGGTTGGTTTTACTGAAGGGATGAAAGAAATAGGAACAAAAGAGAAGAGCAAAAAGCTCCCTCAAGAAGAGAGGTGCAGTCCACAGTGATACTGGGGGAATGGAGCTTAAGAAGGAACAAGGACACAGAGAAATTGGGCTGCTGAAGACAGGAGAGTATCTACAGCTTCAGGAAAGAAAACCAGGTAAATAAGTGTGTGTGGTAATGGATAAATATCAGTGGGTATGGATGGGTAGGTGGCAAAAAGAAACATTGGTGCCTGTTTGCATGTGTGATATGTTAGAGGTAAGATGCTGCCTAATCTGTTGGGTTATGGAGTTGAATCCATAAGAGACAGCTGAAAGACATCTGTGTAAAATGTGAGTCTGGGTAACAAAATGTAGGAACTTGGAGTTCCTACACAAGAGTGTTTTGAGGTAAATGGAAGGACAGTGGCACATAAATATTGCTGAGTATGATCGGTTGCTCAGGAAAGATCGAGATGGGATCTAACCTTGTCTGTGTACGTAGAAATATTGCTGTGTTTCTGTGACAAAACTAAGAGGGTGGCACAGATAAAAAATGGATACAACTGGCCAAAATAACTTTGGCTATGAGTTTCTAGCCCTGAGACTCTTCCATAGGCTGCAGGCTCACTTGGTGTGTAGTGGTGGCTTTGATTTCTCAGGTATAGATGGAAAAGCCTCAAGGAATTGTTAACAATGGATGGTGACTTATTTTTTCTGATACTTCTTCCTCCTTCGGTCAGTTTTGGTATTGCTTCTTTTTGGTATAGAAATGAGAAAGCTATAGAAGGGCTTGTAACTGTGAGTTGATTAATTTTTAAATGAAGCTAAACAAAACTACTTTTGGACCTGGATTTCAAAAGGGTGAACTTCTCAGAGTGGTTAGCATGCTCAGCTGGGCTAAGGGCCTCAGCCACTCAGATGTGGAGGAGTTCTCCAAGTACAGGGCACTGCAGCTGTTGGGGGTCTGCTCATCAAGTGAGGACACAAGAGCTGGGGAAGGGTTTCTAGGCTTAAATTAACACATGAGGAAAAAGTATGTGCTGGTTCACTACGAAGAATGTTTGCCCAAGACAAAAGGATATGCAGGGGTTTTGTAAACAGTCAAGAAATCATGTTCTGGGATTGTTTGTTGACATCAAAAATCAGCTTTTGTTTGTTCCTTAAAAAAAAAAATGCAAAGGGAGGATTCTGCGGTAGTTGGTTCGTACAGTAAGACTGAATTCAGTGACCCCCAGAGTAATCTGCCTGTCTGTGGTCTTAAGATGGAGGTGTTTGCAAGTATGCAAGTTGCGTGGTTAAGGATGGAGATAATGTTCAAGCTGCTGTGTACAAGGGGGGAGCTGAAAGGAGAGATGCATAAATAAAATTTGTTGGGGGTTGCCCAGCTGAATGTTGCATGCTGCAGTCGTTCCCTGGACCCAGGCAGCAAGGCAGGCTCAGAAGGCTCTCTGGCTAGCAGGCCTTTTGTAAATACTTGGTGCCCTCAGCTCTGCTCCAGCTGCACAGAAAAGTTGTTCTCATTGCTTTTTGTGTGTGTTTGCCCTGTGACGTGGTGCCACACATCTGAAGTGGCTGCGGCCACTTGAGTAGATGTGGCACTTCAGGACATGGTCTAGTGGTCATGGTAGTGTTGGGTTGATGGTTGGACTTAATGGTCTTAGAATCATTAAGGCTGGAAAAGATCTCTATGATTCTAAGTCAGACAGTCTCTCATCAGGTTGTCCAAAGATGAAGGCGCTTCTTACAGAGAGTAGCTTGTTCTCCCCTCTGCTCACCACAATGGGCCTTTTCCTCTGGGAAGGGGTCCTGGATAATAGTCCATGCAGGCCTCCTATGAGGAATGGGTGGTGAGGTGTGTCCCGTGTATCACTGCAAAATGGCCTTTGTGGCATCTTCTGGGTTTTATTGAGGAAGGTCTTTCCTGCAACATGCTGCATGATGTGAGGAGGCAGGATACTAGAGGGAGCCGTTAGCCAGTCACTGTTTGGTCTTGTGGTCCTTGTTGTTGTCACTGTTTATTCACATATCAACTCCTTTTGGGTGAAGAAAGATCTAACTCCTGTGAGTGCAGTGTGTGCCAATGGAGGAGCAGAAGTCTCCTGCACGTTTGTTTGTGTTGTGTTTGCATTTCAACTTTTTGTGCTGATCATAAGCGGTTTCCATTCTTTCCCGCTCTGTTTTCTGGTTCCTCGAGGAACTGCTTTAATAAAGTACATGACCCATAGTCAGTCCTAGAGTGACTCTGGCTGCTTTGCACTGAGATCTTAATTTCTCACGAACTGTTAGCAGGGCAGTGTAACAAAGACATCTGTCACAGTGGACTGGCCTGCTTTTGGTAGCTGTTGTGGTGGCTACAACTACTTGTTTCTCTGACTTGTGCATCCATGTCTATTGTGTACATGTCTTCTGCATACTTGAGTGATAGTCAAACTGCTCATTAACATGTTGTAAAGAACTATGAGAAGAGGGAGGCACTTCTTGGGAGAATCCAGCTTTTGGGGGTTTTCCGGAGCTCAGCTCATAGTATTGCATCTCTTGTAGCCTTATTATTAGATAAGAAATTAGGAAGAAGATTTTTCACTGTGAGGGTGATGAGTCACCAGAACACGTTGTCCAGGGAGGTTGTAGATGTACCAACACTGGATGTGTTCAAGGCCAGGTTGGACGGGGCTTTGAGAAACCTGGTCTAGTGGGAGGTGTCCTTGGCCATGGCAGGGGGGTTGGAACTAGATGATCTTTAAGGTCCCTTCCAATTCAAACCATTCTATGATTATACAATTATTTATCAGGATAGATCTTGCTGTGAGTGCTTGGTGTTTCACAGTCTAGCTTCTCTCCTGCTGGAAACCATTTTGAAGGTGAAAAGGGAGCATGCGCCGAGTTGATCACTGATAGGGAGAATGGCTGGTGTGAAACTTTTCTACTGTACCTAAAGCTCTTGTAGATTTCTGGTTTAGCTTCAAAGGAGGGTGCTGGTCAAGCACATGAATTGAGCTCTGAATAGGTAGGACCTGTTGGCTTTAAACAGACATGACGTTTCCCTGTAGCAAGAACTGAATAGATGCAACAGAAAACACACCGCTCTACAAGCTCGTTCAGCCAAAAACAGTGACCGTTGTGTTACCTACAAGTAGGACACAAATACATCCACTGACTTGAAGTCCCCGGAGAACTGGGTTTTCTATGCTGCTGGTCTTCAAGGAGTTGAGGCAATGTACCATATTTGTGTCAGTCAGTGCTCATCTGTAACGTGTATCACAGTGCTGAAGTCCAAGTGTCCTGGCTGGAATTCAAATCCTGTTGCTCCTCAACAGGTCAGTAGCACGCAAGTCACAGAAGCACGCTTCTGATCCCCGTGCCGTGCACAGAGAAGGGTGTTGCCAAAACTAGACTATTTCAGGCATTCTTCTGGGTCACTGCAGGCTGCTTTGGCTGCAGCTTCCCCTCCGTGCTCTTCACCTTTGGCTTTGAGTTACATCAAGTTTGCAATGTTGCCAGCCTTCACCTTAGCGCTTCAGGGGCCAGCATGTTAATGCTTGGCCCTCTTAAAAATAAAGTCCCGTAGTGTTTCTTTTTCCCCTTTAGCTGAGTTTTAACTCAAAGTCAGCAGCTGAAAGAAAAGGTGGGTATGAGTGCATATACAAATACAGCAAAAAAAATAACATTGTTGGTTGGCTAACGGTCCTCCTCGTGTTGAGGTTACATTAGCAAGACTTTGTATCTTTAAATCAATGTGGGGTTTGAATATGTAGTCCCAGAGCAAGCCTGTATTCTGCTGCCAAAGCACTGAAATGTGGACTCTGCTCCTGCCAGGTTCTTAAAACATACGGTATTTCTTTCTGTGTCTTTGAGCTCTAAACTATCGCTCCTTGTCACGATATGGGATCCTATTCAATCCCACATAATTTGGCAGGCCTGGAATCGCTGGCTTTTCCTCACTCTTGGGTTATAGTGATGTTGCTTGGAGAATGTGCTGTGTCTAGTAAGAGTCATCTGCTCCCTCCTTTTAGTCTGTCTTCAGCTGCGATAAGAGATGCTTCTCTTTTAATACAGCCCTCCTGTTGTGGTGGTGTGGGGGACACTGCTGAAAGAGTTAAGCGGCTTTGAGGACTTGCCAAGATCCTGATTCTAGGTGGTTCTAAGTCACGAATTCTGGGTCGCTAACAATGGGAATTGTTCTGAATAATCTGATAATGTTCTCCTCGGTTGTGTTGCTTTGTTTCAGGGTGTTGTCACTTCATATCTGTCTGGAAGTGAGGTAGTGGAAGGAGTTCTGCAATAATTCAAAACTTTTCCTTTGCTCTTTATCCGAAATCTTTGGCCTGTGCGGATATGTGCTGGGATGCCCAGCCCTCCTGAAATGCAATGGGAATTAGTTCTCCTCTCTCCCCACAAAACTCGGGCATCTAAGTCTGGGAGTTAGGTTTTTATTGTGCTTTCTTTTTATTTGCATACATCTGGCCCGTCAGACTAGGGTGAGCAGCAGAGAATGATGATGTTCTTAGTGCCAGAGAAACATTGTCTCTGGGAAGGAACATAAAGCATGTGGTGAGTGCCACAAACATCTAGTAGATCAGACGGTTCGTATGGCATTCCCTTAGGAAATACTTCTCATAACTTGACTCAAAAGAATATGTCTTTGTTCCTTGGAACTATCCCATATCTCCTCTGATCCAATGATTGTTTTAAACTTTCAAAGCTCTCATTTTCCACCTGTATGGGAGGGATGGGAGTTTAACCCTTTTTGCTTTGTGCAGCACTTAAGCACAGTCAAGATGTTTCCTTTGTAACCTCATTCTGAAACCACTGGCTCCACCAGATGCACCTCAAGTCTTCTATTTATTTTTATTTCATGTGCCTCTGGGGCCTGGTGGCTTCACAATGGTCAAAGGTTTCAGAGTTCAAAAAGCAAACCTAGGAAACAAACTCATCGGCTGGAGGCCAGCTTTTCCCCCTGCCTTAGATCAGTTTTGCACAGTAGTCACTCACCATGGAGTTACACTGGAGGGCTGAATCTGGGGCAAGCTCCTGGCCGTTGCACTCAAATAGCTGAGAGTTTTTGCAGCCCTTCATGGAGTGTTTTTGGGATCTATAACCAGCTGTTGGTGTTCATATCTGGATATGCAACTGAGGCACAGTTCAGGTTTTCTTAGGAGGGGGAAATACAGGAGAAAAAATCTGATTTACAGGTGGGCTTGGCTCTTCTGGACATGTGTTTTGAGTGAATTGGAGTTATTGCTTCTGAATGCTTTATGGCTTGTCAGCTGAGCCAAGGTAACTGAGCCCAGTTGTGAGGCTAGATGCATTAGCTCAGCTCTTACCAAATCCCCTTTCCTCGTAGTCCTCTTCAGGTTTGTATTAGGAGCTCTAAATTGTCACTGCTGTATCTGTCCCCTCTGCTTTATGGGACTTAAATTCTGCCCTTGATGCTCCATGTGAGCTCACTGCAAGCCCGAGTTTCTCTTGGTGTTGCTAGCTGAAGGCAAAAGCAGTCTACAACCTGCCAAGAGACACTGTGAACTGTCTTCAGAGTTTTGACCGTGTCTCTCCTCGCTCAGGAAAACATACAGTATGGAGAGGCAAGGGGGAGACATGGATCTCATAAAATATATCTCCCCTTTGGCTTGGATTATAATAACAAAACGTCTGAGTCACCACATGGTACACTGATATGAAGCAACTGCCTGCAGAAAAACCAAAGCCATGCATTTTTCTGAAAAACGAGGGGGGAAGAAGAAGAAAAAAACCCATTTATTTTCATTCTTTTGGCTAGCCTAATTTTCTTCTATTTCTCATTAACCTTTAGAAAATAAAGCTAGCTTTCCTGAGGGAAAATAGCACTTCTTTGCCTCACCCCACTAGAGCTGCCCTTCAGCAGCCAAATTTAGTTAAAGGCATGCAGTGGTTTCTTGGCCTACTGGGTTGAGTCTTACTTCTGGTCTGCAGGGGACCTGCCTGTAAGCCCCACAGAAGCTATTGCTGAGACTATGGAAAATTGTCCCATAGCTTAGGCCGGATGCAAAGTCCCCTGGAGGCCACTGCAGGCACTAGGAGAGCTGATGACCTTCTTGTTCATGCTGGTTACTGTTCAGATCCCAAGACCACAAAGAGACACCGTAGCCGCTCAAAGCATGGAGCTCCTCTCTAGCCTCGAACTTTGAAGCTGCTTATCTAGGCTTTCTGCCCTCTAAGGAAAAGGCGATAAGCACCCCTGCAGGTTAGTTTGCCCCAGCTTACATGAAGTGTCCAAGATAACTTCCTTCTGTGGGACTTCAAGCAACCTGGTCTAGTGGAAATAGTCCCTGCCCGTGGCAGGGGGTTTGCAGCTAGATGATCTTTAAGGTCCCTGCAACTCAAACCATTCTACGACTTCATTTCTGCAAAGCTTATAACAGGAGACTAGCTGACTGACAGAGATACATGTTTTTGTCAGCTAGAGATAGATATGATGAATGCTGCACAAGTTTGATGGCTTCTGTAGGTGATTTCCCTTGTGTCTTAGTGATTACAGGTCTCCTTATCTTGTCTATTCACAGAGGAATGTGGATTTTGCAACTCCAGCTTCTTTGTCACCAGCTAACCACAGATTTGTGTAATGGGTGGCTAGATTTTCATCTTGGATGACGCAAAGAAGTCATAGAATAGAATCATAGGGTGATTTAGGTTGGAAAAGACCTTTTGGATCATCAAGTCCAACCATTAACCCAGCACTGCCAAATCTATTGCTAAACCATGCCCCTCAGCAGCACATCTCCATGACTTTGAAACCCCTCTAGGGATGGGGACTCCACCACTGCCCTGGGCAGCCTGGGCCAGAGATTGACAACTTTTTTAGCTAATAAATTTTTCTAATGTTCAACCTAAACCTCCCCTGGCACGACTTGAGACCGTTTCTTCTTGTCCTGTCACTTGTAACCTGGGAGAAGAGACTGACCTCCACCTGGCTACAACCTCCTTTCAGTGAGTTTTTGAGACTAAGAAGGTCTCTCCTGAGCCTCCTTTTCTCCAGGCTAATGGAATTAGACTTGATGATCTTAAAGGTCTTTTCCAACCAAAACTACTCTCTTGTTCTCAGATTCTATGTTAATGTAGTACATTCCCTGGGCCACAAAGAGCTGTAGAGAAGTACCCATGGTGATGGCTCTCCCCATTGTATCTCAGAGAACAAGGAGTACAGCTCATCAAAACTATTTCAGTGAAACAAAGTTTTTGTCTTTCCATTGGGGAGTATTGCAGGAATATTTTCAACCTGAATGCTTTCCAGTGAGGCAAATGGAAAAGTGTTGGCATAGAATATCCCACAGGCTGATCACAGGCCACCTTTCCAGAGGCTTTCATGCTTGCTGGGTAATTGGTTTTCCATGCTATGGGATCTCATAAGTAGGATTCATCCTATCTGCCTGCCTTCCCCATACAAAAGGATGAGATGCATTAACTCTGTATCACACTCCTTATGTTAACTGCTGGAGGAGATTGCCTAGTGTACAGTAGACATCTAACTCCTGGGCCTTAAGTCACAGATTCCTCACCAGGTGCCCAAATCCCATGTAGAGGAGATGATGAAAAGGGTGATGGGGAAGAGG
Organism: Eurystomus gularis; assembly: GCA_013400335.1. Taxonomy (NCBI): domain Eukaryota; kingdom Metazoa; phylum Chordata; class Aves; order Coraciiformes; family Coraciidae; genus Eurystomus; species Eurystomus gularis. Next base: position 762,539 of record VZZY01002630.1, read on the forward strand.
TCAATGTTTGATCACAAGGAGGGATGAGCATCAGTTTTCTGTGGGTCAGAAACTTGTCCATGTCTGTGTTTGTATAGGTGCATAACTTGCTTAAGAGATGAATGCAAGAATCATTTGTAATATGTTGTAACAACAACTTTATTGGTCATCAAGCTTGCAGACATATGACAGATAGTATCTTCCCTGTAAGCCACTAGATGGTGGTCTTTATATTTGTTAGCCACGTGCCCAGGTAGGTGAAGACACTACTTTTTCTACAAAACCTTCTTTTCTTCCCCACAAAGACCTCAGCGCACTTCCAGCAAGGGAATTGAATACGGGCCGCCTTGGTTGAAACCCAATCAATTTACTTATTATAGGAATGGAGAGTGAGAATGCTTTTGGTCAAGGTCTGAATAGAGAGGAGGCTGGTGATCTGCTCCATTTAGGGTGGCAAGGTCACCTGAAGTGTGCTGGTGCTGGTCTGCTAGGTTCAGCCATCTGAACTCCCCCTTTGTAGGATCTGGGTGTAGTTGGGCACATACAGTGGTTGTAGGCTCACCAACCCAACACCTGGAGGTTTTGTGCACTCGGAACTCTTATTTCCTCTTGCCTGCATAGTTACCCATGGGAAGCAGGCAAGTAGCACTGAGTTTGTTTTAATCAAAAGGTAACCACGGCAATATTTGTATTGGAAACCCCACAACAGGGGTGCCTCCATGCTGGTGCTTGTACTTGGTCGTGAGGTACTGTACATATCTTGGGCAGGCTCTGACGTAGCCGTTCTGGTCACAGACTAATATAGATTGGAAAGGACCTTCAGAAGTCATCTGGTTCAAGCCCTTTCAGAGCAGGGTCAAATGAGTTCAGGTTGCTCAGGGCCTTGCTCAGTCCAATTTTGACCCTCTCTGAGGAAGGAACCTCTCTGAACAACCTCTTCCAGTGCTTGATTAACCTTAGATGTGAATCTTTCTTCCTAATATGCAACTAGATTTTTTTTTTTTCCTGTTGCACCTTCCATCATTTGAGCACAAAACTTCCTGTGAGTAACCAGTGCATAGCTTAGTATCTGCGGTGGAAATGAAATGATTTCTCATTTCAGTACCATCAGTCATCTAGGTCTGTAAGAAATGTTAAACCATTGGCCAGTCCCACCAGGATGCTTATGATCTAATTTATCATCACCTTGTACCTTGTAGCATCATTTGTAGCAGTTGAAACTTTTTCTGGTAGCAGATTTTAAATGCACCTTGTGTCAAGGAGACAGGGGGCAAGAAGCCCTTGGAGAAGCTACCAGATGGAGGGCATTGAGGAACCCTTTGTAAAGTGCAGTGCTGTTTGCTGTATTTATCAGTGATAGCTGCTTTGTCTGGTTCTCGTCCAGGCCATACGTAGAAATTGCAAAGTATAGCACAAATGGGCCTCTGTTATGGTGCATCTTCTCTCCCCAAACTGGTGACAGACAGTGAAGGGCTGACTGCCAACCAGAAAAGGGTTGTGCCAGCTACTCTTGATGCACGGGAGGCCGGTGAGGTTAGCAGAAGAGTGTCTCTGGGGAGGCCTTTAATTCAGAAGAGCAACACACTTAGTAGTAAGTACTTGGAGTTCATGGCACTTGACCACCAGCCTGTCCTATCAAGTACCACCAAGGGTGCTGAAGCTCAGCCAGAAGCATAGCTGCATCACTGCTCTCCCATGTGAGGCAAGAGGCAGGGTTTGCTGGGGTTTGCAGCTGGGTCTTTAAGATCTGTGTTGTTTCTTGGAGGAGAGGGCAATTGCTAGAGCGCTTTAGAGGACACATCAACCTGCAGGATGCTTGACTCTTCTTGGTGTGAAAGGTAGCAGAAAGCTGGATGGGCAGCCTGAAGAACAGGCTGGCCTGGTCCTTTTAAGGAACGCTGTCTCTCCAGAGGCTTTCCAACTGTGTTTCTGCTGAGGTCCACATATAGACATCTATAAAGGAGGGCTTGTTAGCCTTTCCCAGGCAGATGGATGTTCCAAAAAAGCTTGCCTCTCCCCCCACACTAAGATGACTAACCTCATTCCAGTGAGATCACGGTCAACACGACCAGAGAAGATCTAACACGGCCAGACCTATTCTGGAAGGTAAGGATTGATCCTCAGCCAGCATTCAGAACCAGTCTGTGTGAGGAGGACTTGTACAGGCTTGGCGTAAACTGCATCTAGTTTGTGTCCTGTGTAGTAAACACAAAAAACATTTGGAGCTCTGGAGCACCACCCGGTTGTGACTCTGTGTTTTCTCCTGTTCTGTCAAACCAAAATGCTTCAGAGAGGCAGTAGCTTAATGTGAAACTGCCTTGAGCCAAGTAGGAGCATGATTCTCAGAGCCAGCTGAAAGACAAGCATAGCCTGGATCTGCATTGTGCCAACCGGGAGAGCATCAGTCATGAGATCTTGGCCTGGACCCACCTTGTCCTCTTTCTTGTCCCTTTTGGTTTTGAGGATGCCAGGAGGTGACAAGGCTCAGATTGTTTCTAGTGGTTTTACTACTCTCACTCTTGAGAGAGGTGCACAGCTCTGCTTTGCCAGCTTGGTTAGAAATGCTTGCAAGTGTATTTACACCAAGGATAACGCCTGCTGCCCCTGAAACCTTCCCATGCAAGCTGTTGTGCTCCATGATGGACCCCCAGGGATGGCTCCCAAAACCTCTCCTCACAACCTCATCCCTTTCTTGCTCTTGCTTTGCTTCACACCCTCTCTCGCACACACACAGAGTGTGTCTCCATACACACCCCTCTCTGTTTGTCTTTCCTTTTTGGCTTCCTCTCACAGTATTGTTTTAAGTTGGTGGCTGGGCTGATTGCCAGTTTAAATTTCATCTGCCTCTCTTCTCCTCCTCCTCCTCTGCCCCCCTCCTCTCCCCTCCATCCCCAGAAGTGATACTGTTTACTTTCTCTGCCGCTTTCTCAATGTCTTTGTACGCGCTGCAAGGGATATAATCACCAGCTGTGGAGAGCTTTCTGAAACTCAAACTTGCTCCTTGGTGCCCCAGGGCTGGCGACCTCTCTGTGGAAAATAAATAAATAAATACAACAATGCTGTCTTTAAAGACAAGAAAATGCGTTTTTCACATCCCAGGCTGGAACCTGAACAATCATGCCTGTCTTCTCCCTCCCTCATGTGCAGTTGTGGGGCTTATATAGAGATGGGTAGATATCTAGCTAGGAGTGGAAAAAAATCAACCTAACAAACCAATCAAAAAATCCAATGCAAAATCAAAAATGAGAAAACCCAGCCCACAAGGACAGCATTTTTTTTTTTCTCTGTTTTGTGGTGTGGCTGTTTCTCTTTAGTTCCTCCTCAGACAGGAGGAGAAGGAGAAGGAAGAGTCCAGCATGGAAGTGTCAGACTCCGAAGGACACTTTGTCTGCCGGACAAAGCCTCCGCAGCACTAAGGCAAAGAAAGATTAGAGGATAAAAGTGTTTGCCAGGATCTCGTCTTCCTTTTCTTCTTCCTCTGTGTGTGTGTGCGCGTCTCTCCCTTTCGGGGAGGAGGTGAAAGGGAGGTCAAACCGTGCCTACTGACCTCTGCCCCTTGCCCCCTGTGAACCAGGGGGAAGCCTTTGAAGTTGTAAAGTGCCCACAAAAACAGCAAACCAAACACGCCGCTGGCTTTTCCCTCCCCTTCTCCCGGCCGCCAGCTGCTTAATGGAAGGTGACAGTGCGGAGGCAGCGAGACGGGGGCTCGGCGTGCTGCATCTCCACCCTGGCCCCAGCGGGCACTTAATTGGCACCGTACAAAGCCCACACACCCAGCGCAAGGGAGAGGAGGCACCAACAAAGGGTGAGAAGAAGCTCTTGCCCATCTCTCTTGCCCCGCATTACTCTGGGTAGATGCAATGTGGCTGGGGAGGCCTCCTTCCTGGGAGGTGTTGGGTTGAGGTGACTGGAGCAGGCTGGAAGGTGCTGGCTGGGAGAGGTTCCCCAGGTCCCTGCTGGCCCTGGCGTGGGTTCTGCTGGCACAGCTCACGGACAACACAGGCAGCACCTTTGCAGGGTCCCTCCTTCCTATGCTCCTTCTGCTGGCACAGCCACCCCAGGAGAGGCAAGGTCTGCTACTCTATGACAAGCACAAGAAACTGGAAAAGTCCTCGCCTTTCCTTCCTGTGAAATTTGGACCATTTCTCAAAAGCAGCACCAAAGCCGACAGCAGGTTGAAGTTTGTGTTGTCTCCTGTGGCAGTAAGTAGGGTCTCCAAGCAGATGGCACGTTAGCATTGAATGAGAGGTGGGTTTTCTATTGTAATACTTAGAGCATGGTACCTATTTTGTTTCTGCTGCTGTGTTTGAGGTCTACATCTTACCACTGGGAAGTGTACCCTTCCTCAAAGGACAGGGAGGTTGTTCTCCGTATTTGTGTGTGAATGTTGCCTCCGTTTCCCTCTGGACAGAGGACTGTCCCTGGCTGAGAGCAGGATGGCCGAGCCCCAGTCCATGAGTGATGCTGTGAGCCTCTACCTAAAGGAGAATGACACTGGCACAGTTTGGCATGAGCTCAGTCTTCCAGCAAATCGGTGCCTTGTGTAAGATGCCAGGTGATTGCTTTGGCAGATCACAGAATCACAGAATCGTTTTGGTTGGAAGAGACCTTTCAGACCATTGAGTCCAACAGTTAACCCAGCACTGCCAGGTCTCCACTAAACCATGTCCCTCAACACCACATCTACATGGCTTTTAAATCCCACCAGGGATGGAGACTCCACCACTGCCCTGGGCAGCCTGGGCCAGGCCTTGACAACTTTCAGGAAATAAGTTTTTCCTAATACCCGACATAAACCTCCCCTGGTGCAACTTGAGACTGTTTCCTCTTGTCCTTTTGCTTCTTCCTTGGGAGAAGAGCCTGACCCCCACCTGGCTCCAAGCTCCTTTCAGGGAGTTTTTGAGGCTGAGAAGGTCTCCCCTGAGCCTCCTTTTCTCCATGCTGAACAACCCCAGATCCCTCAGCTGCTCCTCACAAGACTTGTGCTCTAAACCCTTCACCAGCTTCATTGCCTTTCTTGAATGTCCTTTTTGGAGCGAGTTGCCCAAAACAGAACCCAGTACTTGAGGTGCAACCTCACCAGTGCTGAGTACAGAGGGACAATCCCTGCCTTAGTCCTGCTGGCCACAGTAGTGCTGATACAAGCCAGGATGCTGGTGGCCTTGTTGGCTGCCTTAGCTCTATCAGATCTCTGATTTCTTGCTTCTTTTCTGATTTGCTCACAGTCACAGTCAAACAGTTCTTTCTTCTTGGTGTATTAATGAGATTTGATGCTACTCCTGCTCATATCACATGGGGTTCCTGCCTCAGGAGCTGGGGAGCCCTGGATCATCCAAGAGGCTCCTCTAACAGCAGCCAAGCTGTTAAACTTTGTCACTTCATGCATAGGGAAATACCTTCATGTACCAAAACCAACCCCTAATTCCCCAAAAACCCCCAACCCCTAAACCTCAGAAAACCAGCCTGGGTATCAGCTGAGCAAAAAGAAATCAGCCACCTTTCCTACCTAACGCAGGTGGGTTCATGCTGGCCTCAAAACAAGGGCAGCCAGGAGCTGTGCGCGGCTTCAGTAGTTTCTGCTGCCTTTTTCCTGTGCTTAGCGTGGTTTTTATCCTCGGGTGCTGGACAGGAAAGCCCAGCCCAAATGAAGTCAAACCGAGATTTGTCATTGACTTAGTGGAACCTGGGACTTTGCTGCTTATCTGCAGCAGCGGCGTTCAGGGGTCCATGCAGAATAAAACTCCTCTGGCTCTCATTCTTCCTGCGCTCCTGAGTGCCCAGATAAGCCCTGTGGGTTCCAGCTGGCATTTGTGATCTCATGCGTCTGGGGCCTGATAAGGTGTTACAATGTCCAACGTACAAAATCCTGGTCAGTGGTTTTACCTCCTCTGTTCCTGTATGTGTGTATATATATATATACACATATGTTTTTGTTGTTTTTTTTTTTCCATGCCTGAAGAGAATGTGGCTTTCCTGGCTGATAACCCGTCAGGGGCACAATAGTTAACTATGACTAAATAATGAAAGTGCTGTGTGGCAACCGATGCTCAGTGCATCCAGAGCTCAAACTGCCCTCTTTTAAAATCCAAATTCAGCCATGGCCGCCACAACTGTTTGTATGGATTTAGTCTTTCTGAGCTCAGTACAATCTTCTTGTTTCCAGTTCACTTTGTAGCACCTCTATAGAAGATCTGATTTAATCATCTGGTCTAGCTGAGCTTTTACCCTCCCTCCCATGAGAACAGGACTCTTTATGCGAAACTGGCTTATATGCATGTCTAGTGAAAGATGAAGTCAATTCTCTTCCTTCCATCTTCCACTGGATGGGTCCTTGAGCAAGTGGGAGGTGTCTGGGCCTGCAAAAGGGGGGGCTGGAACTAGATGATCTTTGAGGTCCCTTCCCACCCAAACCGTTCTATGAGTCTATGATCTTCAGTATGTGTCAGACTTATCAAAGTTCTGAAATAAATAAAAATAATAAAGTAGCATTTGCTACAGCTCTGCCACTCTAGCCTATGAGGTTCACCGTCTCAGATTCTCAGTCACTTCCCTCTGGGCTCATACTGTGTTTGCCACATAGAGGAGATTTCAGGAATTCACTGTCATTGTGTAATATTTAGCATAGAAGCTGCCTGAACTCGATGAGTGTGCACTAAGAAGAGGGGAAGGCACCTCTGGGGGTGGTTTGGACCACATCAGTAGAACAGGAGCTAGGTTGCTACCCTCTGGGCTCTGAATCACATTCAAAAATATGTCTGCATCTCTGTGGAGTTTGCAAGGAGTCTTGGTTTCTAATTTGGATGACTTGGTGAGGTCCACATGGTGAAATAGTGAGGACCCCCCAGTGTGTTTACTTGAACATCCGTTAGGATAAGACTGTGCCCATGGTATCCTCAGGCTTCTCTTTGAGGAGAGCTTCTCTAGGAATGGCTGCTTGTTACTGTATTCTTCATCTTGAGGTCCAATTTTGAAGCAGGACCTGCTTTCACAGATTTGTGTGTATTTGTTTATTTTAAGGGTAGCTCATAGAAATGCCACAAATGGCCTGCTTTAGGTGTTTTTTGACCAAGCACTAAGCTACAGGATATTAATCTCAGCTAAAATCTCCAAACCATCCTGCTGATATGATGGTCAGCATCTCCTGATTTCAAAAGCCTCTGTATAGTCTTTCTCTTCGATACCTGTGAAGAGTTTGGGAGTTGAAAGACAAGCACCAAAATCTTCTCTTGTTCTTAGTTCCTTCACATACCTTTCCTAGTGCCCTAGAGATGGTGAGATGCCCAACAAAATGTTCCCAAAATCATCTAAAACCATGAAGGACATGTGGTTGGACAGACTGGATGCTGAGCTATGATGCAAAGGCATTTTGTCACGATACCATTTTAGCAGGTGTTTCTCAGCTGCTTCTCGCTTACCATTTTGGTACTTATGGTTACATGAGAACATAATGGGTGAGATAATATTGTCAATGTGTAGTACGAATGCAAAATCCCCAAACACCAGATGCCTTGTCTATGTGGACTAATGTGACCCCAGGTAAGCAGAGGTCCGGTCATCTGCTTGCTCTGCCTGATACTCCATCTTCAAGGTAGAGACTGTTGCAGCCTGCATGGTATGAGCCTCAGCATCATCCTAAAATCATTTAGGTTGGAAAAGATGTTTAAGGTCATCAAGTTGTACTACAGTGTGATTTATTTTCCTCTAAGTTTCCAGCTGGAATCCAAACCAGAAAAGCAGATTTATCTCTGCGTTTTTCTGACATGGAAACCAAAATCCTTTGAGAAACACATTTATTAAACACCAGATTTCTTTCCCTTCCCAATTTGTATCACCATCACAAGGTAGACAGCAGAGGTTGTAACCCCAGCAGATAGAGCTTATATTTCAGTATCTAGCACTGGAATCCTTGCGCACCAGACAAACAGCACGAGCTCTGGGGCCAGCTGTGATGAGCACAGTTCTGGGAAGCACTGGCTGCACCATTTTTAGTGTCCTTGCATTTAAAGGGCAGGTTGATTCCTGCTGCTCGGTATCTATCAACACATAATATGGTCAGCAGGCTCTTTTGGGAGATATATGTTTTCATTGCAGGTCTTCATGTAAAAGAACTGTGACATACAGAGGTGTAACAACAGGTTTGGTGCTGGACGTGGCCCCCGTGATGAGCCATTCATTGTGTACCAGGGATGGAGCTTTTGGTCCGCTTCTAGATGGACCTAAGCAGACCCTGTTGTTGCACAGACATTCGCACATGCGGTCTGAAACAAGCCATCAAGGATTATTCCTGGAGTGATTAGGGACAAGTTCTAACAAGCCTTCATAATAATGCAGACTATTTAAAGCCTTTGAGGGCCGGGATCATGTGGCAAAGGGCAGGGTAAATGAAAACAGGGTAATTTCTGATGCCAGGAACGTGCTAAAATGGGAGGTGGGGAATGTGTCTGTGGATCTGCGGGGGGAGTTGACTGGAAGGAGGGGAACATTATAATAATAGTTAACATTTATATAACGCTTCACGTGTTTAAAACGCTGCACAAACACTGACCGGGGAGGAACTGGAATGCACTGCAGGATACCAGAGGGAGAGCTGGTTTGGGTTTTTTTGGTACTGATCTAGGGTGACAAGTAGCTGCAGTCAGGGGAGCAGCAGCATGGCTTGCCTGGCACGTCAATGGGTGTCACTTATTGCAGCCGGGCCAGAGGGATGCAGGAAGAAATGGGCATGGCTGTGGTGAGTAGAGTATTCCTGGGGGGGACAGTGGGGAGATCTGGCTCTGTCACACCTTCTCTCCTGCCCTTATGAAGGTGTGAGAGCCTTAAAGTGCCATTTAAGGTTCCTTGAACTGAGCACGTATTGCCTTAAAGTGCCATTTAAGGTTCCTTGAACTGAGCACGTATTGCCCTTGGCTCACCATTAGCTTGGCAAAAATGTGAACAAATAGATGCTGTTCTCAGCAGCTGTGATTTCTCTCCCTGTGGGGTCAAGGCCAGCTTGGAAGGGTTCAAAATGAGACAGAGAAAGACATTTCCCCTTAGCTATGATGTGATGAGGTGAGGACAACTGCAAGTCCAACTGCTACCACTAGCAGGCCTATGAAAGAGCAGCAGGGTACTTGGATACTCTTACTTAGGAGATGCATGTCCTCCATCAGGGTGTCCTCCCTGTGTGGCTGGAGAGCACCTGTGGTGATACAACCAAAGCAGCAGCAAATCCTAGCAGCTACAACAGGCCTTGCCTGTGCCTGTCTTCCTAGCTCTGGGTTCCGTAGAGGTCCTGGTGCTACCTGCAGCCTCTTACATAGTTGCCAGAAGTTTGGGGGCTTTTTTTCTCCTGTGGTTGAGAGACTCCTGTGGGTGCCTCAGTTCCAGGATGCCTGGGAAGCAGGTGCATCCTCTTAGAAATGACTGAGGGTTGGCTTGGGTGGCTGACTGAAATAGTAAGGAAGATGGGAGGAATCTAGAAACTATTTTTCTGGCTTCCTCGCTGAACTAAAATCTGCACGGATATTTTTTTTTTTTTTACATGTTGAATGAAGCACTGAAGGCTCTGGAGTAAAGACTTAACACCACCAAAAAAAAAAGTATATCAAGATAGAATCTCATTTCAAATGGAAACTTTGAGTTTTCTTCAGCAAAACAAAATGGCTTGATTTTTACCCACTCAAGCGTATCTGCTTCCAGAGAGAACCAAGTCCAGAACTGGTAGGAGTGTGATGAATGTTTTCATCCACTGTATAAAACCATTGCTCAGTGAAAGCATTTCCCAGAAACATGCCCCTTAGTGCTCCCTCTGGGCACCTCTGTATCATGCTCTCTTCATGTGGGGTGCACGACTGGGCTCATGCCTGCTCCCAAGGTCCTTCTTTTGGTGTTGATTTTTCTTCACTTAAAGGACTGCAGAAGGAGTTAAGAAAACTGATCAACACCTCCTCAATCCCAGTTCCTCTAACGGAGAAGAGAAAGCATCTGTTTAATTTCCTATTCACAGCTCCTATTTCTTACATGTCTCCAGAATGGAGATGGCTTGAGAGCGCTGCTCTGGTGGCCATCCCTGGGTGAAGGTTGCCATATCCCACATGCCTGGATTTGCAGTATATCTTGCTTATTCTTCCCGAGTGACATCTGGGTCCTATTTTACGTAATGTTCCTTCTTCTGATTCAGGCTGTTCCACAGCACTTTGCTGTCTCTGCTGACTCTTGATTCCGAAAAATCTTCTCTCTAAATGGAAAGGCCTGTCTTTGGTTCTTGAGAGCTTCCTCGGCTGTGCCTACTTGTGGACTTCAGGTGCTGTGCAGAGTATTCTGTTTTCCTTGTTTATGGCTTCAAAATGTACTACGTGGCTTGAGCTCTTTACTACAGTCATTGACTGTGGCCAGAGAAGAGCCATTGCCTTGAGTATTTTCTTGTGCCAACACACTCGGCCGTTGCATTCGTGAAGTGAATATTTGAGGGCTTCCTCTTCTTGCCTGTTGCTGTGTGCTCCATTGTTCCATACCCAACTGCACGGTTTGGAAACCTCACAAGAAGAGCCTTTGTCTTACTGACAGACTTGGCCCAGGCTGCAAATGTCAACCCAAGGTGTCAAAGTGAGTCACTGCGCACGCATGTATCTGGAGAGGTTTTTCCGTGCAACACGATGAAGTCATTGACAGCCGTGTTGTGCAACTGTCAGTCATGAGCCACAGGGATTACTGGCTGAGGAAGGCTTGGGCTTTGGAACCAACTCATGTAATTACCTATAATGACATGAATAAAAACCAAATTAATTAATAACTGACATATTCTTTCCTTCGACTTGGCCCCGTTGGGCAGCCTAATGTTTTGTGCATGCTGTTGGCACGCTCCATGAGTAATCCGCTGCTTTTGAATTGCATAAAGGAGATACCAATGAATCCGGCTACCAGCAGGTAAATCTGGAGCAGCAGTGAGACTCCCTAGTGTGAACTCTGCTCCCTGTCCCCCTCTCTTCCCTTTGGCTTCCCTGTTTTTTAAATTTTGTGGGTTTTTTTTTTTTGCATCAGTTTCTTAATCCATATTCTTCTCTCTGCTTTTGTCCCATTTTTTTCCCTGTTCCCTCACTCATTTTGCCTCCTCTGTTTTCTCTCCCCTTTGTTCTGCACAGAAAACAGTTGATAGCTATTTTTTTTCATTCGCCACCCAAAATTCTGAGCTCTCTTCCTGTAAATATTTCATTTTCATCATGAGGCAGCATTAGTTTGTTAGCATTCTTTTGACTGAATGGGCAGCATATTCTTCTTATGTTTGTTTCTTCTGGGAGGTTTTTCTTGGTGCTTTTTAGTGCCTCAGTTTTTTATTAGCGTTTCCTCTTGCCAATGTTTTGCTGTGGAGTGCCGCCTGGTCTTACTATGAATGTTTTGGTATGAGGCAAAGAGAATTCGTATTTCAGGAAGATTCATTCCGTTGGTATGTGCTTTGGGCAAGACCCTGTCTCCATGAATGTGCCAAAGGCAAAACTTCTCATGGCTTCCTGTGAGGAGCAGGGCTGGGTCTTGCTTTTGCACCCACAGAGGCTTGCTCTACCCCACACGTGTCCTCGAGGGAGCTGGCTCGGACAAGAGACGGCACTTGGGCATGCTGTCTGCACGGGACAGGAGTCTGCTGAGATGCACAACAGACTTGACTTGCTGAAAGGCATCTGTGTCACAAGCTCAAGGCCCCGCTTCCCTTTCAGTAAATCGCCGAAACTTCTCAGAGCACGTGGTCAGTATTGCCTTGGCAGTGTTCAAAAACCTTGAGTCGAGTCTAGACAAATGATGATGCTGGATGAGAAATCATAAGGCAGAACTACATACCTAGTTCTTTACCACCGCTACCTGATTTGTGAGCCTGTGACTGCGTTCAGATGTCAGCTCCAAATTTTCCTGTGCAAGCACAAAGGCTAGAAAATTATTTTATTAGTAAAAATAGTACCTATCACCTGATTGCAAGACCCGGACTGTGAGAAATGGATTGAGTGTTGCAACAGTTGGGGTAGAATTGAGAGTGCTGCCATACGGTGAGGTGGGCTGGAGCCTGAAAGGGACCTGACTAGTGTGGGAAGAGATGGGGAAGCAAGACCTAGGCTATGGGCATACAAAAGGCTATAAAGTTGCTGAGAGGACTGGAGTGCTTTTCTGACAAAAGGTTGAGAGCCCTGGGGCTGTTGAGCTGGAGAAGAAAAGGCTGAGAAGGGACCTGATCAATGCTGATCAATAGCTAAAGGGCAGGGTCAAGAGGATGGGGCCAGACTCTTGTCAGTGGTGCCCAGTGACAGAACAAGGGGCAATGGGCACAAACTGGAACCCAGGAGGTTCCACCTGAGCAGGAGGAGAAAATTCTTTGCTGTGAGGGTGACAGAGCCTGGCCCAGGCTGCCCAGAGAGGTTGTGGAGTTTCCTTCTCTGGAGAGATTCCAAACCCACCTGGATGTGACCCTGGGCACCCTGCTCTGGGTGACCCTGCTTTAGCAGGGGGCTTGGACAAGATGATCTCCAGAGGTATCTTCTAACCTCCACCATTCTGTGATTCTGTCTTCAGCTGGTTAATTTGGGTCATCAGGCTGGAAACCAGGAGGCTGAGTATGTGTTTCTGCTACTCATAAATGAGAGAAATTACAACTATAGAGAGGAGGCTGCGGAGGCTGAGCATGGGCTCTGCAAAAGCTGCATCGCTCTGGGCAGGGCAACTACAACAGAGATAGGTCTGGTAATGGGAGGTTGTGGTCGTGATACAGAGCCTGATGGCTCCTCTCAGATCCAGCATTGAAATCCTTCACAGAACAACAGTGTGTGGTATCCAGTGAGCTGAGCCGCTGGACCACCTCTGGGCTGTGTTTGAGAGCTGGGCATATCCACAGATAGCGAGAAAGTTTCTTGCACGGATAGTGTGTGTTGAGGGAGGCAGGAGCAATACAGATTGTCTCCTAATAAGACTTTCTGCAAGTGCTTTTGACCACTGCTTTAAAAAAAAAAAAGTTCTGTCTTCTGATTTGACAGTAAAATGCAAGCAAGGCAAAAATTGGAAACTATCTCAGAAAAACAGCAGAAAATGACTCCGAGAACTTCCAGTTGACAAAGACCTAAATGAAGATATTTTGTTAAAGTATTCTTATTTTTTCCCCTCACCTTCTCATCAGCTTTTATTCTGTTTTGCCATAAAAAGGAGGCAGCAGAGGAGGAATGAAGAAAAGCAAAGCTGAAAAACTGTTTCATTGTTTTCTGGTTTTTACTGAAAAATTAGAAAAGTTTGAGGGGGGGGAGAAGAAAATGTTTATAAATTAATTTTCTTGTGAAGAAAACCACTGTTCATAAAAAATAGTGTTTTGACCAATTCAGTTCTCGTTTGAGCAATTCCACAAGTGGCGAAAGAAGATTGGTTTTGTAATTTAAATTCGGGATCCATGGTTCTTTTTAAACACGAATGTAGGTAAACATCTATGAGCTAGAACAGTTCCTGCAGAATAATGAGGCTATTTATTTGGAGTAGCCCTTTTTCCCCACCTACTTATGTGTTTAGTTTTCAGTGACTAACTGGAACGATGATTAAGGCCTCTGGACAGCAGCCGCTTGCCTTCCAGGGTAGTCTAACTTCCATCTCCACCATAAATAATTAGCTATATACGGTTTGCCACATTTCTTCGAAGAAGTTTTTTGGACGGTTGCAACCTGATTTTCCAGGAATCTCCTCTCTCTTGTACTTGGAAAGCGTTATTAAGTAGTGCCTTTCTCTTTCCATCCCTGTAACGCATCCCAAGGGTCTGGATGAAAAGCAGAGTCCAATGATTCAACACTGAGCACGGCTTAGTAAGAAAGGAGAAGGGAGGAAAGGGTTTAGGACCAGGAGACTGTTGAACAGTGTGGCCTCCTTCATGTGCATCCAGTTGTGGTGCCTCTTCCTAGATGACTTTGGCTTGGAGCTACAGGACAGATCCATGCAGTACGTGAGCCCTGGCTTTCCATGCAGTGCCAGCGTGTGGGGCTGCCATTCCAGAGACCCGAGGTGGAAGTGGAAGCTAAGTACCCATGGCTCTTGGGTACATGATCCAGCAGGTCAAAGAAGCATCTTCTTTTGAAGTCCTGAAGTAATTGTCCTATACTCAACAACTCTCGACTAATAATGCTTTTCTTTCTGTCCCAGTGGGGTGCACTGTGCTGCTTCTCAACAATACATGTCCTTTTCTTTCAATCGAAATGCTATGGGGCTACAGTTTTTCAAATTAAAAACTGAACATTTTTGAAAATATTTTTTTTCCCCACACAAACATTTCTGTTGACTCAAGAAATCCTCTTAAGTGTCAGTAGCGGGTTTTTAACCCATTCTAAGAAGCTTCCTTCTGTTAAAAATGACCAACGTCCTAAACTCCCTTAGGAACAGTTTGTCCTCATTGCCCTTGTTGAAAATAATGATGATTTCTGGAATTGTTTTTCCTTCCCTTTTCTCCTCTTTGTATATCCATAGTGTTTTTTTTTTCCCCATCCCTTACAGCACTAAGCTTTGGTAAGAGTGATATTTCTGAACGTGGAAAGTAACAGAAATGGCACAGTAGTTTAGCTGGGATTAAAGAAGCAATTTAAGCCGAGACTGATCTATAGGGGGAAGTTTTCTGGAACTAGAAGCTGTCACGCTCCTGCAGCTTTTTTTGAGCTTAATAGCTTTGGAAGTCCAACGTGCAGTTCTACAAGAACCTCTGAATGGATCTCGTTTGCTAATAAATTCTGAATCCTTGCTGACTTTTGGACTTCTTCTTCATTAGATTTTATTATAGGACTTTTTACATAATGGGAGAACACAAACAGGAGACTTGGAGCCACAATTTCAGAGCTCTTTGTTCTGGGGTTGGGAAATCGGTTTCCAGATGTGGACCATGTTGGCATTTTTTTTCATTCTTTTTTTTTTTTCCCCCTCCTTTTGTGTGAGTGTATGTGTGTGTGTCTTTCTCTTTTGGCCAGGAGAGAGGGAAATTAAGATGATGAATGCAATAATGAAAATAATAAAATAACAATGGTCACAGTCCCCTTTGTTCGTGAGTCATGACTCAGCTGAGGGCAGCAGCAGGAGTGCTGCTGCGAGTCTGCTCCGATGTCAGCAGCAGACATGACTATAGGGACACGTTTAGGTACTTTGGGTGGAAGAGGTGGAGTCTGAGGGATGCATGGAGAAGTTTGGTAAGGACTTAGAAGGATTCTTAGGTCCACGGTCTCTCCCACGCTCCGATTTCTTTGCGCTGCTCTGGAAAGACAACAGATCTCCCCAGCTGAGGGTTTTCCCAGCATGGGGTAGTCCACAGATGGCAAAGCTGGCTTCTAAATTAGCTTCCCACAGCACAGGACGTGGAGGGGGTGGGCTGTCACCAGCTGATGGGGAAGAGATCTGCTCTGAGAACAACTCCCAAAAGCAGGGGTGAACCCTTCTCATGCCAGCAGCACTCTGGCTATGGAGCAAACACTCCAGGTGTTAGTGTGAGTCAGGCTGTCTTCTTTCTCCCTCCTCCTCCTCCTGTCCTTTTCAAGGGAAAATTAAAAGCTTGCAGTACCACACAGAACTGACATTGTGTGCCTGCCCACCACAATCCCCATAACCAGCCACCAAAAAGGACCCCCAGTCTAGCTACTGAAGAAAGACCCAGGGCTGGAGATGTCTGCAGGACAGAGCCTTTTGCCAGGGTTGCATGAGTGAGGACAGTAGGATTAAGATATATTAGCATTGTACGTGCTGTTACATCTATCGAGGCAATCAAGTCCTAGTCAATGCCATTGCTTCCATTGTTCTGCAGGCATCCATTTCATTCCAGCATGGGGAAGGACACCAACATGGCTTCTTGTTAGATATTGGTTAGCAGGGCTTTAGCCAGAGATCTCTAGGAGTGAATTCTGAGACAGTGAGCTGAGAGAGAGGCTTGAAGTGTCATGGGGAGAAGAATTGTATTGTCTCTCTAATCTGTCCACGTGCAGACACTTCTATGGTGTGTTATTGAGTCCCTTAGAACTGTTTGGTGTTGCCTGTGTGGATGACCTGGACTTATGCTGAAGGAAAGGGAGGGGAAGAGGGACTCAGCCCTGCTAGCTCTAAAGGTTTGTATTTTTTTCCCCTCTGAAATCACTGCTTTCAAGTTGTGGACACATCTGGAAGTAACAGCAAACACGTGTAGACTGTGGTTTTGGAGGAGAGGAAAGGAGATTCATATGCAAGGGGGGGATACCATCCCTGTCCTGACAGCATGACCTTGGAGGCAATTGGAGACAAACTGGAGGTAGAGGAAGAACTCCCCAGATCAAAGAGAGATGTCCATCCATCTCTGCCACCCCTCTGGACAAGCTGGGAGGTTGTTCTTGAAGGTAATGGATGTGCTCAGAAGTTACAACACATGACTCACTCTGGTGGTTATAATGAGATTTGCACCCCCTGCTTGGGTGACATGAGACACAAGGCTCAAGTCAGGTGGGTGATGGATGCTCAGAATAATCCTGATTGTGTCTTTGCAGCTGTGGGTGCAGCCAGGATATCTGTCACAGCCTGGGAATTGTAAACTCTTTTACCTGGACTGGATATTTAGAGTATGGCTGCAAAGGAAGTCCGGCTCGAGAGTCCCTTTGCTGGCTGTAAAGGTCATTGAGCTAGAGAGCTTGGGAGGTATCGTGTAGCTTTGATATATCAGTAGATGTATTTCCTTTAGTCCTTTGTAGTTTTAGGTTTCTAGGAGTGGAACCAGGTTTTGGCCATGGACGCAACTGCTGATCTATCTACCTTTACGTTAGTTTTACACTGCTCTCCATCTTTATGTTGTGTGAAATGCTTTCAGTGTCTGCACAGGGGTCAGCTCCACACTGGAGTCTGGTTGCATTTGGGGATTTCAAACCCTATTTTGGAGATAGTTTTATTATTATGCTGTTGGGGTTTGTTTTATTTTGTTTTTTTTTCTTTTAAAGCTTTACTTATGTTCTGTTTAGATTATTTCAGGAGGCCTCTTTAAGGTTATCTGGCATTTTTTTGATAGAGAGGGAGTGTGAGTAGGGCATCCTCGTTCTTACAACAAAAAAGGTTCATTCAATAACAAAGTTTTTCTGGTGTTTCCTCCCCATTGCTGAATCAGAGGGGCCCCTAGGATGGGATGACAAGTGAATGAGAAGATAGTGTTTAACCTTTCTGTCACAATCTTTCCTCTAATGGGGGTACGTGCTTTCTCATTATGATGGACAAATGTCCTAGAACGGAGGAAAAATTTTCCATTAAATGTTTGTCTCAAAATACCAAGAACATGCTTTTGGGTTTGGTGTCTTAGTATCTTGGGGAACAAGGAGGAACCTGATTTTTGCTGTGTCAATGTCTGTGTTTTTTTGGAGCGTTCTTTCCTTTTACGTTGTTTCCTTTTGACTTTCCAATGCTATGAGCAAAGTCAAAATAGCAAGAGAAGCAGAAGTGGCAGTTCACGAGACCGCCGCTGATTTCCAGCTAAAGCTGTGCCTGGTGTTTCTTACTTCACCAGGCACTTCCGAAGAGCTGGTGCCAGCAAACGGGAAACTCTGTGTACATGGAGTTTGGCAATATGTAGGCAGGCTGACTCTGCATTTTCATTTGTAAGGATGAGCCGACTCCTGGAACTGTGTTACTGTGAATTTCAAAGGGTTTTGACAGAATTAGACCTTGAAAACCAGATGGAGATGCCTGGTTTCCTTCACTGTCAATCTTGGTGGTGCAGTAGTCAGAGGAAACACAGGCAATGCTTGCAAATGTGAGCAGGTAGGAACAATGCTTGAATTGGAAGAAACCAGAAGGTAGCTGACCAAAGATATCCATGCTGCATGGGCCTCCTTGGAGCTGTAGCCAGAAAGGAATCATCTGCATTTCATTTCTCTCATTTGTATCCAATCAGGACACATTTCCTGAGGATCTGAATGGAGAATAACTTCTCAGAGTCACTACTGGTCCCTAAGTCGTATAAAACAGGACACAGAGCCCGCGTCGATGAGCAACTCAGCTTGGTCTTTGAGCATTTTCATGAATCCTTTTTATCTTTGAGTTGAATAGCTCCAATTGCATGGCAAGATGGAATGCTAGAATGAATGAAGAGGGAAAAAGGAGAAACAATAACTGAAACCAAACGCTTATATTGAAAACAGGACCCAGGGAAGAACGAGTCACTGCTGGCTCTGTAGGCCAGCTCGCACTCTCCTGGAAATTTTTCATCTGTGACACAACTTAGGAATAAAACAGAAGCATGTTTCAGATTGCAAACAGCAGCTTGGCAGATGAATGCCTATAAATGCAGATGGATGTCAGCTACCTGGACTTTGCTAAAGCTTTTGACAGCATTGCCCACAGCATTCTCCTGGAGAAACTGACTGCTCGTGGCTTGGATGGGCTGCTCATGGCTTTTATCCTGCTTCACTAGATAAAAAATTTTCTGAGTAGTTGGGCCCAGAGAGTGGTGGTGAATGGAGTTAAATCCTGTTGGTGGCAGGTCACAAGTGGTGTTCCCCACGGCTCAGTACTGGGGCCTGTTCTCTTTAATATCTTTACCAATGATCTGGACGAGGGGATTGAGGCACCCTCAGTATGTTTGCAGACGCCACTAAGTTGGGTGGAAGTGTTGATCTGCTTGAGGTCAGGGAGGCCCTATAGAGGGATCTGGCCAGGCTGGATTGATGGGCTGAGACCAGTGCCATTAGGAAAAATGTCTTCTATGAAAGGGTTGTGAAGACCTGGCCCAGGCTGCCCAGGGCAGTGGTGGAGTCCCCATCCCTGGAGGGGTTTAAAAGCCATGTAGATATGGTGCTGAGGGACATGGTTTAGTGGTGACCTGGCAGTGCTGGATTAATGGTTGTACTCAATGACCTGCAAGGTGTCTTCCAACCAAAACAATTCACCACAACTATTCTATGATTCTAAGTATCAGAGGTGATGTGACTGACCTTAATCTACAAACATTACTCCAGGATTGTATTCATAAGTGGACTTCTGGTAGTTTTGGTCAAGCAAGGAAAGAGAGTACAGTTGTCGCTCCACCAGCAGTGCAGCTCTGCAGGGCTTGCACAGGGTAATTGTCCTAGCAGGCAAATCCCAGATGCTCTCAAAAGTCTGTTGCTACCCAGCAAAAAAGCTGGAATGGTAGCACTGCTTAAGAAAACAGAAAGAAAAAGAAAAAAAAAGGAAAAACCCAAGAACAACTAACTAATTGTCTTTAAAAAGAGAATTACTTTTGATGTCTGCATGGCCAGCTGTGACATCCATCTGCTTTTCTCCTTCTCAGCACGTGCAATGCCGCTGAAGGTATGGGTGAGAAATCCATGTGGTGGTTTAAAATCCGGCATGTGCCTTGAAACAAGACCTCAGCCAGGCAGTATGAGAGTGGTTGTAGAAGCACTGCTTGCTTCTTTAGCCTCAGTAACAGGAGGACCAAAACCTCAGTCTGTGTGTTTCAGGAACCAATTGTTAATTGACAACTACTCACAGTCTTATTTAATCTTCAAGTGCTAATAGAGGAGCGGTGACATGGTTGTTTAAAAAATACAGTCCTTCATTCAAAACAGTTTCTGAGGTTTATTAGTTAAGAAACAAATGTATCTAATGGGTCATAAATAATATATTTGGGCAGACAACATAAAAAATAAAAGCAATGCATAGGCCAAATACCACCTCTGGTTATATTGTGCAACCCAATGGAGAAGATAAGTGTAAATGAGAACAAGACGCAGTCCTATAATTGTAACTATATAGATTCATAGAGAGCTTTGACCACAAAAAAGCGACTGAAATTGTCAAGCTCCAGACTCACTGCCAGATACCTCGGGGCTGAATTTGACATCCACTGTGATGCCTTGTTTAGGGAGAGGACTCAAAGGAGGAAACACCTCTGTCCTGAAAACCCCTGCCTTGAACTGGGCCGGCTGCCCGGCACTGGTGTGCTATATCACAGCATCTCCGTCTGTCCCACCACATTAGTCCTCCCGTGGTTTTGATTGATCCTTCACCCTTTTTTCTTCTTTCCCTCAATGCCTCGTCATGAACCTACTGAGATGGTGGTGGTGCCACCTTTGAAGTTGAAGCGAGTCCGCCTGGCTCTCAGTACTGGCATTTAGTGCACCCGTGGGTTTCATGCCAGTCCTGAGCTGCCACCGCTTCTTCTGCCTATTAGGACACTTGAAGTTTGGATCCCTGAAGCCACAACCTTTGCTCATTTGGCTCAGTACAACAGTAGGAAAAAATTTGTGGTGCTACTCCCTTGAAGGCTGATGCTGGCAATGAGAGGAAATTCCTGGATTTGAATGCTTGTCTGTTTACTTATTTATTTACTTTTGTGTTCAACAGTAGGAAAATATTTTCATCTTCCTCCTTGTCCTGTCAAACCACTTTATTCATCACAGCGGGCACCAGAGTGCAAAACCGGACTGTAATAATTTCTCCTCATCTGGGATCTCTCTTGGTCCTCAGCAAAATGCTGCAAGGCTGGGAGAAGAGCTGCAAGGGATTTGCAGGGAAGAAGTGGCCACCCTCATTCTCCAAGGCCACCACAACCAGATCATTCCTCCCGTCGCCTTGGGACGCCGGCTCCACGTCCCGCAACGCTGGTCTGCCGCCCACCGTTGATGGAGCTGCCAGCGCTCGCCTTGCCTCTCTGAATGGAGAGGACATGCCCTGCCACCCCGCCTGCTCGCCGGGCCTTCTGCTTTATCCTGTCTGTGAACTCCTGACCTGGATTGCTCCCGCTCCTCGCCCATGCTCCCCTCCCTCTTCCAAGCTCCAAGACGGTCTCGTGTTTCTTGGAATCTGGCAGCGCGAGGGCTTCTTGTTGATTGGTATAAACAATCTTAAAGGTCACATTTTCCCCCCCCTGCAGAGGGAGTTGGGGCCGGGGTGGGGGGGGAGGGTGGGTGAGGTTTGTCTAAAATAAAAGGCTTCTCTCAAATTAACAACCACAAGGATGTAAACATGGAAGCCAAAGGGAGCTGTTCACCAGCGGCGCGAGCTGTGCCAAAGACACCCCTCAGGGCTTTCTTAGGAAAGAAAATGTGGGCACAAGATGCGGCATGCTCTTGCAGCTGGCCAGGAGGGAGCGGTCGGGGTGCCAGGCGACGGTGGCAATCACACCCTGCGTGAATGGTGACATCGGATTTGAGCGGCTGTGTTTGCGCCAGGGCTGGCGCTGGTCATCCCGCTAAGCTGGGGGGGAATGCAGAAGTCCTGGTGGCTTTGAGCTGCGGGGGCAGGAGGCCTGGGGCTGTGGGACAGAAGATAGCGTTTCACTCGGCCAGGCGCTGGGTGCCATCCAGCTCCTAAAGCCGGTCGGCCGCCTTTGTGGACTTCAGTGGGAATTGGGTCAGAGCCCTGTCTGGGGAGAGGCTTGTGGAAAACAAGCAGAGAGCAAACGTAGGTGCTCAGCCGCCTGCTCAGATCTCATGTCTGCGTTTTGGCTGAACTGCAGCCAGGTCTCCACTCCAGAGGTTTACTTGCTTGGTTACATGAGTTCAAGTGCGGCAGGGAGTCGCAGTCTCGACCCACCTGGTTGTGCTAGGAAAACCCTTTGTAGGTGCATCCTACACTGGGTGAGATCCCTTTAACCAGTTTAGTTTAATCCAGGGTGAGAGTTTAAATGCAAAATGGCAAGGTCCCTTCTTAACTTGAGGTCCGCCTTGAGGTTAACACCGCTCTGCGCTGTGCTGCCTGTGAGTTGTTCTCCTCTGGTGGGCTGCAGGAGAGCAGGAGCAATTTGGGATGTGGCAGGGTGGCCATTGTCTCCTTGCCAAGGCTTCAGAAGTGAGAAAGCTGAAAAGCTGCATTTTGGAACTGCTCCACGTCTTCAGCAAAACTTTACATCCCAGCAAACTTCGGCAAATTATGCATTTACATAAGTTCAAGGGAAGAATTTCACCAAAGAGATATCTGTAGAGAGATTGCTAAGTGCATAGTGATTGTGTTCTTCTCAAGAAGTTGCTGAGTAAAAATTATTGGAAGTGAAGAGGACGCCTCTTTGGGTATCTATTGTGGCCACTGATAGAGACAAGAGTTAGATGAACTTTCAGTCTGGTGTAGTAAGACCATTCTTCATTTCCTACATCTGCCTCAGCATTCTGTGCCCTGATCCCCTCTCTGAAGGAGGTAATCAGACACAACTTCTTTCAACGTGCATTAGTGGGCATGTTCATAACACTGCCACTTTGGCTGCTGGATGTGGGCAAACCAGGCCAGATGTAATTCCAGTGACCAAGAGCTGAGAAAGTATTTTGCAAGTTTTTCCCAGCCAGTTTCCTAAGGAAGTAAGCTTTATGCAAATATGTTCTGTGTAGGGACTTGTGCTCCTGCTCATCCCTCCGTCTCCTTCCTTAGGACTCTTCAGCTGGTTTCAACCTAATTTGGGAAGGGGGTAGAGATCTCAAGGATAATCCAGTTTCTACAAATATAATGAAATTTAAAGCTGGTGAAGAGACAGTGTCCTACTAATGGGCGTGAATCCCAGCACTTATTCAGACACGAAAAACCACACAGGGAGGAGAACTTAGGAAGAGCCTCAGCCATGGGCAAAGCTTTCTGAGGCCAGCAAGTATGTTGGATACCAGGTTTCATTAGTTCTGCTGCTTTTTTCCTTATTTGTGTTGTTTCTCTGGACCCCTGCTTATCCAGGTTCAAGTCTTGAATGGAAGCAGAGTCTCAGAAACAGCAGGAAAACATTTATTTTTTTGACTTGTATTACAATAGACCTTAGATGCCCAAACAGAGGTCAGGATCCCTTTGTCTTGGGTGCTTTCCATCTCATACACAATAATAGGCAATCCCTGGTTTGAACTGTTTAAAGCATTAAATGCAGACTGAGGAGTGAAACGGGGTCACCAGCTCACACACCAGGTTTGCACCCAGCCTCGGGGGCTTTGAACTTGCTTTCTCCTGAGCAAGAGCCTTTGGGGCCACATGGTCCCAGCTGCCCTTGTAAGAATTCCCCAAAGGCTTCCCTAGATTGTAACTGAGCTTGTTATGATGCTGGTGATGCTCTCCTGCAGTTAATGCTTGAAAAATTAGGTGCTGAGTATTTGCTTCTGTGTCCAAACCAGAACTGGTTGCCTGACGTCCCTCCTTTTGCTTCACAGAACTTTTATGAGATGCCAGATAGTCCATTTCTGTCTTCTGCGCGGTAGGGAAGGGAGGGACGTGGCAGGTTTGAGGAGATATGTTTGTGTTTCAAATGGCATTGGGTATTTTAACTATTGCGTGCTTGTTGGTCTGTTGCTAAAGGGTAACAAACTTCATTCCTCTTCCCAAATGTTGAGTGGCTGGGATATGAGATCACACTGTCTGAGGGTCATTTGCTGATACATCACCTTTGTTTAAATTCCCAGCATATTATGTTTTCTAAGAAAAAAAGTACCTGAAAGCACTACTGGTGGCCCAGAATGGCTGTAAATGTTGAGTTTGTCGCAACAGAAGTTTGAAAAATGGGCAAGAATTCCTCAAATTTAAAGTTTTGTTATAATTTCGGACTTGATAAGGACTTCAGGGAGGTTCATTGAATACTTAGTGAATGGTGAGAGTGGGTGGGCTCTGAAACAACTAAGAACTAAATGACTTATTTAATAGTCTGGCCTTCCGTGTGGACAATTCCGAACTATTCTTGCTGAAAACAGCAGTTTGGGTTAAATTGAACACCTCAAGTAGAATGGTGTTCTTCATAAGCAATAAACTGGTGTAGGAACTGAAATACTAACCCCAGTCATGTAAGCACTTCTCAAAATTTGATTTAGTTTTAGCCAAGACTTCTGAAGGGCTGTTAATGCTTTCTGAGGCAAGCTCTCGTAAGATGCTCCAAAGCGAGATCCACAAAAATATTATTTTCCCTTAAAAAAAGAGAGGAAAATGACCCAAGACTGCCTTTGTGACACACCGGTATCTTTTAAGAGATATGCAGTGAGGAGAACTGGTCTGGGATCTTTCTCCTAAAGGAAATGTTGACTCTGTAGAAGAAAGAAGGAAAAACTTCATGCTCAGATGATATGATCTGTTGTGGGGGTTTTTGCCCCTAATTTCAATCTTTGGTTTCAAGCATTGAGGAGACCTGATGCTTTCTGCGACACATCTCATCTCATCAAACACTTTATTTTCTGCCTTTCAAAGATTTCCACAGGAAATCTCCAGCAAAACTAATGTTAGGCATGACTATTCCGTCGTTTCCACTGCACTAGCATGGCCTGGGTGGTTGGGGTAGAACCTATTTTTGCTAAAAACTCAGGCTGTCAAGAGCTTGCCCTTCTGCCAGAGCGGAGCGGGAAGCGGTTTGGAGAAGTCTGCATGCATGTTTTCATAAGAGATGTCACGCTCAGGGGGAAGTTTGGATCCACAGGATATGGAGGCAAGGCAGCCCACTTCCCCCATGGCAAAGCTTCTCTTTTTTTTTTCGGAAAGCGTTCCTCCCTTGTGTCCTGGCAGGACTTGGGTCACGCTCCAAATTCCATCCTGTCCCTCTGCTTCCTGCCCTTTCACCCATCACCAGAGCGATAAAACACTCATCCGAAGGCGCTGCAGAGCCCATTGCTCTGCTCTAGTTTCAGAAATTAAACGTGAAGTTGCAAAAGCTGGTTTTGTGGGCATTTCAAAGGGACTGCATTGATGTGAGCTGCCCAGCATCTCAAGAGTTTCGGTGTCTGAAAACTTTTATGCTCTGATGAAAATGCCAGCCTCGATGCTTAGATTTTTGGGGTTTTTGCATAGACTGCTGTTTAGCAACATGAGAAATGGTCTGGACTGTCATGTTTGCACCAAGAAAAATGTCCCTCAAGGAACGGATCCTCCAGATTCAGGAGTTTGGATTGATAGGTTCAAGCTGAGAACTTGAACTGCTGGCTTCACAGGAGCAGAGGAAACTGCCCCTAGGAACAGATCACCGCCCAGATACAAAAGAAAATCCACCCTGATGTGAATTTTTGAAGCGTCTGATCTTGGTCACTGTTGGAGGTTGGACACTGGATTAGAGAGAGAGCAGTTTGCTTCAGTTTGGTGGTTTTCCTGTTTCCCTAAATCTGGGGCTCCACAGATAGAGCTCTTTTGTGGGTCCAGTAGGAAACGTTGGTTTGTGTGATATTTCCATTCACAGAGAACTGTGGGACTTCTTCGATAAGCCAAGTTGTCCTAGAAGTGTTGCTGTAGCTCTGATTGTCTGTGATCATAAGCAAGGAGACATTTGTAGCAAGGTCAGCAGTCTCAGCTGGTTCAATATAAGATATGCCTTCAAACCTTGCCTCACTTAATAAACTAAGGTACTCCTAGGGCAAGTTAAACATGAAATAATGCTGAGCCTGGGAAGAACAGCTTGGTGTACATGTTTCAGCTCACATAAGGAAAAATCTACCCTTCGAGCTACTGAGCGCTGGGGAGGGAAGGAAACTGGCTATCCTGATGGCAAGGTCTGGCAATCTTGAGAGTAAGGATGCTGATTTGAAGGGGTGGGGTTTAATCAGCCAAGTATGAATGGAGTAATGTGCAAAGGCACATTTGCTAGTTGCTTTCCCCAGGTTGCCACCCTTCCCAGCCTAGCCCATGTTCTTCTGGTGTGTTCTTAAGATTGAGCTTTGGAGGTTGGAAAGCTAAAGATTGGGAGAAGAAACAGATTGGGGATCTGAAGAGATTGTAAAGTTGGTTGAAATGTCAAGCTGGGGTGTAGAAATGTGCTCATGTTCCGGTTTGGGTATCCTTCAGTGGAGGTTATAGCTTTTTTTCATTTTGACTTCTTCCATGCTCTCCAAATATGTGACAGGGTTCTCATTTCCCTGAGGCGACTGCTAGATGCTGTACAAGTGTCTCATGGCCAGTGAAAGTCTCCTGGATATTTTAATGGGACAGTTGGGCACATTGAACAGCTCTCTTGGAGTTCATTATATTGTGCTGGGCAACATGCTCTAGGTGACTCTGTTTGAGCAGGATGAATTGGAGAAGATGACCTCAGGAGGTCCCTTTCCACTTCAATCATGGTGTGATTCAGCCTCTTAACTCTTAAGTGTATTTCTAAGTCTGCAATGGGTTAATCTGGATACTAGAAGCAGGGTATCTCCCCCAATACAGTGTCATTAATTTGTATTAACCTGTTGATGTTTTACTTAGCTCATTTGTACATAATTTCCCTGTTGTTTCACACTAAACTTCAGTCTAGACCTGTAGGTAGCTAAGCAGGGTTAGGAGGTGATGTCCTGCAAACTTATCTGGCAGCCACCCCTTCCTGGCCATCTCATTCCAGAGCGTGTCCAAAGAAGGGCAATGAAGCTCGTGAAGGATCTAGAGCACAAATGAGGAGCAGCTGAGGGACCTGGGGTTGTTCAGCCTGGAGAAAAGGAAGCTTAGGGGAGACCTTCTTGCCCTTGACAACTCACTGAAAGTAGGTTGGAGCGAGGTGGAGTTTGGATCTTCTCCCAGGTAATAAGTGTCAGAACAAGAGGAAATGGCCTCAAGTTGTGCCAGGGAAGGTTTAGACTGAACATTAGGAAAAATGTCTTCTCTGAAAGGGCTGTGAAGGGCTGTCCCAGGCTTCCCAGGGCAGTGGTGGAGTCCCCATCCCTGGAGGGATTTAAAAGACATGTAGTTGAGGTGCTGAGGGACATGGTTTAGTGGTGACCTGGCAGTGCTGGGTTAATGGTTGGACTTGGTGATCTCAAAGGTCTTTTCCAACCAAAACAATCCTATGTTTCTGTGTCTTTACAGCAGCTCTTGCCCATTTCCCAGTGCCTCCCAGCCTCTTGCCATCCTGTCTGTGGCCCTGGCTGGGCTCAGCATGCCAAAGGAGACAAAGCCTTCTCCCGCATAGCTTGGGCATAGCTCAGCTGCATTCTTCAATGACTGTTTTTCCCCAGTGACCCTACTCTACAGCTCTGGTGGTCAGTTGACTATTATGCTGCGAGCTTGCCCGCATTCCTCCACCCACTCAGGCAAGCACTGCCCGCTGGGAAGGGGCGGCGAGGCAGGGAGGAATCTGACCGTCTGGGGGACTTATTGAAGGGAAACAGAAATTCCAGGCCTTCGGGACTGTTTTGCCCATCACTTCTCCAGCAACAGGGAGGTTGGAGCAGCTGCGCCAAGAGGGTCTGACCGCTGCGGTTGCCACACACCCTGCAGTGACAGGCATTGCTGTGGCAAGCCAGCAGCCTCCCCTTGTTGCCACACTACTTGGCCCTTTCCTCACATCGAGAGGAAACCCCAAGGAAAACAGCCTGGAGAAACCTTCTCAGAGCAGCTGCCACTTGTCATGCCTGTGGGAGCCTTGCAGTAACAGGTTTGGTTCCTCGGCTCCCCCCTTTGAGGGCTGCTAAGCTGAAGATCTTTCAGTGCTGTAAATCATACAGCTCATTCCGTTTGAGGGCGTTTTAATTTTGACCACTTCATGTGCGACTTCTAAAATAACACTTTTATTTTCTTATATATGTGCGGGAGAGACACTAGACATGAGCTAGAGAGGGAGTTGCAATGCAGATGATTTTTCAGCTCCGGAGCCAGCTCAGACAGATTACAGTGGAGAAAGGTTTGTACAGTAAGAGGAGAAGGTTAGAATCCTGCTATTTTATTATTGCCATGGTTAGATTAGAAATGTTAAGGATTTGTGAAGAAATGACTAAGTCAGGAAAATTTATGATTCTCATAGCTCACTCAGCCACTCTGCACATCCTGTATATTTTCTGACATACTTCCAACAGCATAAATATTAATAGAGTAATACTGACATTTAGGGCCTGATCCAAGTCTCATTAAATTCAGTGGAAACACTCCCATTGTCTTCAGTGGAAGATGGATCGTGATCTTGAAAAGGAACAAAGGAGGAGAAAATACCAAGTGGGGCTTCGTGGGGCTAAATAATGTTGTTATCAAATCAGAACTCCTCCGCTTCCTGACTCTGAGCGTTTCGCTCTGTGACCTTTAACGTTAAATTATTGCCAAAACAGGAAGAAGAAATTAAGGCTTGATAAGGGTTGAGATGGTCACAGATTTTACCAGCCTCACTGATGGAATGTGACAATTTCTTCAATGGGAATGAGTTGGGCGTGAATTGTTCATCAGTCGTTTTGATTTATTCAGCCTTTCAGCCCCATAGTTCGCAGTGGCAGGGATTACTAGAAACTCTGCAGAAGAAATTCTTTCTCCCGCCTAGTTTATAACCTCTGCAGGTGCACAAAGAGTTACAGGGGGAGGATTAGCTATTGTAAAATGGCTCCGTTTACTTCATTGAGGAGATAGCCCAGAATCGGCTCTGTGGATACCATGTGAGGATCTATTGCAAAAGCTTTTTTGGCTTTGGAATCTCTCTCTCCTTCTCTAGATCAAAATCTTTTCCCCAAACCTTTCTGCACAGCAATTAGTTACAGCTGTGTTTTGCAAAGCCACCGAGGGAATTTGGATGTCCAGTTCCCATAAAGTTTAATGGGAACGAGGTTTCCAAGCAGCTTTGAAAGTTCAGCTGAGTTAGAGCTGGAACCTCCTGGTTTTGATACAGCTCTGTACGTGGAACCCCTGCATCTCTGCATGACAAAAAAAAGGGGAAATCAAGGTTTTGTCATCACTTTGCAGAGCACAGGCATGGATGAAACAACTAAATCAGGGCTCACAGCGTCTGCATAAGTCACAATTCATGTCAAAAGAAGTGAAAGTAATTTTTCCGGCATTCTCCATGATTGTTAGGACCAGATTTCCAGGAGGGTCTCAATTTGCACCCAATACAGGCCAAGTTTCCAAAAGGTCCTTTTATGAAACCACAAATGCTGCATCTCAGTACGCCAAGTTCTCCCCAAAATCTGGCCAAGGATGGAGTGACCAGAGAAGACCCTGTACTCAGGAGTACCTGTCAAGTTGCAGGCCAGAACACACTGTAGGGCATGTTTTCCTGGAGAGCTGATCAGTGCATGTGTGAACTTTCCCAAGTGTGGCCACCCACAGAACTTCCAGTTCCTCTTGTCAGTTAGGAGGTTCATGTCCGATCTGTGACGTACAAGTAAGTACATGCAGACAGCCCATCAGCTCTACAGTTTGAAGAAAAATACACAGGGAGAAGCAACTGGAAGAGCCAAGTGAAACAGCTGAAGAATTGCAAGAGCAAAAGTTGGACTTTCACTTCGGCTGCGCCACTCAACGATCTCCTGGCTGCCAAGGTCTACAGAGGTGATACCTTTACTATCCCCAAAATAAATCTTAGAAGGACAAAGAGGTGGAGAAGGAGGGAAAGGAGAACTAGCTGATGCAGAAGCCTCATGGAAAAGAGATGGTTATTTAAACTGCAGACTTCTCAGAAAAGGAATGCTTTAGAAATATTTCCTGTAGCTTCACCAGGGGTCTACAAATCTTAGCCAACAATCTGGAGCCACATTGGTAAACAAACATGTACTGAAAAAAAAAATAAAAATAAAAGACTTTGAGAAATAGGTCCAAGGCAACTTAGATGACTGGCTTTCCAGTGCTAGTACTCACTCAGTAGCCACAAAAGCAATAAACCAAAAAGATTTCCCTCTTAGTAAAAACCAGAAGCAGCTGTTTATGATCAGGCCTGTTTGGAGCCTCCAACATTGTAAAACTAAACCTGCAGTGACCTGAGTGAACGTAAAGATTTTACAGGGCCACAAGGTATATGCTTGTTTTCAAGGCTGTAACAGAGAGGAGAAGCCAACTGGAGGACTTGAATCCATATCCCGACATCTTCCATTTAAAAGCTGTGCTGCATGTTATCCTTAAAGGACAGGAACTGTCAGGATGCTGCATTTTTTTGAGCTCTTGTCTTGCCATTTTGCAGTATTTGTCTGCCAGGCTTTTTATGTTGCTGCATCTCTACCACCTTAGCCCTGGAGAGTTCATGGGGTTCTTGA
Source organism: Eurystomus gularis (assembly GCA_013400335.1). Lineage (NCBI taxonomy): Eukaryota > Metazoa > Chordata > Aves > Coraciiformes > Coraciidae > Eurystomus > Eurystomus gularis. The sequence continues at coordinate 792,328 of VZZY01002630.1, forward strand.
GCTGTCATGAAATTAGCAGGTATTGAGGGAAATGGTTTTGGGTATTCAGAGGTGGCTTTCTACCCAGGCATGACCTGAGCCTAAGACAGACATGGACCTGCTCAAGCAGATCTGGAGGACGGCCATGAAGATGATCAGGGGCTGCAGCACCTCTGCTTTGAGGACAGGCTGAGAGAAGAGAAGGGTCTGGGAAGACCTTCTTGTGGCCTACAGGAAAGATGGGGACAGACTTTTTATCGGGGAGTGTTATGAGGGGTAATGGTTTTAAACTGGAATAGAGTAGATTTAGATTAGATCCTAGGAATAAATTCTTCACTGTGAGGGTGGTGAGACACTGAACAGGTTGTCCAGGGAAGCCGTGGATGTCCCATCCCTGGAAATGTTCAAGGCCAGGTTGGATAGGGCTTTGAGCAACCTGGTCTAGTGGAAAGTGTCTCTGCCCATGGCAGAGGGGTTGGAACTAGATGATCTTTAAGATCTCTTCCAACCCAAACCATTCTATGGCCTTCAGATAAATAATGGTGATTGTTGGATGCAGTAGAACAAATCCTACTTTGGTCACTCATTTTATCAAACATTGTCTTACCCTTTAGGTCCAAAAGCATGTCTTTTTTTGTCCCCTGCAATTCTTTTTGTTTTCAATTTTTTTTTTCCCCCAAACTTTTTCAGGAAGTTTTTTCAAAGTACTGCGTGATGCAATCTGGATGTTGTCAGGTGAGTGTAAGAATTAACCTACTGCAAGACAAAAGATTTATGTGGCTTAGGTAAGTGCATGTGCCTCCTCTGAGGGGACGCGGAGCTTGGTGGCTCTTTATTCAGCTTTATTCAACTAGGAAAACTCCTTTAGTTCTTAGAAAGCTGGGATGGAAAAAAAGAAGTGACCTGGTCTGACTAAGAGATGCTCATTCTGTGGAGGTGAAGCTTGGCTGTGCCCGGTGCTGGGATGAGCTGTGGCTTCATTTGCCATGCAGCCCTTTTCCTCCTCCTGAAACAGAAGTTCCCTCTCCCCACCCCGCTTTGCATTGTTTCCTCCTTTTTTTTTTTNTCCTTTTTTTTTTTTTTTTTTTTCTCTTCCTGTCAAATATTTAATCAGAGATTTCCTTTCTGGTGGGGTGCCAAGCAGCATTCCAGCTCTGCCCCCTTCGAAAATGAAAAGGCTGACCCCCATTTCCATAACCAAGGAAGGGACAGGTAGCCTTTGTTTGCATTCCGGAGCATGGCTGTTTTTCTTAGATTTGCACCAAAAGAAGAGAAACGATTTGTTATTCAGAGGAGGAATTAGCCAGTGACCCCAGCAAACGCAGTAGCAAGGGCAGCGAAATGGGTGGTACGAGCTGAGTGCTTTTTGGTGATGAACCTTTGGCTTCAGCCAATTCCTTCTCTCACCCTCTTCCTCTCTCCCCACAAGATCTCCCTTTTTTTTTTTTCCTTGTGTTTGAGGCACGTCAAACCCTGGAATAGCCCTCACAGGCATTAGTCACCAGTGATTAAAATAGCCACTAAGCAGGCAAGAGCCTGCGATGATTTGTGCTAAATTGGGTGTATCTCTGTTTGTAGCAAGGGTTGCTAATTTGCAAACCTCCCTTGTTATTATCTTTTTTTTTTTTATTAATAGCATCAAGGAGCTCCAGCTGACATTAAAGTCTCATTTCATCCACTACTGGAAGTGGGGAAGAGGAGAGTTTATCTTCTAGATGGGCATAGTAAAAATGGAGAAAGGTGATGGACTGCATGGTCCATACAGCTGAAGAACAGAGGTCCCATTGGTGGCCACCTAGGAGAGGAAAATGGTAAAGCTGAGGAATGGGCTCCGGTCCCCTGGCTCTGAGCAGGTTCTCAGCTGGGTGACAGCTTGTCACCACCCCGCTGGCAGCGAGGGGCTTGGTGGCCCAGCGCAAGGTGGGTGCTGTGCTGGGTGTGAAGGTGGTGCTTTACACACAGAGTGTGTAAAGATGGCAGGAAATCAGAAACACCAAACAAGAAGGCCACATTGCTGGATTTTTTTGACAAAAACTCATTAGAAAGGGTGAAAATTTCACCTTGGCTCAGCAAAGTATCTGAAACTGTAATTGCAGATGTCTACTTGCCTTCCTCACCTATAAATGGAGACAGTAGTGTGACCTCACAGGGGGCACGGATGGTTTAAGAGTCCAGTTTTATACTTTAACAGGATAAAATAACTCTGTGGTTTTTATTGCTCAAAGACTTGGGTTCTGTCCTTGCTGATGGCTCATGGATGATTCGTGTCTTGATGCAGAACAGAAATTGGAAGTCTTCTGAGAATAACTTGGGTCAGGCTGTGAATATATCAGAAAGGGTTTTTCCCCTCTGTCTTTCTACTTCCGGCTGAGAGGAAGTAATAAAGAATGTGTTTAAAATCAATGGAATTAGTCGAACCTCTTTGACTCATAATAAAGATTTGGATTTTTGGAGATTTTAAGTAAAGTTTTGGCTCAGATTTTGTTTTGTCTGCAGTAGTCGTGTATCTCTAACTGTAGAATAAACTACAAGGTCTGAGCAGGGTTGCCCGAGGTCTGCATTGCTCTGCAGCGAGCATCGCTCATTTTAAGTGTTGGTTGTTCCTTTGCGTGTTAATATGCGGTGAATTGAGCTAAGGAGAGAAATCAACCGGCGGTCAGTTGAAATGCCGCGGTACATAACCCAGGGCAACTGCCACCAGATTAAAGCTGCGAGCACGTTGCTCCTGGTGAAGAGGATCTCTGGTTCAGGAAAGCTGCTAATAAAGCATCGAATGCTGAGATGCCATGAATCTCCTTGCCATTGACAAAACTCGAGCATGGACTTCAAGCAAAGTGTGTTTTTTGGAGTGCAGGGAGAGCGTGTGGGGAATGTTGTACCAAGCCATGACTGTGGAGCTGGGGAAGTTGAGTGATGAGGCTTGTGAAGGCTTCAGAGTGGCTGTGGATGGATGTGCAGGGGAAGGACGGAGTGAGGGCGAGCTGTGAAAATTAGTCAAAACATCTCTTGTCTTCAGCTGGTTTATTTTGGTTTTCCTGTGAAAATGTCACGGTGATGGAGAACGGACATTTGGCTGCTGGCTTCTCCAGCCAGCAGTGTGAAGGTTTGGATTTGGCAATGCTGTGGAGCTGGAGGTGGAAGTGTGGAGGTGGTGGAGCTCGCTTCTCCCAACCGCAGGGTTCAGGGATCTGTGCTGGCCGGGCACCACCCTGATGTGCTGGCACCGAGCATCCTGCCAGTTCATGCTATTGCAACTTGGACTGTCCCTTTGGGGTTTTATCCTGCCTGGTGGTTTTAGCTCTCACTTGATTGCTGAGAGGCAAGGATGCAAAGAATCTGTGAAGCAGCAAAACTACCTCTTCATTATACATTTCCAAAGAGAAAACCTCAAAATATTCTGAGAATCTACCCCAGGGGAAGGAAATCTCCAAACCTCCTATTAAGATACCACCACAGCACCTCATCTTAGCGAGCTAAGAGCTCTCATTAGATCCTTCTGAAGCCACGTCCCGGCTACAGACTTTCTTCCTCGAATGCCCTAGATGGGGGGGAAGAGGGGGGGGAAAAACCCAAAGAAAGAAAAAACCCAGCCCAGACCACTTTCAGATGCTCTTCAGTCTTCGCTGATTATAGAACAAGATTGATAAAGTCGAGGAGTGAACTGAGGTCAGAGCCTCAGGATGCTGGCTCCTCATGCCGTGAAGGAGCTTTTTGTGTGTGCATGGGGGACGGGGGTTGTGTTTGTTTCTTGAAAAACCCTCAGACAGTCTCCAAAGAATTCCAAATTTAAAGCAATGTAAAATGCTCCATCAAACATGTTTTACAGTCCTGACGTTGCTGCCTGTTGAATTTACCCCAGTGGCTGTTTCTGAGAGCTTTTGAATGATCTCTTGATTGCGCTTTTCTTACTGCTGGGCAGGGTCTTCATGGAAAACAGGGAGAGTTGTTTTATAGTCCTGTCTGGATGGGGAAACCTCGGAGGCGGCTGCTTCACCCAAGGTCGCTCAAAACATGTAAAATATATTCTGCCTCCAAAAATAAACGAGATAGATAACTAAGGCTGGGCCAGGGTGTGAAGCAGGAGTCAACGAGGCATCTGGGGCCAAGGACTTGCTTTCAAATTGAACAGAGACCAGAGTATAGCCTTCACATTGAGATGTTTTCCTGAAGCTTTTCCTTTCTTTTTTTCATAGTGCCCAGGATTGGGACCAGGCATGGCAGAAGCCAGAAGAAACATTTTCTGTAGGAGATCTGATGGGAAGTCACTCTCCTGGCTGGATCCCCGTAGCACTGGTGAGTTCCCAGAGGTAACAACCACACCATAAGCTTACATGAAGGTACTGCATCCCGGTCCTTTGCCAATGGTCTGCTCATTCACATAGTAAAGGGACTCTCTGCTGCTCCATTTAGGGCATCTCCATTGTATTTCAACCATTTATTCCCCTATGTTGCATGTTGTATGAAGTACCCAAGAGCGGGACTTTCAGGTCTTCCCAAAAGACTGGTTGACTGTGACTAGGCGTGGTACTGGTGCACCACGGTTAAAATGCACTGTGACAGCAGGACATGATCACATCACTGTGCCCTGACGGGAAAAGAAACATCTCAGCTTTGTTTCACTAGCTGTATTCCAGCAATACCGTGACTCTGCCTTAGCCTGTATGTAGCAGCATGAAAGCATTGTCCCATGGCATTTCTTCCTTTCTACAAATAAACAGAATGGAGGAGAGAGGAAGTATGGCTGAGTGTTATAACGTTAGGAGCAACAGGACAAAGTTAGACGTGGCAAAGTTGCAGTTCAGTCTGAAGGAAGAAGAGTTATGATGTGTAATGCTTGAGCCGTGGCTGGGACTTGACTGTGGTGGGGCTGTGCCCATAGAGTTTCTGTGCTCACAGACTTTTAAAATCCATTACCAGTCCAGAAAGACAACAGGTGAGATGTGAAAAATACTGCAATCCTTTCTCTTCAAAGGGAGAATTTGGATGCAAGGGGTTAAACTTTTGCCTTCGTAGGTCAGTAGGACCTTTGCTGCAGCCAGGAGTAGGATTTCACTGTAAGACATTTGGCCAAAGTGTGTGTGGTGTGTCCATGTTGGGGCCTTACTCATCCTTCTGCACGCATTCCACTTTTCACCTCTAAAACATGAAGTAAATATTCGTTTTTGAGGTAACCCACACTTGTGCCTGAGTGTTGTGCTTGATCTTGTGCGTTGTATGTTGTCCTTCATCCCTTTGTGTGCTCAAGCACTGTCATACACATGCTACTGCAGGCCAAAACCTGTGGATGGTCTGTGCTATACCTGGCAGCAAGTTGCCATAGAATCACAGAATGGTTTGGGTTTGAAGGGACCTTAAAGATCATCTGGTTCCAACCCCGCTGCCACGGAGTCTACCTCCCACTAGATCAGGTTGCTCAAAGCTACATCCAGCCTGGTGTTGAACACCTCCAGGGATGGAGCATCCATAACTTCCCTGGGCAACCTGTGCCAGTGTCTCACCACCCTCATAGTGAAGAACTCTCTCCTAAGGAGGAGACACCCTAAGCTGCGCTCAGCTCTGACAAGCAGGACGTGCTCTGGAAAGGCCTTTGAAATGTGGGTGCAGACGTGTGCAGGATGGCTCTGGCTTCGAGGCTAATTCAACCCTTACGTGGTGTGAATGCAGTCAGGTCCTTGTGCCAGGGAGCAGTGCAGCTGTTATCCAGGCAGTTTGGGACATTTTCATAGAGAAGTGTCTGGTGGGGATATGGAAACTGGGATCTTGCCTTTCAGCACTAATGCTCGCTCCTGCCTTAGCTTGAGGTTGGAGCCAGGCTGCAGTCGCCCAAGTTATTTCTGCAATGAAGAATATGTGCAGAGTCAAGCAAAAAAAAAAAAAACCAGCTCGGAAGAAATGAATTACCAGCCAAATATAGATTATTTCATTTTGAGGGACATCATCCAATCTACTTAACTTCTCAGTCATTCAGCAGCTTTTCATGTGTATTAATGCCTATATTTATTATAACCGTGCAGCCTAAAAGCCCAGCCTGTGTTATGTCTTTCTTTCTTGTTGGTGGTGTATTGTGTTAGACAGGGCAATGCCTTTTCTGTTTTCTGAGGGCACAAAATCCTCACGTGTAAGTGTTCCTCTGTGGATTTTAGCCCCTTTTTGTGCAGCAATAGGCAGGAGAAGGTAGAGACAGAGCGAGGTAATGTTCACGGTGGGCTCGTTTCTTTTAAATGCACCTTCTGGCACTGATTCTGCAAAATGTACAGATACTGATTTGCGATGGCTTCGGTGTGATTTAAGCATGTGCTTAAACTTAAAGGTGAGCTTTGTATTTTGCAGAAGAATTGTCCCAATGCCTCATTTGGGGGTGCAAGTGTGAAACCGCTGAATTGTGCGATCTGCTTGGGCCAAAGCAGACAAACAGCTAAACCCAATTAATTATGAGCCCCACATTAAGTGCAGCAAAACTCAGAGACTCGCTGATCAGCGTCTTAGAAACCTCGTTGAAAGTTGCTAGTCACCAAGTGATAAAATATGGAAAGTTTTTGCTCTGATAAAGCTCAGAATTGATGATCTTTCTTCTGAAATGCTGTAGCAGAAGCACTAATGAGATAAATGTATTTATGCCATGAATAAAACGCCTGATGAAAACTAATCCGGGAGATGGAATAAGTGATTGAAGCGGGCCAGGATTGTCAGTACGCTCCATCTGCTTTGCATCATTGGGCTGGGCAAAACATCAGAGCATATTGGTGAATCTGGCAGACGTCATGTTATTTTTATGTCATCCTTATTCTTCCAGGGCCTGATCCAAGCCCCAGTGAAGTCCATAGAAATGAGTGGACTTTCCTTTACATCAGCAAGCTTCGAATTGGTTCCTTCCTCATTCACTGGTAACGTCAGGAGTCCACGATGGGTCTTGGAGGCATTTTGAAAGAGCAATCGGGCATGACTGCGCTTTGATGATCTTGTTGATGTATGGTGATGGCTGGAGTCCTGGGATAAAATGAAATGTTGAACATAACAAACTGGAAAACTCATACTGGTTTAGAAGCTAATGAGGCGGTTCCCAGAAGCGCTGAAATTCAATGGGATTAAGAATCCCAAGGACCCTATTATTTTGGAGAACGGACCATATGCTTTCAAGGCGTTCGGGCAGCTCTGAAAACTTCATCCATCACTCTTATGAAGAGCAGCATAGACCTTATGTAATACCACAGGCAGCAGCCAGAACTGTTGAGAGTAAAACCTGCAAAATGGCCTGATCCTCTATTGTTTCCGAAGGTGCGAATTCCTCTTTTCCTGATGTTAAGTAACTTTTGGGTGTTGTCCTCTTCTGTTGAAAGAGGATTCTGCTGTATGTTGCAAAAAGATGTTTATAAACTCCCTCATATGCCTGTCAATCCAAACAGCCCTCTTTATTCCTGTTATGTTTATTTATATAGACACGTATAAAACCAACAATCTTACGCTTTTTAATCAAGGTGATTCAGCCCATGCCTCCCACTGTCTTTCTTTGATTCCAATCTTATTCCAAAAAACAGCCCTAAATATCACTGGGGTTACTCATAAAACGTGGTGCTGCTCTGCATGAGTAAGACCGTTTGAATATGGCCTGGAGTAAAGTTACTAATTCTCAGCGAGTAGCAGAGCTAGACAAAGATTGCAAAATATTGTCCATTAATCTGTTCTTGAATTTTTAAACATATTTTTTTGGTCTCTGTTCACTCGTGGATCTCTGAGCTAATGAACTTGTTGACAGGAATGTTCACCATAACAACCCATTTACAGCAAATATTGCAAGATCTTTGCACTCTTTCCTTCATTCAAAATAATGCCAGTCTCCCTCCCCAAGAAGTGACCTTCCTGTTTCAGAGTTTTGTCATTAATTGTGAATATTCACATTGGTAAGATGTTTTGTTTGTTTTTCTAAGTCCTCCTCCGGCAAGAAAACAGAATGAAACCACTTGAAGCAGAATGTAACAAAGGAAGACCTTGGAGGTCCAGTGCCAAGGGAAGGGATGGCCCAGAGGTTGGAACTGCAGGGAGATGTGGAGGCCCGTCCTCTGTCCACCAAAGTCTTTGCTGGGTGGGAAGTCAGCAGTGCTGCACCTCAACTCACCACACAGGAGCCCTCTACGTGTCAGGGCACGCGTGGAAAGGTTAACAGCTTTCAGGAGCTCGGACACACTGAGGTACTTGTGAAGGATGCATAAGACTGACAAATCATCCGCTTGTGACCCAGCTATTAAAAAAAAAAAAAGTAGAAATTATTTAGTTACAAATTCTTTACCTAAAGATGTCCTTTCGTCTGCTGGTGGATATTTTCTTCGAGGAGATTATTCATGGAGCAAGGTTCTAAAATAAAAATTGAGGAGGATGGAGCAAAGCTGGGCTTTGGTGAATACATCCAAACCCTAGACACATTGCAAACAATCTGAGCCTGTTCCCAGGCAACTCCCAAGTAGAAAATAGGCACAACTGTTCCCAATGACTTTCTCTGTGATTTGTTTGCCTACCTGTAGGGTCGTCTTCAGAGCCAGGCAAAATCAAAGGAGGCACAGTTGTTGACCTCAGCTTGCTTTGGGTCTGGCCTGTACCAAGAGCTATACCCATACCGAGCTTCAAATTTCAAGCAGTTTGATGTGGCCTTTTACAGAGAAAAAAATTGTTAGAATTTTTATTACAATAAGAAAATGCAATTTTTCATTCTCTCCTCGTTTCAGGAGGTCCGAAGGGACTTTACTCAACTTCCTCTTCTACCTTCAGGCAGAGACCAAATCTGAGAAATTGCAGCCCAGTTTTGGAACGTTCTCAGGATGTGCAAATTAGGGGGCTCATGATGGGAAGCTGCTGTTTAGAGCACTCCGTTGTCATGCGTGCTTCTGGGAACCCGCTGCAGACCAGGTGTCCCGTCAACCCCATGTTGTCCTGATTCATATCCTTCCATCAGAAGAAGCATCTGATCTGAACAAGGGAGGATTTTGCCCTGTTGGGTCCAAGCTGCGTAGAAGGTAGTCAGGACCTGGCCTTTCACAGCTGGGAATGACCTACCAGCTTCTAGAGCACGACATCCAGTCAAAAAACAAATCTATAAGTATGTTGCCCAAAGCTTGGCAAGCTGTCTTGCTGCTTACTTGGAGGGTTTTGCCACTGAACCTGTCAGCCCCAGACAAAACTGCACGGGTGTCTCAGGGAGGAGGAGAGGAATGACAGCCGAGTTCAGGGGTGCTCCCTTTAGGCAAAGTCTTGAAACCTAGGACAGACTGTAGCCTGGACCTTTGACGATGCAAAACTCAACAGGGTTAGTATCGATCTGCTTTCGCAATCTTCAGAAGTGTGGTGTGCCCTTACCAAGAGCCTTATAAATATCTGAATGCAGCTGGTATTATTTGCAAGCCCGATTTAGACGCCCATGTTAGACATTTTGGCAAAATGCACCAGCAGTATGGAAAAGAGTCCACAGAACTGGAAAAAAAATGCTGTAAATTCACTGTTGTTACATCCGCCGATTTGGAAAAACTCAGTGTGAAGGCGCAATCCCTAAAATAAATGAAAGAAAATGTCTCGTAGCCTCCGGCAGGCGCTGGAGCTCCCCAGCAGAGGCTGCCTGGGAGCAGCAGGAACAAGCCCGCGCGATTCCTCGGCCACAGCAAACAGCGTTTGCCGCTCCAGGGAGGGGGAGATGTGCTCTTTGCCACTGGTGTAGGTGGCTGATGCTTCAATCTCTTCCTTGGCTGTAGGCACCTACCCTTAATTTGGGATCCTGCGCTGCTCCAGGCAGAGCTGGAGGAGACAGAAGGCGTGAATGGACAGCCAAGCCTGAGCGCAGCCAAGGGACTGGCTTGGCTCTGGAAGGCAAAACGCAAGCTGAGCCATTGGAGCCGGCTGTACACAGATGAGAAGGAAAATGCACAAAGTGATAAATAACTTTGCTCGGGCCGCCAGGAAGGGCTGCCAGAACATTCTCGCTTGGCTATGCTCTGACTTGGCTCGCCCGCTGCCGCCGGCCCCCCTCCTGCACAGACGAAGTGCCGGGCCAGAGCCACGCATGCATCTCGGGGCCGGCTCGCCCTGTCCTCCTGCTGCCCAGCCTGCCCCTCTGGCAGCCGTCTCTGCCCACCATCCAGATGGACAACCTGGAGATGCACCTCCCAAGAAGGCATGGAGATAAAAAATCAGGAGGTTGTCCATTAGCCTGGGTTGTTTTTGGAGGAGCCACCTCTCCCGGTGCTCCTCCAGCAATCTGGATGACATCTGTCTCTAGCATCGGTGTACAGCACTGCCTCCACGGGTGGAAAAACCCTCTTTCTCCAAGGGTCTGCTCTGCACCCTTTCCTTGCAAAGCCCAGTAGCACACACAGGTGATACGGGTGGTTTTGGCAGAGGTGGACAGATACCCGGTTTCTCACCCGTGGTTTGCAGAGCAGCCTTGGATGGGTGGCTGAACAGGGTGTGCAGAACAGGGATGAACTGAGCAACCTGCTCTAGTTGCAGATGTCCCTGCTCACTGCAGAGGGGTTGGACTAGGTGATCTTGAAAGGCCCCTTCCAACCCAAACCAGTCTATAATTCTATGACCTGCTGGTGCCACGCACAGCAATATGGAAATCAAAGCAACACTTCCTCCAGCACCTCGGCATGTCACCGACCTGGTACCTAAGGGGAGTGGAAGGAGAGGTGGATCTTGCAGAGGATTTCTCAGTGTAAAAGAAGTGTCTGCATTTTGCAGTTTCAGCTGGCAGCTCCAGCTTGAGAAAAGCTATTGTTGCTGGATTTCCAACATCTCGTTGCCCTTCCGATCTGTGATGCACGTTGAACACGTCTTTGTTTAGTTGCCCATTATTTAACCTAGACTTTTACTTCTCTTGAGAGATTACAGTGAATTCAGGGCACATGAACAGTTTAATTTATCATTTTCCAATATAGACTGTCTTGCGCTTGTGTATAGCAAAAATAATTTGTTGTCAAGTTATCCAGTTACCACCTCATTTTATATGCGCCATAATGAGCTATTTGTAATGATCCATACTCGCAAGAAGTCTAAATAATCCAAATATTGCCATCTCACTACAGATAACTACTAAACATTTCCAGCAGCACTGAATCATCCCGATCCCTGGGAGAGCTATGTACGCATTTTTACAGAAAAGGGTTGCTACCAGAAAATCACTTTTCAAGAGTACCTGCTTTGCTTTTGAAACCCTATAGACTTCAGGAAAATTTGATTTGAGGGAAAAAATACTATTTTATTCGATTTTTTTTATTTTTTTATTCCAAGTTGCATTTCTTTTTCCTCTTGATGTCATATATTCCTTTTACAATGGGGCCGTCTTTCCACAAGACAATGTTCATAGCAGTAGTGTGTTGAAGGTTACAGGCATGTCCTTGTGCTAAGCACAGGTTATTTTTCTGATATATTAAAATGCATAATTAGCTCACATTCACCCTGGATTTGTCCTGCATGCCACAAAATGACCAAGGATCCCTGTAAAAAGAGAGGGATGCTCTTAGAAAGCGGTTCATCATCCCTCAGGATCCAGATGACCATTGGCTGCAGCTCTCTCGCCTTCTGACAGCTGAGGCATTATATTATTCTCCTACTTAAATGAGGTCCTCAGTTAGGTGCCTAAAATGGCTTAGTTTGAACCTGGCTCAAGCACTTCTTTTGTTCTTCCGCTGTTTGGTGTCAAACTGTGTCACTCCTGCGCAAGCGCGAGACCCAAGTACCCACCCTCACACTTGAGCATCTGTTTTCGGATCCGCCGGCCTGATGTGGTAGCTGCCTTCTGGGATTTAAAACGTAAGTTATTTCTACTGTTACATCGTGGCATGACTTGGCATGGTGTGACATCCCCGTTTGGCTTGAGTGAGGGACCAGTGCCTTGGACTGCCTGACGGACTGTAGCCAGAGCCTAATGAGTGCCTGCATAGTGCTGGAGGAACCCCCCGGGGTGGCAGGGAACTGCTGCCAGCTCTGCTCTGAATTAACATCTTCACTAAGGAGCGGGCAGGGAGATGAGGCAGCTGCGGAAAGAAGGACCAAAAACCCCGGTGTCCTAGCTACGGAGAGGTCAGCTTTTTGAAAATAGCCCGGGTGGGTTGTTCGGGTCCATCAGACAGCTAAATAATCAGAACCCACGTTGTTCCCCAGCGAGCTTTGACGTTTCGGATGAATGTAAACACGGGAAGTTGTTACCGGGGAAGTTGCAGTAGCTGAAACTGAACTGAAAGTGTTTGTACACAGACATGATCGTAAGGCATACAGTCCTCCTCTGCTCTGCCCCGGGGAGGCCACAGCTGGAGAACTGTGTCCAGTTCTGGGCTCCCCAGTTCAAGAGACACAGGAAACTACTGGAGAGAGTCCAATAGAGGCTATGAAGATGCTGAGGGGACTGGAGCATCTCTGTGCTGAGGAAAGGCTGAGAGCCCTGGGGCTGTTGAGCTGGAGAAGAGAAAGTTGAAAGGGGATCTGATCAATGCTCATCAATAGCTAAAGGGCGGGGGTCAAGAGGATGGGGCCAGAAACTTCTTTGCTGTGAGGGTGACAGAGCCTGGCCCAGGCTGCCCAGAGAGGCTGTGGATTCTCCTTCTCTGGAGAGATTCCAAACCCACCTGGACATGACACTGGGCACCCTGCTCTGGGTGGCCCTGCTTTGGCAGGGGGATTGGATGAGATGATCTCCAGAGGGCCCTTCTAACCCCTACTGTGCTGAGATTCTGGGATTCTGTGAATTGCTGCATTTATAATGTGAGGTGCTAGCTGCAATTTCTGTGGCTTCCTAAAAGAAATAATGAGTTTAGGTAGAAAAATCACTGCTCTGCATATTCTCAAGCTGCTAAAGCAAGGCTGCAGAATGAAATAGAGTTCCCTACAGGAGTAAAGAAACAACTGGGAGATTTGAAAGATCAGAAAAAATCCCAGGTGCCAAAAGAGCAAGAAATTAATGGAAGATTAACTCTAAACTTGAGTCTTTATGATTTTCTAACTTCTCTCTTATAACTGTATTTCCCATCACAATGAAAAAAAAAAAAGTAATGCTTTGTTCAAATAGAATAACATTGTTTTTCTTCTTTAACCTTGAGTGGGCTTTTGAAGGAATTCAGATAACTCTGGAAAGCACCAGGAGCTGTGGGCTTTTTGAAATATTTCTGAAACCAGAAGCACTTTAAAGAGTTTGACTTTGCAGAATACATAGTTGTTATTATTATCATTATACTGCTCCAGTGGGGGGATTGGACTAGATGATTTTTTGAGGTCCCTTCCAATCCCTAACATTCCGTGATTCTGTGATCATTATTCAATTCTCAAAAAAATGGGTCGGGTTCCTCCTCTTTTCAACTTGCTGTTGTCGGGTTGTTTGTTTCTTTGGGTTTTTTTGCTTTCTTGATCAGAGATACTGATTTCTTGGCCCAGATATCACGGTCAAATTATGCAGTTTGACACTGGAGGGGGACGCTGGTCCTCCAAAGGTTTGCTTTGGGAAACCTGGTCTACATGTTTAGAGTCATGGATGGGGATATGAACTGACATAGGAAATAAACCAGGAATCTCCTGTTCTTTAATGAGCTGTGTGTGTAGCACCAGGTCAGGTGCGTTGTGGCTTTCTTGGACATCAATGCCATCACACAGGAAAGCAAACTCTGGTTGGAGACATCGCCAAGAAGTGCTGTTTGGAAGCCTCTTGGATTTGCTGTCTTGCTTTGATATGAGACCATGCCTCTAGCAGGTCAGTGCTGGCCCGTTGCAATATGGTGTTCTGAAAACTTGGGCTCTTTTTGCCATTTTGCTCCTAATCTTCTCTCTGTCCATGGCCAAGTCACTCCATCGGCTATGGCTGTGGTTACCTCTGTCCTTTATTTTCATTATCTGACAAGGAAAGGTTACTAAACTAAGCATTTGTTCAGGGCTGGTAGCATTTTGTTACTTCATCAAATTATGTACATCAAATGATGATAATTAGGAAGCTGTACATTTTTTAAATGTGGTGGTGGGGCTGACAGAGAAGCCCCAGACCCCTCTGCTGCTCCTCACACCTCCTTATGTCAGGCAATGTTCTTGCTGGCTGTTCACACCTCATACCCTGGTACCTGAGAGCTGTGGGGTTAAGGATGCTTTGTCCCCCACTTTCTTCCCAATACCTTCCTTAGGAGGAAAGACATTATGGGTGAGATAAAGGAAAGAAGTCACCCGGCTGTTCTGCACCTGGGGACTGTAGCCCATCTCCAAGTATTTATCTGTAAAAAAATGACATTGTTTTAGCTTGACTTCTCTGCATTTTCAGGCAGAAGCGCAGTTAACATGATCTCTCTTCAAATGGATGTGGGTGTTATTCATATATCAAATTGCAGTCGTTTGATGAAATCACTATGAAATAATGTCTTGAGAGATAGCAGGATGAACTGGGGTAGCCCCGAAGTGATGTGAAATAACCATAGCGATAGTCAAGGATCCTGGGCTGTTGCCGTGGCTACTAGCCTATTTGACTTACCATTGCAGTGGAAGAATATTAGCCAGGAGACAACTCATTTCTGAGACTCCCACATGACAATAGGACTTTCTGCCAAACCTCCCTCCCCCCTCCCGCAGGATTGAAACAAGACAGACGTCAAACTGTTACTATTGTCGATCCTTGCAACGTGCCCCAAATGGTAAATTAGATTTTCAAATGCCATTAGAAGGGGTATTTGAAGGCATATTTCAAAGTTTTCACTCAGGCTGCTTTTTTTTCTCCCTGCAAAAGAAAAATAAAATTGTTTTTTTTAATAAAAAGGTTAGGTGTGTGTAAGAGGAAAACTGTCAGCTTTCTGCAGAAATCTGTTACATTTTCCAAAAGAAAACCTATCCCAAACTGAAGTATTTTGGCCAAAAACCTAAGTCTATGTTCTGCAGAACAGCACTGTGATGTCCTTTTGGAGTTCAGTCTGAACATTCCTCTTCTCTCACAAGGATCAGAATGGGTGATCCAAGGAGGTCTCCCAATCTCTCTCTTGTCCCAACCAAGATCCAGTGGTCCTATGTTCACACTGTCAAGTGGCTTCTGTTGACTTACACCCTGGAAAAAATGTCAAATCTGCTCTTGTCCTCCAGGAGTCCTTATGCTTCTGGTGGCTTTTTCCACTCTCAGTTCATGACTCCCAGGAGGAAAGCTGTTGCAACAGAGGCTCTTAGCATAACCTGAATATCGAGCCCCTTTGGATGTTCTCACCTTGGATGTGTAAGATGGAGCCCACTTACATCACTACCCACTCTTGAAAATCCAGACCAGGGTGTTTTGCTGCATGTCTGAAAGGACTTTCCTTCCAAGAACAAGTCAGTGATGCTTTGGGCAACAGCAGTGAGGATTTCCTCACGTGCTATTTGTAGAGATGATGTTGAATGCAGGTAGTTGATAGAGTGGTACTTTTTTTGGCACAAAACCTTGTGCATCATTGTAACTATAAAGCCTCACAAAACCACAGGGTTGTGGTTCTCAACAACAGCAGTTTAGGGATCTGAAAGAAAGGGTGAGAATGGCAAAGTGTCCCATTATCCTAAACTTTTCACCACAGATGAGTGTTGTGCTTTAGATGTTTTGCCTGGCCCAGTTTGAGAAATACAGGTACGCAGCCGTAGAGCCCTGTGTCCCTGTACTGAGAGGGCTGGACCTTGTACAGCAATGCCACCAGCTCAGTTGTTGGAAAGGGCGGGTCTTCAGCTTTCCCCTCCCTGACTTCTACTGTCATGCAGACTTGTAGCAGAGGTGCTCCCTGGTCTGTGCGAGGCCAAAGCGCGTGTCTGGCATGGAGGCAGCAGCAGAAGAGCTGCAAGAAAGCCCCTTGATTAACAGGTCATCAAGATCTCAGCACATCTACGTGCAACTTCTCAGGATGCCCAGATTGGGAGACGAAGGATGGCGAGTAAATTCAGATGACTCACTGAGGTGGGACAGGATGGAGAGGCTAATCCCTGTCAGCTTCTAAAGAGTACAGAAAGACAGATCCAAAACAAGCACATCATCACCAACCTCCAAAGAGTCCAGGAGACGTGAGAAGATCACGATAGCTGGCATCTCTCATCCTCGGTGTTCTTGCATGGGATCCTGGGCTGGCCACTGAGAGACAAGTGTCTTGGTGCCTGCTGATGGATGGGCTGCTTGGACATGTCTTGGTGCCTGTGAGTATGTGAGTGTGAGGAAAATAATTTCTTCTTTAAAGTAAGATCACCTTCCCTCCTTGAAGGTCCTGCAATGAACTTGGCTGCATTGTTACAGAGTTATTTTCCACATTCGTTTAAAGAGGAAAAAAAAGTTCAGGACCCTGCTTTCATCCCAGTGTGAGTCAGACCTGTGAGCACATAAGTGTGCAACCTTGGTCATGTCCAGCGCTGAATCCAAACCGCCATCCGGGGCACTTGAAGCAACGGTGCCATTCAGGAGGGAGTCGAGAAGAAGGGATCTGGTAGGAGAAGAACAAAGCTGCTCCCAGCCCTGGAAGTGGCTGCAAGGAGGTGCAAAGGTGAGAAATGCTCAGCGTTCCATCCCAATGGTGGCTGGAGAAAACCAGGACACTGGGGGTGGTCTCTGCTGTGGCAGAGTGCTTATGTGGAGCCTGCTAAGGAGGAAAGGCACCTTGGACATAGATTTGTGGTGGTGGTGTAGTATAGTTGAATGGAAGCATAGGGCAGCTCTCCCCTTGCCCTGCCTCCCCTCCTCTTTTCATGTCCCTTAACACATAAAAATAAAGATCCTTTATGTGGATAAAAGTAGGAGGCACCTCCCCTAAGCATGTTTTAAAAAAGCCAAAAATAGTCCCAAAGTCTCAACCAAAAGCGAGCATAGCCAGGATTTCTGTGGAAAATGTCTGTTAGCTGCAGGGAAAGGGGGGGGGGCTGAAATTCAGACAGGGGCTGCCGGAGCGTTTCTCCTTGCCCCCAGCCCAGCTGCCCATCTCCTGGGGGGGCTGACCCAGGCAGGGAGCTGGGACTGGGGTGCTGGCCGGGCAGCTGACCCCCCCGGGAGGCAGCGGAGCCTCCGCTGCGGGCTTCCCTGTCCTTCGTCTGACAGTTCTTGGCAGCTCTGGCGCAACGTGTTGTTAACAGCAGTCCTCCTAATTAATGGAGAACATGTGTGTGTTGCAGAAACCTTTTTAGGTTTCTTTTTTCTTCTTCTGTTTGGTGGAAATACCGTAAAACTGTTTATATC
>VZZY01002630.1:809540-832254 GCA_013400335.1 Eurystomus gularis
ACCATCATCTTGTCCTAATGAAAAATAGCAGCCTTCAGCCCTGCCAAGTCCCTCTTTTCTTTTTTTTTCTTGAGACAAAATCCTGTTTATCAAGAAGAATTTCAGAAGTTTGTTGATTTTTTCCATTCATTAACTTAAATTTTTGCAAAAAAGAAACTTTTGCTTTCCCAACTGTTTTCCCTTCTTGAGTAATAAGAAAACAACTGTTTATATACCATCTGCCACCAGCATGTTCTACAGATGATCTGGCAGACTCACATCTTTGGTTTACCTCTGGCTCCAAAATAAGGGTGCCATGTCCTAGGTGACTTCCTCTCCAGCACAAAGAGTGTTTTGATTGGCTTAGGAAGAAACACAGGGAAGAAGAGAGCAAAGGGATGCATAGATCTGTCCTTAACTGGTGCTGAGCACCAGGAGGACAACTGAGCCCAGTGCAGTGCAGAAGGTCTCCAGTTCCATGCTCAGTTCCCTGTGAGGATGGACCCAGAACCCAGAGGATGGAGGTGCAGGGGTGCAGCGCTGTGCTGAAATAATATATTCTGAATAAGTTGGGCCTTGGCAGCCCTTTGTGATGTCCTGTTGTGCAGAGCGCACATATCCACACTGTTTGGGACCACTTGAGCAAGGACCGCTTTCAGGCCTCACTAGGGTAAATAATGATGATTTAGGACACACCTGTAAAGCTGTGCATGGCCCTTCCTTGAGGATCAAGCTACAGTGACAGTGTAGGAATCCTTTCCATGGGGGTGAATAAGACTTAAGATGAGGGAAGAGGGGCCTAATTAATCTGGTCTTGTTAAAGGGAGGGAGATACTCCTGCTCCTAATTTATAAATGCTGAAGTGAAGGGAGAGAAGGACTGAAAGCAAAGCACTGCTGGTGGAAGCTGGTGGAGAAAGCCATAATGCATACCTGCCCTTTGAAGTGTCCTACTGCTAGGATGAGAAGAAGCAGCTGATCACATTCTGGATTTCCCCAAGATCTGTAGAGGCTTTCACAGCTCCAGCACTGGAGCATCATCCTTTGGTGGGTTCTCCTGCAGCCAGATAGGCATGGTGGGTTGTAGGCTTGACAAACAGCACAAGGGCTATGGAGTTGTGCTTTGGACTTCATGTTTCATGCACACACTGGTAACTTGGAAAAAAACCTGTCATATCCTGACAAGTCTGGCAGGAAATTTTATCCTAGCCTGTATCCAGGTTCTTGGATGTCTGTGCTGAGACTGAGTATCAACAAAGAACAGCAGTCCAGTCTCTTCTGGAGAAGGACATTTCTGAACCCAGACGTGGGGAATACCTGTTTCAGAAGCAGTGGCTTCATCCAGCTGCTCCTTGAACCTTGACTGCCGTCTAAGGCTTTTGGAGATGTATGGAGCACATATAAGAGAGGAACAGAATGATGAATAGCAATCAGTATGCGATTTTGGCTTAGGGCAAAGTTAAACCTTACATTTTCCAGGACAATGTTATTTCTGGTGGTTTTGGTGTTTTGCATTAAGGAACACGTTCTGGAATTCCACAGATAACACATTTTCCTACATTTGCCCCAAAAGGGGGAAAAAGAGAAGGCCATTCGTGAAACATTGCCCTTTGTTTCTTGTAGAAGACAGCAGAAAATTTGAGACCGAAGCATCAAATGTTTCACTTCTCATCAAACCCATGGAAACGTCATTTTTTCCAGGTTTACCAGAGCCGCAAATATGTTCACATAAGCTGATACTACCAGTACAGCTAATGGGCCAGACCCACAGCCAGCATTAGTTGGCATTGCCCCGTGGTATACTTGTTACCTTTGCAGCTTGCCAACCATGGTATCATTTTCCAGATGATTTGCATGGAACTATGACAATTTCTATCCACTGAGGATCTGGCCAACTCAACAGACACCCACCCAGGAGGACTTGGTTTTGCGGAGCTTTACCCGTATCTTATAAATCAACCTGATTAAAGTGCCTCACCTTTATGTTAGGTCCTCAGTTCCGTGTTACGTGACATTTCCTCCATGGCAATGCATTGTATGACTTTGTGACCTATCTGGCAAAGCTCCACTGAGAAGGCCCAGTCTTGGTGAAGTTCCCGTGAAGGAACATGGCAGTGGTGTTGTGTTTTTCAGGACAAACACAAAAAGGAGCAGATGGAGGAAACTAATGGAATCCCTAAGATGAAAGAAGGGATGGGGTCATTTCTGAATGACTATAACAGACCTTGACTGAGGTTACTGATCTGTGACAACCTTGAAATCTTATAGACACTGTTTTTTCCCCACAGCCTGCCAAGACCTTGCTGACACATCCAGTATAAAAAAAGAACCGGCATACGCTATATCCTGAAAGGTTTCTGGATAATCCTTCTCTAATAATTTCATGTTTCAGCATGCAGAAGCAGAGGGGTCCATCTTTTTTGTATTTTATGAGAAGTCCTTCCATAGCCCTTCTCTTCCCCATTTGGTTCCCAGACTGAACCTACCCAGTTCCCATCCTTTGTGCCTTTCTAAATGTGCAGGTTGTGATGCCTTCAGGGCTCATCCATCCTCTGTTTCGGACTTTCTTATCTACTGAAGTCTCAACTTGTTCCTCAATTTCTTTGCTGCTATCTCATCAAGGGCATGACAGGTCCTTCAGTGAGCACTCCCTTCCCAGCACAGCTACTGGTTGTGTCCACATATGCATACATATGTGGAGACAAACATACGTACAAAGTCTGCATACAGCTTTTGAAAGAAATACCCTCAGCAGCATAAGCTGCTGTTTTCTGGACACCGGTGTCTAAGCAAATAGCGTTCCCAACTTCAGGTGACGCAAATCCCACTTGCTTTTAGATGAGCAATCCAGTGCTCTGCTGTAAAGCTGGCAATTGGAGTCAGAAGGACATGACAACGTATCGCTGGTGGGCTGAGAAAACCACAGTACACTAGCCCTCAAAAATGTTCACAGGCAAGCTGAGGTTCACCCCAAAGATAGAACAAATGCTTCACACCATTTGGAGAACAAATCCATCCATTTTGGATTTTCCCAAGCTTGAGAGAGTGTCAAACTATGTACATCAGCTGCGTGCATGGTTGGCTCCCCATCACCATCCCACTCAAGCCCTCCTGTCTCCCCCAGCACTTCCCTCCACTGGCAAGGTCCCTCCACTGCCACCGAGGAGGAACTCTGTGGGGTAAGGGAGCTGCTGTCCACGTTGAGCACACATGGCAGGGGTTGAGCTGTAGCATTTTCCCACCAAGCCTTTGTTCTGGCTTGTTTTGGCCATGTTTGTAGCTAGACATACCATTTTTCTTTTCTGGACGCTGGCTTTGAACTCCACATTGCTATTCTACTTCAATTCTCCTGACAAATGGCTCTGTTCAATCTAGGCCTCCCCATATCCCCTCTCTTGTTTCTCTTTCTCTTGGATCTTAACCACAATTGGGGCTGCAACCAGGGGCTTTGACAGACATCTTCAAAGCAACCTGTTTCAGTCTTCAGCCTGAGATCAGTTGTAAGTTATGCTGTGGCCGGACCTTTTTGTGCAATCTCTGCTTTAGAACCTATTACTTATATGTTTCTTCTTTGTGGGCAGAGAAACAGGCATGCCTCTGAATTCTGGCCTGTGGTATCAGAGCTAGCTTTTCTCCCTGCCAAGTGGACAAAGCACCTCAGGACCAGCAGCCGTCAGACATAAGGCTGCCTCTCTGACTCATCCCACTGCAATCCTACAGCTTTCTAGGTACAGCATGGAGTACTAGAAAAGCTTTCCATATTTTTAGTGCTTCAGCCTTGGTAAAACATCCAACCACTTTGTTCAGCCTCTGACTACAGCCTTTTTTTCTTATTCTCATCTTCAGTAACCATCTAGAATCACAGAATTGCCTAGACTGGACAAGACCTTTAAGATCATCAAGTCCAGTCATTAAGCTAACACTGACAAGTCCACGACTAAACCATATCCCAAAGCACTACTTCTATACATCTTCTAAATATCTCCAGGGATGGGGACTCCACCACTGCCCTGGGCAGCCTGTTCCAATGCCTGATAACCCTTTCAGTAAAGAAATTCTTCCTAATAACCAATTTAAAACTAGAACTTGCATGGTCTGTAGATAGACCTTTCTCAGCTACATCTCCTTCCAACAGTCACAACAGCCCTTGACAAGGGTGGCTCCCCCTTTGAAAAGGAAGGTGCAGGGCCCCTTTGAGAGCCTGGCACATCCCATCTGAACCTGATTAGGGTGGTGGGAAGGGGTGGCACCTGGCATTAATAAAAGGAGAAAGAAGGAGACAGAAGAGGTTCATTATCTCCTATGAATAGAGGTAGAAGAAAGCAAAGGGAGGTGTTTTCTGGGAGAAGGATGAGGAATGGTGCTGTGGCAGAGCTGCTTCTCTGAAAGCTTCCACGGGGCTGAAGAAGAGTATAGTTAGTGGAAGTATTAGTATGTTGTCTTCTTAAACTGGTATAGGCACAGGCAGGTGAGGAAAGGTAAAGATGAGATCTTCAGAAAGATGCCTGACTGTCTTTGTCGTGAGAGAAAATTTATAGAGAGACTGGATGATGTCAAGAATTAAAAATAAGGAAGGGCTCTTCCATTGTGTCTTTTATGCAAGGCTGCCAGGTGAAGGCTTCCAGGCTGGAGCCACGGAAGGCAACCTCTAGGCAAAGTGCTTCAGGAAATTGTTGTAGGGGAGAGCTGAAGTGACTGATGGCACAAGAGGCTGCAGAAGAATTTGGGTGATAGCAGGAGGTGTGAGAAAAGTCAGATGTGTATCTTAATGCTCTGCAGTTAGGAGTAATATGAGGATGCTGCATCTACCTGAAGCACCATGTTGCTGGAGGTGGGCTGCCAGTGCTTCTCAACAGCCCAGGAGCAAATGGAACTCTCAGATTCCCTGTGCTTAGAGGGAAACTTGACAGACAGGCAGGAGGGGTGAGAACTGCAGCAATTCCACAGGTTTTGGAAAACAAGTGACCTGGCAGAAGATGGGAGACAGCACATTTCTAAACCTCTAAAAATGTATGGGATTGTTGATTCTCCTCCATAAGACTGATTCAAGCCTGCCTTAGTTGTGCAAGCTCTTGTTTGTAGGCTGTAGCTTGGCTTATCAAAAGAAAAAGAACAGAAGAGACCAAAAAAAAAAAAAAAAGGCAAATGAGGAGGGGACCAGACCCAAATCCACAACATATCAAGTGGCCATGTAATAACACACTGGAAATGGGTTCACCATGGGATTTTAGATGACTTAATAATATATAACGGCCCACAATGCTCAAGTGACTCATTGCCTTTGCTATATCTGTTCAAGCCCACCATATTGAGTAAGAGAGATTTGCCATCAAAAAACCTCTAATAAATTTTGTTGCTCTGAAATATCCATGGTGCTTTTGAGAGAAATACGGCATACCTCGTGCCCTGGGAACATCTCAACCCACTCTGCCAGGCTGTGGTAGGACATGCAGGCAGATCAGTGTCCTTCAAGCCAGCTAAAAAACACACTGAGCCGAAAGTGACTTGAGAGAGCTCCCCTGGATCTTCCCTAGGGGAGCTGGGTAGGTCATTCTGGGTAGGAGCATAGCAAGTTGAGATGTATTTCTCACTGCCTCCCACTAGCCAAGGGATGGAAGATGCTGCATTTGTTGATTCTGAGCACTGGGGAAGGAGCTGCAGAGCTACCCCATGCCAAAGATGCCCCTGTGCCTCCCATGTGTGAACCGTCACCAACATCCAGCCTGGTCCTGTGAGGGGCTGATGCTCCACTGCATTGTTTGTGCTTGATTATGTTGGACTTTGACCTTGGTAGGGTTAGAATCATAGAATTCTAGATCATTTAAGATCATCAAGTCCAAGCATTGTATTGATACAGCACAGTGCAAACTAAGGTCCTAAAGTCCCTGCCTTTCCCTCTGCCTCTGAACTCCATTTACCTGCATTTCTAGGAAATATAGCAGCAACTTATTTATTAGTGCTGTTAATAAAATAATTGCACTGATGGCATTGGTGCAAAGAGCACAAGTGATGTCAAGGACCCACTGTGCACAGAATCACAGAATGGTGGGGTTGGAAGGGACCTCTGGAGATCACCAAGTCCAACCCCCCTGCCAGAGCAGGGCCACCTAGAGCACCATGTCATGTACACATGGATAGGGATGCTCTGATCTCCAGGCTCTTGGCTGTGGAAGCAAACTTCCTCAGATCACTTTCTTATGGAATGTTTGATTTTTACCATTCAGCCCAGACTCAGCTCTGTCAGCTTGACTTTTTCCAGCAAACTCTTTAGATGCTCAGTTTAATTACTTGTCACAGCTGACCTCAGTCTCTTCATTTTCACTAATTACCAAAATTGGCAATTTCCCTCTGATGTCAGCAAGGGCTTTGCCTGAGAAAGGTCTGAATGAGACCCTCAGGATACAGAGGGGTTTTTTTGTGTTGCTTCACTGAGGGTGTGGGAGAGGGCTTGATAGAAAACTTTCTAGCTCAGCTCTCTTCGGTTACTTTTTCCATGGAAGGTAACAGATGCTCATTGTGACGTGAACATTATTTCAATATCTACAGAGGAGAAACAAGGACCAGCGTGATCCAAACTTAAAGGTTAGTTTATTTCAAATTATTTTGTGACGTCAATAGGCAACGATATATATAGCAAAATATTTTTCCTCCTTACCACAGGGCCTTTAAAAGGATATCTTTGTTGTCTTAGTTGCCATAGCAGTGACTAATGTGGATATATATACGTATGCACGTGTATATATATGAGGAGGGATTCCCCAGCCCCGGGGTTGATTGTGTTGGCTTCTGTGCACTTCTGTGGTTGTATTTCCTCTTCCTTCCCCTGCCCGAGGTGCTCCGAGGCACCAAGACAACTTGTGAAACATCCTCAAGCTGGGAAATGAGTATTTTCAGCCGACCATCTTGAAGCGTGGGCCTTATCGTTTTTGCAGGGCTCTGTTATTTAGCACTTAGCTCTGAAAACAGGTAGCAAAGCCTGGGCAGAACAGAGCTCCCACATCGGTCCCCTGGTGCCGGGTGCAGATGATGGAGATTTGCGAGATGATGGGGCTCCATAAAGAAATTAGGAGGCTATTAGTTGTAAATGGCACTGTTTACTAGTTAGATGGTTTCACATGTGCCCAGATCGCGCTGAAAGGCCTTTGACATATTTAGCTCATCCTCAAATTAGAATAGATTTCTGTCTCTCTGCTCATGTTCCCAAACCGTTCCTCCTAACATATTCCTGAGCTCTTCCTGTCTGTCATGGTCCTTCCCTATGTTTTCCCTGCTTTCAACCTTGTGCCCTGTATATGCTGGGACTTTGATCCAGACCTGGAATGGCCCCTGAGTGCAGCCCTGGGGAACTGAAATGCTTGCAGAGGGTTTATTGGTCACCTTTTGACCCAGTTCGGTTGTCACCTAGATCTCAGCCCCTCTTCTACTCTTACGCTGTACTGTATATGCTATTCTTGCATTGGCCTCAAAATACTCGATAAACACATTAAGCAGCATGATTGTGTCCATGTTTGTGCTCTCTCTGTCTCTCTCTGTCGTGTCCGTAGCAATCTGTACATCTGCCCTTCTTCCCTTCTGTGCCTGGCAAAGCATCTGGCAAAGATCAGCTACCCCAGGGGAGGGGCAAGGGTCTGCCTGTGGTTTGCTCTCATCTTGTTTTCTAGTGTTTCAGGCCAGGAGACCTCTCTTGTCTGGTGGCACTGGGTGCAAAAGTTTCTTTTCTCAGGACTCCTTTATCTGGGCTCTCACTTAGCTCCAGAGCTCCCTGGTCCCTCAGCTCCTCACCGCAGGCAGGCAGATGGTGCCTACTCTGCTTTTGTGATTACAAATGGGAACATGTTTGGATGCAGAAGCAGGACTAGGAAAGTGGAATGAGGGGCACAGAGGAGTCTGTCAGCAGCTGCTCCTTCCTTCTCGTGCTGCACCAGCTTTGCCCAGGTCTCACAGGGGAGGAAGCGCAGGCACGCTGGGTGCTTTGGGGCAGGGGTGAAGCTGATGAACTCCTCTGTGCTGCAGTCCTGTCTCCGGTGATAATATGACACACTCCTGATATCTTTCATGCAGTCAAATAGCAGCAAAATCAGAGCTGGTAACTGCAGAGAGGGAGTGACTCTGGTTTCCTTTACTCTCTGAGTATCTTTTGCTTCTCAAGTGTCAACAAACCTCAGGGCGGTCCTGGACGTGACGTGGGTGTAAGCTTCTTCCTCACAGCTTTGGGGAGCTGGCAGGAGTAAGAGGGACAGGAAAGGGAAAGGTTGTTGCTATCCGAGAACAAATGGGTGAAAGTCTTCAAAACTACTTGTAAATCCCATGCCTGTGTTGGAGCTGCCAAAGTGGACTTGGCCATGTGCTGGTGAAGGGAGAGCATTTATCTGTGACCCTATCCCAAAGAAAGAGGGGAAACTGAGAACCTGAACCAGCCTACTTTTTGTTTAAACTCTTGCTTTCTTAGGTTTTGTTCCCCCCCCCCAGTTATTTTCATATTTCATTTTTTCGCTTTATCTTTCCAAACCTGTGCTTCTGCATCCCCCCCAGGCAGGCAAAATTCAGCTTTTCTCTTTTTCCTGTGTTTGTTGTTACCAACAAGTTAGATGCTGGAATGAGAACTTGGCTGGCCATTGTGTTGATGACAAATGACAGAGAAGCAAACACAGCCTGCTTGTCTGCAGCTACAGTGGTTCAGCAGGGCTGGCAGTAGTAAAGACATGTTCTTTGTTGATAAAACACACAACGCCAAACTCTGAGAAGGAGCTGAGATAGGAGGTATCTCAGGGTGATCGTCTGCCTGTCCCACCTGCACCTCCAGACATCCCAGCTTGTGCTGGCTTAACCTGGAGGAGTTGAAATGGTGCCTGGTTCCTGCTGGGTGAGATCAGGAGGGACCTCCATGAGGGGCTGTGAGCACTGGACAGGTAACACAGAGCAAATCACGACGTGCCGCTGGCAGTGGGGATGTGCATGTGTCAATGTAGCGTGTGTGTCCGTGTGTTTAGGTGGTCTTTATACACATGTATAATATACACACATGTATACATGTTTGCATGGCCTGTTCCCAGCTGGGGCTTCTGTAAGGCTGGAGATAAAGAATTAGCAGCTACTGAGCATGCTGCAGCCTTAAGCCATCTTGAGGAACGGCCTCCAAAGAGCTCTTGGAGCAGAAGGAGAACCTGCTCTCTTAGTGGTGCGGTGGCTCCTGGAGTTGAGGATCCTTGGTACGAAACAGTGAAGAAAACGGTCTCACTTCTGTGTTGCAGAAGTCCTGCCTCTGGCACAGCAAAGGTTTAGCCCCAGTAAAAAGAGATGCTAGTGTCATACACAGACTTTCTCTTGATGCTTCCGGCTATGCTGTTCATTCAAGAAAGGATCCCTTAAGTGCATGCCGTACAGTGCTGCTTGCACAGTGGTGCATCCTTGTCAGGCTGCAAGGTCCAGGTTCCAGTGTAAACCCGTGCCTTACACAACCAGTTGTGATGCATGTGTGCTGGAATAGAGGTGCACCTCGGGGCACAAACCTCACATTTGTGCTTCAAGTGTACACCTTTGTATGGTCACTGCTAAACAGTGCCTCTCTGAGTCCCAGTCCCTTTGGGGCTGGGTGTTGGGTGCTTCTGGTGGATGATGGAGGCAGATTGTCCCTCATAGCACACATATGTTCCAGGAAGGGCTGGCAGAAGCTGACATGGTGTCCCAGCTGGGCATGTGTCAATGAGGAGCAAACCATGTGAACACACTAAATGCAAATGGCTCCAAGGGTTTTGGGATGGGAATAAGAAAGGTGACAAGGGTGACAGTGTCTCAGTGTGGCACGAGTACAAGGACGTGTTGAGATGGAGGTGAGAAACCTCTATGGAGAAAACTGCTGGACTCCCATCTCTGCCCTGCTGCTCATGAAGACAGAGCTGCTCTAAAGAAGCTCCATAGGAGGGGGTGCTGGAAAGCAACACATATCAAATTCTCATAATTATGGTGGTAGCTAGAATATTAAGACACAGACCTTGGACCATAAAGCTGGCAACCTAAGTAGCCATGAGGCTCAGGATGGCAAGGAACATGGAGCCATGGAAGGGAGACGTGACTTTCCAAGGTTACGTGGTAGGGCACCAGGGGAGCCAAGAACAGTGGCCTGACTCCTGGGCCACTATCTTAACAACATGACCACATTCCCCTCAGTAATAAGAGCCATGGTGAACCTTTGCCAGGAACCAGCTTGGCTCTGCTCTGAACGGTCACAATTTTTGAGGGTTCTTTTGGGGAAAGAATAGCAGTCCAACAGTAAATGAACCCATTCTTTTCTAGTTCCAGAGGTAGTAAAAGCAGTAGTGTGGGGAAACCAAAGTGGTTTTCTTCCTCACCCTAAACCTACTAGGAGGCAGAAAACCTTCACCTCTGCTGGTGTCTTTCAAGAGAAATGTCTCTTCTAAAGCTGCTGCCTCTTCTTTGAAGCATCCCAAGTGCTGGGTGCTTCTACAAGACTTCTGAGCTTCCTCACTGTGGTGGGGAAATAGGACTGTAACAAACCTGGCTCCTCACCAGTTTAAAAGGTTGCTTTGTTAAGTCAAAGCCCTCCAGTGTGCAGCAGCAGGTAGTCCTCATTTCATCTATTCATACTTCTCATTTCAATGATGTGATTTACCGATAATACACAGCAATGACCTCTCCCTTGAAAGTGTCCAACCTTCCGTTACTTTCTAAACAAAGATAGATTGGTGTGGAGTTTATGGATGTCAGGGATGCTGGTCCAGACTGAACAACAGAGCCCATTTAATTTCAAGAGCCAGAGCTCCAAGAACTGAATCTCCACAAAATGTTCACAGCAAAGCCCCAAACTAGGTGCAATAAACCTTATGCCAGCCAAGTTTGCAAACCCAGGCTGAATTGCTGGAAAGCCTTGGGCCAGGTTTGGAAGAAGCCTTGGGCCAGGTTTCCAGTTAGCTTTGAAGCCACGTTTTTCAAGAGGCTCCTGATCAGGATTTTGATCTTCCCACAGGCTACGCTTCAAGTGATTTCCACCAGCCAGGATTGGAGCTCACCGCTGCCAAATCCCACACCTGCTTGGGATGCAGCAGCAGCGATGTCCAGAGGCAAGTTTTGGCCGTGCTTAGCCCCTGGTCCTGTGCAGGATTGGTGCCCTGGGGAAGGTGCTCTCGGCCTGGCCGGCAGCGTGGGCAGGGCTCAGGGGCAGCAGCTTCTCCTATAGATTGCAGCGGTTTCATTTTCATCGGGTTTCAGCACTTGGCGTTTTGGGCTGAATTTCACGCCAAGTTTTCAAATCCAAGAGGCCCGCAGGCCTTGTGGACATGCAAAACCACCGATGTAATGAAAATTGGTTTAAAATTGATTTAGTTAAAAAAAAAAAATTCAAGCCACCATGTGGAAACATTTAGAAGAGTCAGTCTCAAAGTTGAGCTAAATGGAAGTAAATGCATTTGGATGTGTCCATATAGAGCATTGGCACTGGAGAAAGTAAATCTATTTACTGTGAATTTTAATTAAACCAGTTGAGCTCTGGTTTAACCAGCAGTGAGTAAAATTTACCAAAACACCGATACCCCGGCTTAGACTCCCAGAAATGCAGAGAGTCTCTCAGTCACCTTTGTAAACATTCCCAGACATTTAAGATTGTTTTTTAGGGGGATGAGCATGAGTGTTCTGGTCCAGATCCTTGAAGACACTTAGTAAAATGTCTAAGCACCACTGATTTCAAAGAAGGTCTAATGCCTTTGAGGATTTTGGCTCGCAGACCTCATTCCTGTTAACCTGAGCAGAGGTTTCCTCTCTTCTTGGTCAGCAGAATAACGTTGACTGAGCTGTGGGATCTTAAATGACTAAAGCCTGGTAGCAGTTTATGATGTCTTTTAGATTTTGAGGCTATGAAGTGCTGTAACTGAGACACATAGGGCAGGGAGATGCTCCATAACCCCAAAATCTCCAGTCTTTTGTGAAAATCATGTCCATGCACAGCTGCTCGGGGCTTAGTGGTGCTTGCTTGACGTCAAACCAGTTTGGTCAATGCAGCCCATCAGATTGAGTGAATGCCCTTATTTTGGGCTGTTTCTGTGTAGCCTGGGTAATTACCTGTTGAATAAAAAGCACTCGACAGTCTTTGCAATAGGTTTTGATGAGGCAAAGAGCTGGCTGCAGGTTTCCCGGTAGCTCTGTCCTGACAGTGGTACCGAAGAGGTTCGTGGCTGATGTTGCTGAGTTCTCATAGTATCATCAGTGGTCTTTGTCCTACAGTTGTGTCATTCTGGTTTTTCTTTTTTTGCTTTATGGTTGGGTTTTTGTTTCCTCTTGCCGGTGTTGTCCTGCAAACCCCGCCTGTGGTGCTGGGAGCGCAGGATGCCTCTGCTCGCGTCTGCCTGCGCACGGCTCTGCGCGTAAACACGGCAACCTCCAAAGTGACGTGATCAAACGGCTTCAGAAGGGCTCTGCCTGTTTTGAAATGTTTTGAGGCCCAAAGCCCAAAGGGGAAACTCCATCATGAATTCCCCATGTACAACTAATTTGGGAAAAGGGATTAAAATGGGACAGAGCCTCTTGCTTTTTCTCCCTCCACCTCCATGGCCCCTTTCAGAAAATTAGGGGGCCCCTCTCTGAGGAGAAACTGTTGAAAATTGCACACTGCTTTCCCTTTCCCTTCCTCCTGAACATAGCCAGAACAGCAATATACATTTCTGAGGTTTGGCAGCAGCATCTGAAAGCATGTTTTTTTGCCAGAGAAGGACTGGCTGATGGGGTCCAAAGTGCATGTGGGCTTGGGGGACGCTCAGGGAAGGGAAGGCACCTGTACCCTCTCCCCCTGCCACCGCTATTAAGGATCTTGTTCCCACCATTTCCCCGTTGGTGCCTGATGATTGCGTTTATTCCCTGGATTGTATCATTGGCCACTGGAACGAGACCCGTCGGCCGAGATTTGTGCCTGAACTTTGGTTTCATAACAAAAGCAGAGGCAGTTGTTCTTGCGACAGACCTCTTTTGGACTGAACAAAAACATGTACGACCCATGTGCGGTCCATACAGCTGAGAAATATGATGTTAGCTAAGCTAGTCTGGAGCTCGCGATGATCCTGTTTTATGTTAAGCTTTCGTCCTCTGTAACATTGCTGCCTCCTCCTCCCAGCCTTGCCTCCATCCACCTCCTGCCCGATGTATCACCAGCCCCTCGGCTTCCTGAGAGCCCACTTAATCTGCTTTGCTTCTAGTTACTGCCATGTCTAGACTGGTATCTCTCATGCATGTTTTTAGCATCGTGCTGAAGTGTAACATGTCAGCCCTTATGGCTCAGAGGAAGGCTTTTCTATATCATTTCGGAGTTTTCATGGAGAGATTTGAAAATCCTGGGTGAGGGAAAGGGGGAAGCTTTGATGCCCGATGAACCTGAAACCCAAGGTATCTTCATGGCTCACAAGCTGAAAATCCCATCCTGCACTCCCTCCTCTTTGCCCTCCTTTCCTTTAAAAGGAGAAGGGAAAGGAAAAACTGAAGAGGACAAAAAAAAATGGTATTCTCTCCTGTCCTGGACAAGGGTTGCAAAATGTCAACTCGTAAATGAAACTGTCTTGAGCGGTTTTTTAGAGCTAAAACCAAAAGAGATGGTTCGTTAGAAATAACTCTTTGTTTAACAAAAAATCCAGACTAGTTCCCATTATTAAATGTTCATTTATGGGCAGGAACCTGTCTTTTTTTTTTTTGCTCATGTTTGAATATCCAGGATGTGGAGACTCTAGGGCATGCCTGAAGCCTCCGAGTGCTGCAGCAGTGTGGGTGACGTGTCTCAGTGTTTGCTTACAAATAAGTCCTTATTGTCCATCATCATAACATAGAGTATAAATATGTACATTTAGCTTGTTGCCTTCCTCAGCTTGGGGTGTGAGGAGACACTCATGTCCCAGAGAGTTATTGCCCCATGGTTAAATTCCACTAAACGTCCTCCGCGGTCCATGGCAGTGGGGTAGAAGGAGCTATTCCCACTGCCCCTGAAGTTCAAGCCTCCATCAGAGGAGCTGCAGCCATCAGCGTGGGAGAGGAGAGAGGGGCTGCTGTTATTCATGTTTTTACATGGCTGGGTTCCACTTTGGCAGACGGGAGAGACTGCAGTCTGAAAGCTGTGGGCTGATAAGTGGTTTTTGAGAGATAAGATATGAAAGACTCTGTAATTCTGGATGAGAGTGTTGAGTAGTTTATATGTGTAAGTCCAGATGTTCAGTAGAAGGAGCTGTTCCAACCCTTCAGCTGCGTATGTCTGCTTGCACGTGTATGGTCTGGTGCGCTTGTGGCATTGGCCGAGCAATGGTCCCTGGGAGCAGCAAATAGAGCACTGAGTCCCCCGAGGGACTTGGAGGAACCGTGGTAATAATGTTCAGGTGGTGCCACATTTCCATTTTGCTTTGACACAGCTAAGAGGATGAAGATGCTTTCAGATCACGGAGGCTGCATCTGAAGGTACAGCCCAAACTGGCAGGGAAGGGGAAGTCCCAGGGCATCTATGCCCTGAAGACGCTGCAACTTGGGTGCACCTCTCAGTGACAGGGGCTGCCTTGCTAGTCCTGGGGGACACTAATTTGCTGCTGGCCTACTAAGTGCTACCCACATGGTGCTGGTATGGATACATAAGGCATCCTGAGCATGGAGAGACTCAGGTAGATCCTCCTTGCCTTCTTCTTGACTTGTGCCTGAGTAATGAGCAAGGTGAAAAGTAGCTCTCCACTTGCATCTGATAGAGCTAAGGTGGCCAAGAAAGCCACCAGCTTCCTGGCTTATATCGGCACTAGTGTGGCCAGCAGGACTTGGGCAGGGATCACCTCCCTGGACTCAGCACTGGTGAGGCTGCACATGGAATACTGGGTTCAGTTTTGGGCCCCTCCCTCCAAGAAGGACGTTGAGTGGCTGGAGAAGGGAGTGGCGGAGAAGGGAGTGGCAGAGAAGGGCAACAAAGCTGAGGAAGGGTCTAGAGCATGAGTCTTATGAGGAGCATCTGAGGGACCTGGGGTTGTTGAGCGTGGAGAAAAGGAGGCTCAGGGGAGACCTTCTGGCTCTCAACAACTCCCTGAGCAGAGGTTATGGTGAGGTGGGGGTCAGTCTCTTTTCCCAAGGAACAAACAACAGGACAAGAGTAAACAGCCTCAAGTTGTGCCAGGAGAGGTTTAGCCTGGCCATTAGGAAAAATGTCTTCCCCAAAAGGGTTGCCAAGGCCTGGCCCAGGCTGCTCAGGGCAGTGGTGGAGTCCCAGTCCCTGGAGGTGTTTAAAAGCCATGCAGATGTGATGCTGAGGGATATGGTTTAGTGGTGCCCTGGCAGTGCTGGGTTAATAGTTGGACTCAATGATCTTAAAGGTCTCTTCCAACCAAAATGATTCTATGACAGTGGTCACTGCAAGGCAAAGAGGGCTTGTCCCTGCCTCTGGCATCAGGCTCCAGGAGCACTGTATTTGGGTACTTAATTTGGTCACGAGCAGAGCTGGGTGTGCACACCTATTCCAGAAAGTGCTTTTCTTGCAGAGGGCAGGCTCGCGTCCAGAACAGCTGCAGCAGTTAACTGCTCTGCAACGTGAATCATCGCTGAAGGAGGGCTGCGTTTTGCTAGAAGTGTATCTTATCAGCAGCCCGAGTCTCAAACATGCAGTCACCGGGTAAGGGCTGTTTCAGTCAGAGGCACACTTGGGGCCAGGTTCCCAACATCTGTCAATTCAGGGTAGCTTCCCTAAAATGGTTGTAGCTGTATTGATTTAAATAGGGTAGGAATTTAGCCCTGGATATTCTGCAAGGACATGAGCCATCAATGGCCAGGATTTTTCCAAAGAGACACATCATTTTTTATCACGAGCAAGATCATTGCAGACAGGGAGACAGAGAAGTGGTTGGATTCTTTGGGCTGTGATTTTTGCGGTAGATGCATTGGCTCATCCGTCATGAGCTTGTTTAGTTGGTGTTTGAATAGAAACAGGTGAATGTCTGTAGTTAATGGAGCCTTTTCAGAACCAGCGTTCCATAATTGATCTGTTTGTCTCTAAGAACAGATTGTACACAAGATATTTGGATCTTGAATGCAAACATCTTGGATATTTTGGTTGGTGAGCATCACTAAGTTTTCAAGGTGTGCCCAAGAGCAGGTTATCACAGACCTGGGAGGTCTAAGTGAGGTGGTGGGGACCTCTCTCCAGCCTGCAGGGTGGGATGTCTCCCGGTAAGGCCTTTCAGAGTCTCGCCTGCCACTTGCCCACAGGCAGTGCTGATTCTGCCCCACTGTCAGGATGGTGACCCTGGGAGGGGGGTGCAGCAGGCAGTGGGTGGTGGTAGCCTCTTGAGTGTGCACTGTTCCAACCAGGGCAGTTCATGTTGGTTGTCAAGCCCTGGCCCAGGCTGCCCAGGGCAGTGGTGGAGTCCCCATCCCTGGAGGGGTTTCAAAGCCATGGAGATGTGGTGCTGAGGGACATGGTTTAGTGGTGACCTGGTAGTGCTGGGTTGATGGTTGGACTTGATTATCTGAAAGGTCTCTTCATAGCATTCTATGTGTTGGAGACTTGCATATCGAGTAGTGGCTTATATTTGCCAGTGGGAACGCCCTGCTCTGAGCTGAGAGAGGCATGGTGGGCTCATGTGGAAGAGAGATTCGGCTACAAAAAGCTAAGTGAGGAATGGTTGACATAGGTAGGGGGAAAGACTCTTCGGCCCAAGAGTGACCTGACTGTTGGCAGTACCAGCAGCTCCCGGTGCTGCATTGGCATGTCCCTTCCAGTACTCTGCCTAGCTCCCAAAGACCTGCTCACCCGTCACAGGCTTTTAGACATCACCAGCAGCTTCTGCTGGCCGTAGCCGCAGAGGAGCGTGACCACAGTGCTCTTCTGTTCCACATTGCAGCCCAGGATCCACCTCTGTTGCCGTTAGTGCACATTCCTTGCTCTGATTCACAGTGGCATCTCTCTCTGCTTCTTATTCATTACCCAAACATCTTGGCGAGCAGGGGCCTGTTAGTGGCTTTGGCCACTTGGCACAAACGGCGGAATCTTATGGTAAACCCAGAGACACTTTATGGAGGTGTAATATCTTGGTTTTGGTTTCCATCGCGTTTTTGTAGCGCAGAGGCCAAAAACACATCAAAGAAGCGAGTCTGGCAGCAAGCACCAACCCTAAATTCATTACACTCCAATTAGGCTGTTAAGAAGACATAAAAGAAGCAGCAAAATTGTATGTCCTCCTCAACTGCTGTTTGCTGAGGTTCCTTCTGTCTTTTGTGGCCTGGGTGCCCGGGTATCTTAGTCTACCAGCACCAGCCATGTTGTGCGCTTGGGGACATCTGAGGCATCCTTCTCCTTAGAGCCATGATCAGATCAAAGGGCTTTAGCCAGTCCCTATGAAAGAACAAAGTGGGGTTTTGTGCATCTCCCTTTGACCGCTTCTTCACCATTTCACCTCATTGTTCTGGTCCTGTTCTCTCTGCAGTTTGTGATGGATTAAACAGCAAATGCTGTTCTGAGATGTGGATTCCACGAAGGCCAACACACTGGGCAGTGGGCAGTGGGTATTGTCTCTGCAGCATCCTTCATTTGGAGTTTGCTTGGACATCTTTTGCTTGGACACCTTGCAGTTGTTCCTTGGTCAGGGTCAGTCCTGTGGGAACAGGAACGAAGCTACAATTGCTAAGCAATAGGTATCAAGAAAGAAAATCAGCAGCTTGGTCATAACTGGGTCACAACTGGGTCACAACTGGGATGAAACCTTGCATCCCAGTGACCCCTCTCAATGCCTTATTAAAATGGCAGATCTCTTTGAGTTTTGCACCATTACTTCCTGTGCCACGGAGTGCAGAGCTTTGCAGGAGCAACCAGGGACCTGGGTGACAAAGCATCCATGGAGAAAGCTGCCATTGGCTGCAGTTAATTACTGGCAGAAGCAGTTGTGAATAACAACCTTTTGTATATTTACCAGTATTTTATTTACAGTCTAGATGCCTAAATAATTGTTTACTCTTATGGGGAGAATCAAAACAGTCTTCCAAACCAACAAACAAGAATCGCATCTTTTAACCAACACTGATTTTTGTAGTTGTTGTTGAATGGGGTGGCAGTTTTTCCCCACATCTTGAAACGTGAAAACTCCCCA
Organism: Eurystomus gularis; assembly: GCA_013400335.1. Taxonomy (NCBI): domain Eukaryota; kingdom Metazoa; phylum Chordata; class Aves; order Coraciiformes; family Coraciidae; genus Eurystomus; species Eurystomus gularis. The sequence goes on from VZZY01002630.1 coordinate 827,614, forward strand.
TAGTCAGACAGAAAAATGGGGATTTCCCCTCCTTGCCTCATTCCCCAAAACCTTCAGGAGCAATTCATCCAGCTCATAAAACCTGTGAAAAGAAATCTTGACAGCTTTATGGATAACACTGAGTCTATCCTCAAATGGATCTGGCTTTGATGGATAAAGAGTATTTCTGCTAGTCAATGTGTCTTAAAGCTGCCTGTTCATGGAAAGTAGAAAATATCACAATAAGGCCATGGTTGCTCTATGGAACCACCTCGGATGCCCAGAACTTGGCTAGGACAGGCAGGGAGGTAAGGTCATGAGTGGTCCTTGAGAAGCTGCTGCATGTAAATGATGTATCCAGATAAGATCTCTCTTAACTAGGGGAGTTGAGACTGTGCCTCAGCTCCCTGACTTCATGTCAGAGCGGATACCATCTTCTTTTCTCCTCCACACATCCCAGTGGTCATGGGAAAGACACCTGTGAACATGGGCTCATCCTACCCCAGCCATGTCCTCCGTCCCAGATGGCTGTGGTCAGCCGTGACCTCAGGCTACATCATGGCATGAGTCCGCCACACAGTCTAGATGCAGCCATCTCTGAGTCAAGGGACAGCCTGTTCTTTCTGAACACGGTGTGACAAAAAGGTCACAGACCCAGTGCGTGAAACATGTTGGGTAACAGTTTCCTTAATGGCTGGGACAACCAGCAGTTTGTCAGATCTTATTAAATGAAGAAAATGAATGATCTGTCCCTTTTTTTTTTTTTTCTTTCTCATCCCCTCCCCTGCTGTAGCCCTGATGGCAAGAGCTGGCTTTGTCTTCACTGGGGGAAAATGGGATGGCACATGCTGAACTTGTGCTAAGTAACAGGTAAAAACAAACAAGAGCTGTAAATCCAGGGAAGTCAGAGAAATTGTAAGGTTTTTTTGCCTAATTTTCTGGAGGAAGACAATGCTGTCTTTGGGCTGGCCTGTTAGCTCATCTGAAAATGTGCAAACCATCCTCTCTTCCCAAGGCGTTTACTCGGTCTCACCCACACCAACTTGTTTTCATTAATCTTAGGTAATGCTCTTTTTTTTCCCTAGCAAAGATCAGTGTCTTCTGTCCTCCTGACGGGAGACCACAGCTGGAGAGACCGTGGATGCAGGCAGGCAGGTGATCCTTCTCTGCAGACCTGAGCAGCTCTTCCCTCTGCACAACCATAAGTTTTTAGGGGAACCTGCGTTAGGTCCCACTCCCCAAGAAGCAGGGAAACCCATGCCCCCAGATAACAGAAAGCAGCTGATGTCTTGGTGGGGAGCCAGCATCAGCAGGCTCCTCTTGGCTGGCTGCTGGGGAGCAAAGGAGTGCAGGAAGCCTCAAAGGGATCCTTCAGCACAGCTCAAAAAGGGTTTCCTGAGCTCACTGCAAAGCCACAGGGGAGGACAACCTCTCAGATGCTTTTGATGCAGGATGCTCTGGCCCAACACATGCTCCCTTCACATGCTTTTTCCAGGAGAGCTTTTAGCTTCTCCCCGGTGTGCAGAGCCTGCCTTGGCACTGCACATGTGGGGCTGACCTCTGTGGTAGTGACAAGGCTGGAAAAAGGCACCCCACAGCTTCCCTCCTTAATGCTGAGGGGAACAGGGTACAAAAGGGGACTGAACACTCCCTTGAACACCTTGAGATAGGACAAGTATTTCAGGTAGGATAGGAGCATGCTGGCCAGCCCTTTTGTTCCTGCTGACCAGCAGATAAAGGGGAGAAAGGGGAGAAAACTTAATGCTCCTCTTTGGCTGTGCCAAAATTGATGGGTCCCAGGTCTCATGCTGAGTTTGAATCCAAACGCAGAGCACTCCTCCCTCGTGCCCCGATCTTTCGTGTGCAGGAAAGTAAGACCTGGTGTGAACAGGATCAGAACATGCTCTTGGTGGCTGGGGCAGTTGGACATTCATGTGGGCTGGGGTGATTCCCCATCGTTCAGTGTCTGGCGCTCTGAAGGGCCACAGGATAGCCCTGTCTAGAAAATAACTTTTCCCCCGCTCCATTATCATTTTGTCTTTGAAGCTTTCAGCTTTTCTGTTGTTTAAAAAGCTGGTCTCTCAAAGGTCCCTCCTCCACCTTCACACAGATGATCAATAAAAAGATTTTCAGAAAGGTTTTGGCTGGAAATTGCATTCAAAACCTCTCCCTGTGGAGGAAGCCAAAAGGATTGCTACAGAAGGTTTTCAATTCTTCTGCCAGGAACTGCAGTCCTCTGGACCCTTTCGAGTGACCTGTCAGCTGGCAAAACGGCTTCGCATACTCCCTACTCAATCTGTGTCACCGTTTTCCAGCTAACAGGCATCCAATGCTCCAATAAAGTGTTGTCAGCTGGGTTGCAGCAATGTCAGGAACTAAGGACAACCCCTTATTGGTAAGGCATTTCGAAATCAGTGCCTCACATGGTGATAGTCAGAAGCTTCCCAATCGGTTCTGGGTGCAACTCTTCTTCCACTGCATGTGCCTTGATGTAGCTGTGCCCACAGTTGGGGCAAGAGGTACCAGGACATCTCCTGCCCTGCCAACAGCAGCTGGACTTTTAGGCTCAGCACTGCAATTATTAAGCAGGTGGAAGCCTTGCTGCTTCTTGTTTGTAATGTCTATGCTAGAATATTTCATTAATGAAATCACTGATGTTTATTACCTACTAAATGATCTCTCTCTCCAACAATCTCTGAGGGTTATTACCACAAAGACTTGCACAACAGATGTTAAAAGCCATCAGTTTAAATCAACATATACTTTTATTAAAAACAAAACCGAATGGTTTTTTTTTCTAATCCCTGCATTCCAGTCACTAAAGCTGAGATAATCTTCTGGAGAAGCTAATGGATATTGTTAATAGCTGGATTGAATTTATAAAGAGCTAGGAGAGAACAAACAGGAGAGCAGAGACAACCTTCAGCAGCAGCAGCGAAGGCAATCTGTTGTGCTTTGCTAGCAGAGCTTTGTTCGTGCCAGCCGTTCCATCCATTCAAGATGCTGCACAAGATGAAGTTGGGTATTTGTAATTATTCCTTGCACTTCTTTTCTCCTGACTCAGGCTCCCAGATTTAAAGGGTTCAGCAACTGTAGTATTTTGAGTTGGGTATTTGCTGTCAGCCATTCTTCATTCCTTGTGGCTTGCTACAGGAATCTAGACGGGATATTGTTTGTGGGCAGTTTATTGCAATGTGATACTTTTGTAAAGGTGACTAAAGATCTGACATTTCCAGCTGAAGCTTATTCCCCCCCCCGCTCATGAATGGAGCTAGGTCCAAGCAAGAATGCGTAGCCTAAGTTCAAGTCTCTCTCGCGTACCAATGAGTGCCGAGGGTGAAAGATTTGCTTAATTACAAGAGTGACGCGAGGAGCAGGTGAAAAGGTTGCGTTGAGTGAGCCCTGCAGTTGGTGTGGTTGTTAATGAGCTCTAAGAAAACAGTGATACCCCACCAAGTTGAGACAACTGCACTCTGCAGTGCCACTGGTCATGTATAACCTGTGCCAATGTGCGTGGTGATACAATATCAGCAGGGCAACATGAACGATGGTCCCGGTGTGGGCTTGCTTTCCAATTTCCATGAAAAGCAGTTTTCCAGTGCAGGCTTATTTATATACGTGACTGTCTCAGAACATCTCCTGTGCGTCGACATGTCTCCAGCTGATCTAAACTCAGAAATCAATTCTAGCATGTAGACTTTAGTGGAAAATTGTGTAATAAAACACGTCTTGTGACATTTCATCAGGTACTAGAGAAGGACTTTCTCCAAGGCACTATTTCCCTGATGCTTTTTTTTCCTCACTTTGGATAATTTTGTTTTAAGACCTGCCGTGAGTCATGTCCATCGTAGTGGATTAGGAACGGTGCCTTTGGCATGTTTCAGCGTACTTGGTTTGGAAATAACGTTATGGTTTCTGCAAACAGTGTAAACTGAAGATGTGCAGAACGCTCATTCCTAGAGCTTCAGAGTGCCCTGAGGGATGGCAGGGCTGGCAAACACGCTGCCCTGATTTCAAAATGGGGAGGAGGCAATTTAAAACCAGGGGTGCTCTTCCCACCCCAGTATCTGTCTGGAATCATCTCCCTAACTGGTTACCCACCATTTGCAATAGGCATCCTTTAAAGAACCTTCTTTAATGTCTTCACTTTTTTAGATGATATAATAAGTGGGAACCCCTGTTTTCCTTTTTTTCCTTCTTTTAAAGTTTAACACCTTTCTCCGTTCCTTAGCACCGCAGAGCCTGATGTCACTCTCTGAACAGATATGCAGGAGGTTCTTGCTGGGATTTTCCTCCCTGGGATAACGCGCAGTGTTTACTGTCTGTTGCCTTTCCGGTGGTCTCCCAGCCTCCAGCAACAGGAGTCACGAGGTCCTTTCCCCCCCGTCCCATGGTCTGCGGTATCTGTTGTTTTCCGAGCGCTGGAATCTTTGTCCCCGTTACGTAGCCCCAAACCTGACCTTGTCGGAGACCACACACGGGTGTCTCTGGATGAGAGGGGAATGTATGGAATGTTTTTCAATGAGCAGTTTATGAAATTCCTTTCCTATATGTTTCGGAAATTCTTTAAGTTAAAGAGCACAAACATTTCTCCAAGGAAACTAGAGTTCGCAGCAGCTCAAATGCAGGCACTTGTTTTTGAAAACATTCTTTATGAAGAAA